>BEGY01000046.1:278006-345447 GCA_002335675.1 Chlamydomonas eustigma | reverse complement strand
GGAGTTGAGTGGTGGAAGTTGCATCCATGATCATAATAGAGTCTCCTAACAAGCCATTGCGGAGCGCTGATTGTAATCGGCATACTGCTGCTTGGTTATGGCGTAGGATGTATAGTGCTTTCAAGTGAGGGTGAGTACAACCACCGAAAAGGTGGCCAGGGGTACCATGAGGGAAAAACAGATGGGGCAAGATCCATTAGTAACCAGTCATGTCTCCCATAACCGACTAGGTCCGAAAGGGGGTATAGAGTCATAAGGGGGTATGTTCAAAAAGTGAAGCTAAATGATATTCCATCCATGCCGTAATTATTTCAATTCTATGCCTTGATTATTGCCATGCGTATTTGACCAGATGCCTCAACTTGACAGAGAGCTCAATCGTCCACAAATCAAAAAGCAGAGAGGCAGGTTTGCGTATGTGCTAAGAGCTCTCAATTTAACCCTTATAAATAAATCTAGGAAACGTTGTGGACGGCAGCAGGGTCCTGTGATAGTGTTGCATGTTTGTCTATTATCAAGAAGCAGAATGCATCAGAAGGAGTTGACCATGTTGTTTCATCCATGCAACCTAATGATAGGCATGATTTTCATGCCAGGTGAGCAAGAGTACTGCAAGGGTTTCGGTATTGGTTTTAGTTGCAGGTTACATATGATATGATTGGGGATGCTGAGTATGACATGAAGTGTGACTTGCAGTATTTAGTAAAGAGCTTTATATTGTAGAGGGGGTTATTGTTTAAACACAGTGTAATCCAAGACTATCAATATTCAATAAGCTTACAAGAGGGTAGTGGATACCTTCACACACAGTGTGATTTACAAAGTGGCTACGGGCGTCGCCGAAAAATGATATGTCCATCTCAGAGCTCAGAAGCTCATGGAAATTGGAGGCTGCAATTAATTAACATGTGACTGTCGGAAGGGTATGGACTGAGGTTCGGATCATGTGCCCATCCAAGAAAAAATCGTGTACTCCTTGTACCCATACGACGTACATTCAATGAGTACGATTTTTTAATGAATACTGGAAGAATTGCAACAAGTCACAATCAACTCCATTGCTTGTTATTGTTCTATGTATTACACTCCTCATTCTTCAACTTCAGCCTCTACACTATCATCGGCTTGTAAGGCTGGAGATCTCTTCAACTTGATCCACACTGCTGAGGAGTAGGTGCGCTCGTTTAAAAGGAACAACATGTACAACTGGGGTGGGGCATGATTAGGTGAGGGTGGAGCCTGTGATAGCAATAATAATTAGAAATAAGCTTCTGAAACTACGTAGCAGTTTTAGAAGCACTGGATAAAAGTAAGGATCATTGTACAGACACTAGATTCATGGAATTAATTAACTACTTCTCATATGAGAGGTCCCAACCACAGAAGAGAGAATGACCCCACCTGCAAAACTACTTCTCTGTCATCAGTTCCGGACAGCATAAGTAGCTTTACCACCCTCTGATTGGTGTTGAAGCTGTGTGTTGTTGAACTAGGAGCTACAAGCACAGCTGATGTCACCTGTTAAAGGATTGCAGGCAAATCGCAAGAGAGAAGAAATGAGAAAGAACTTCAAATTAATTTATATAAGACTTTCCACAGAAAATATTCTTAAGAATGGATTCACATATTTTTCTGTGAATCCACGACTTTGCTTTCAATTTCCTAACACTCACTATTTATGCCTTATAGTATAGTGGGTTGGCGCCAAAGAGTGAAAGTTTTCAACAAACTCAAACAGAATCGCCTTATCGGCGTCATGCGAGAGTCTCGACCCGTGAAATTCAGACAGCGAGGTCTCGCGAATTAACCAGCAATGCATCCAAAAGCTGTTCCGCTTGGGATCGAAGGAGGAGGAGATCAGGAAGAGTGAAATGCTGGCCATTTTTTGCGCATGCCCAGGGATGTAGCGATGTAGCATACTACTCGCCCGCCGAAATGTCATTGACATTTACCATTTTGGATTCGCGTTAATACTGTCGCTTATGGCTGCGTCCGAATTCCGATGCCTCATGAATGTCTAGCAGGACATTATGAGCCGAGATTGCACTCGTAGAGTTGACATCATATCAGCTCTACATTTCTGGAGTGATATTGAGTTAAATGTGCAATGCATTGTGAGACAAAGTAATATGATGATACTCTTTGCTTGACACGAGTGCCTTGACAGCAGTAGTGTATTCATTTGTTATCTGAGAACAATATTAGTCTTCTGAGGTCGTGCTACTGTTCTCAGAAACGTGTAAATCAGCGCGTGCTTATGTTGATCAATGTGATGCATACATGCATAATGTGGCATGCTTATCTACATGTGTGATTTCACTTGAAGGACACAGTCACATCACACATGAAGGGAATGCAAAATACTAGGTATGATGCATGAGCTTGGCTTAGAGTTTTGCATTTGACAATTCTCAAGTACGCGTGGTAGCGTGCATGGATGCAGACTACGTATAGACGGATGCGGAATTTGTCTGTGCCTTGCTATGCAGAATTTGCCTCTAAGCATGGCGGGCAATCCCACGTTTCCAACATTTTTTCATTTTTAAGGGTTCATGGTGCATGAACATCGGGCTTGAAACCACCAACAATCAATACATCCAAGAATAAGGCATACAAGATCATTAATAACGTACATATATTAGATTCACACAAATGCTCACCGATACATTTGGATTGGCCCCATTGAGAGCCGAGTATGACACAGTGAACTCCTCTCCATACTCAACCTCAGAGGGCGCATCCACAATCTGAGGCTTATTGTCCATATCATACCAAAAGGGAGGGTAGAAAATCTCCATTCTGTAATCAGCCTTGGCGGGAGAAGGTGTGAATGTCAGGTTTGTAACGACCTTACCGCACCTATCACATCCCACCACCAAGACAGTGCCATTGGTGGTGAGGGCTGTGGTTGAGTGGTACAATCTGGGAATAGTGGAGCGGGCCAGAGTGGTATATCGCTGTCCAATAGGTGCATAAGGATCATACATCTCAGCTTGAAAGTTGGGATAGAATGCCTTGCTACCTCCTCCTGATGCTGCATCCCCAGCCAGGCCTTCATTGGCTCCGTTCATGATGATGACGACACCATTAGGTAGCAGGATGGCATCAGGCATGACGCGAGGTGAACCCATAGCTTCCTGTACCCAGCCGTCATTAAAGCTGTACATGGGGTTTTCTTCACTCGGCATGGAAATCTTGATGCGTATGGATTCGCTACACGCAGTGAGATGCAGATTGCTGCTAGCCTTGACATTTTGACCACCAAAAATCACGATCTCAGGGGTGTAGTCATCCTCAGGCCTCAGAGGCAGGAGGACGGAGGTGGCTGTGTAAGGATATTGAGCAACATACACATCAGCTGGCGCAACATTTGATACAGGTCTGCGCGGCACCTGCAGAAGGTACTCAGCAGTGTATGCATTCATAATGTAGCCAGTCCTCGCACAATAGGTAAAGAGGTCGCCAGAGGGGAGGACATAATTGAACGGATAGTAATTCTGCTTGATTGATTTCAGGTAAGCTGGGTTAACAAGTAGGCTCTGGGTGACTTCAGGAACCTGGGCAGGAGACGAGGGGAAGAGACACAATATTAGGTCAATTGAGAAAGGGAAAGGGAATAGTATTTTAGTGTCCGAGTCAACCTGCATTTAGCTTGCAGAAATCAAGGGAGCACTGTTCAATTCTGCTGAGCTTAACCTGAGGCCCATCTATGTATTCCAAGTCAAGCTGCCAGAAATGCATATAGGGCTGAGGGATAAACAAAAAAGAGAGAGACCCCTGACACGAGTGTGCGTATACCTGTGGGTCCCATATCTCATAGTAAGGGTTGGCAGCTGTCCCTGCGCCCACCCCCTGTGTCCCACCCATGACCAGAACCTTCTCATCTGGTAACAAGGTCACTGATGCATACCACCTGGGGTATTGCATCTTGCTGGCCTTGATCAAGGCCGGAGTACCATCAGTGTACGTGCGGATACTCCACCTACCGTCAGCGTAGCCTGCATTTGCCACGTGACCTCCCATAATAACAACGCTGCCGTTGGACAGCACGGAATGACCGCAACAAAATAAGCCATCTGGGCTGTCTAAGTGGACCCATGTCCGTTCCACAAGATCAAAACTACCAGCGATGTGGTGTGTATTATCGGGGTGATAGCCAGAGGGCCGCTCCATAAAGAGATACTTGTCTGTCCCTGGGATGTGAACCAAATGTACAGCCACCACCATGGATAACTGTGGCAATAACTCATAGTTGGATAAGAGCCCAGCGGTCTGACTGGAATGTTCATTTAGTTGGTTATGTGCCACTTCATCTGCAGGAGACAGAGCAGGAGGAGTCACTGCACAATTGCATGGCTGCTTTTGGCAAGCATAACAACATTAGAACAAAAACAGGTTAGATTTGCAGGAGTCCTTGCTGGGAGCTTCAGCTCACCAGCTGCTTCTGTAAAATGTGGCACGGAGCAGACTAGTGCCAGAAAATGCATGAGGAAAGCACGACTCCACATTTGCTGAAGCGTTGTAGAAAAGTCACGAAGGGACACCTGAATAGGGACAAAACAGTGGTTCATTGTTTAGACAATTATGAGCAATGAATGCGTAGGAGATTTTATCTTTAACCATCTTGAACAGCCGAATACAACTGAGGGCAGCCGGGTAAAAAAATCAATATGACGAACATTTGTCTCAGCCCACAAATGTAAACATTAGATGTAAAAAACGTATTTTACTTATAATAAGTTAAATTTGTACAAAGTTTGTCGCACATCTAGAAGGGGACTCTTTGGCATGTAGCCCGCTTAATACCTACTGTTGTCAAATGCTTTAACTAGGCTGTATATGAACCACCAAATTTTTTTAACAATGCCACCATGAAGTATTCAGACAGTTTCTCCCAAGGGAGACTTCCGGCACACACACCGGATCAGGGAGTTTGTATGAAAGGATTCAGAATTTCTGAAGTATACCAGCGTTTCACTGCAACTTGTAACTTATTCCGATACTTAAAAACTGCTGTGGATAGCTTCCATCCATCTGAAATCTGAGTCCCGTACTGGACACTTTTTGTGTGAGCACTTCGTTGAAATTGGACCGACAGGCTTTCAACTCAGGGCTGTGCTCTTACTTGATGTTGTACATAAATGTCTGAAACGTACGAAGGGATCGAGGATCGAGGGAGATTCTATATTCCTTGTAGCAGCATAAGAGAGCTAATTGTTGAGGCCCCAGATGCTGTATTGCCAATCATAAAACAACATGGTGATTCAATTTCCTATGCAGTGTTGTGAAATGTGTTTCTCTAAACACATGTTCACACTCATGCATGGAGTAGTAATGTGCTTATATTAAGTACACTTTACCTAATGCAAACAAAGATCCCTTTTATCCCACAAATACCAGGGGTCCGGCTGCTTGGAGAATTTGAGGTGCAGGATTCAAAAGTATTCAAGGCTTTTGGGCAAGCACTGTTTATAACAATGGCTGGTATGGCTCCTCTTACTCATCAGCCATGAGCATGAAACTGAACCAACAGAATCATCTTGGTTTCTTCCTCAAATGATCATGTCAAAATTCATTCTAATATTTATTTAGAAATGGTTGTGTATCTTAAATCACAGCTGATGACCCATCGTTTGACTACGTGAGCGCCTGGCAGGGAAAGCTTAGTGAAATGGAGGGCGGAGTCGCCAGAGACGTGAGTTAGACTTGTTTAAAGTGGGCACTACTTACTTTTATTTAGAACTCATCAATGAAGAAAAAGGATTCTAATCTTGAGGATCAGTCTTTTGCATATTGCCACATGTGTAATTTGCTGTGTGTGTATCAGTTGTAACAACCATAATTTTTATGATACATGATGATTCAAATTCCATCATCATGATTCAAAAATCTCTGCCACACTAGGCTGCTGGTTGGACCAGCCACCTAAGAGTCCAAGCCCATTTGGTTGATCTCCCTGACGCTGCTGCCAGGGGCGAGGCAGGCCTAATCAGACATCTACTTCGTAAGCATCTATCCGGAGGCTTGCCTGTTGCTGTGTTTGCCCTACCTGCTGTACATGTAAGAAAACAAGACATTCAGCTAACAAGGACTAGGCACTACATACCTGCAGCAATTTATTTCAACAATCTCTTGTAATGTAGAAAGACATTGTGAATTAAGTAATGCAATACATTCTCAGCTGGTTTTGTACTGAAGACTTGTGCCTCACGGTTCTTACTCATTCCATGTGCCTCACAGTTCAGGAGTAGGTTTTATATTATTTGCAACTTGACATGCATATGAGTATTTCCCCTCTCTCTTAGTAATATATCTCGTGAACTGAATGATTAAATTACAGGCTGTGATCAAGCATAAGTGGGCGGTCTGGGGCAGGAAGCTTGTGCTTATAGAACTGATGACATATTTAACCTGGCTGACTGCCTTTTCAGCTTGGAGCCTTCTTTTGACAGCAGAGCATCATCCAAGCCTCACTGCTGGCAGCACTACAGCGGGTGATGATGCCTCAACATCCATGGACTGGCACACCATGGGCTTGAAAGTTGAGCAGCATGTACAAGAGCAGCAGCAGCAACAGGACTCACCTATAGGCATCACAGCAGTGCTGTTGCTCCTGCTGTCCTCTTGTGCCATGGCTCCCATTGTGTATATGGAGGTTTGCACAGTCCCAGCATATGGGTGAGGCAGCAGAGGAGAGACACAGATTAAACTAACTAGAGGTTCGGAGAATCAAGGTGCCTCAATCTCTCATTCACTGATCAGAATTGCAAATCAAAATGAAGACATTTTTCATTGTGAGGTGGGCATGAGAGAGCATGCATCAGATCTTAACACTTACTCTCTCCATTTTCCTATATAGAGGTGATTACTAACCATCCAATGTGGTCATCCCCTCAACAGATATGCGTGGTTGAATGTGGAGAACTTATTAGATGTTGCCACCTATACACTCCAAGCAGCTGTAGTGTATGGATACTGTGTTGAACGTTCATGGCTTGTCAACGGGCACTACTCTGTAGCAGTGGCTGGTCAACTTGTGCTGTTATGGACTCGCCTGCAGAGATATATTAGGTGAGGGTATAACGCAAGATCAGCAAGCATGAGCTGATGTATGCTTTCAGTGCTAGAGAGAACCGTCAGTAGTTACCCTTCTATCAAAGTAGCTTTGCAAGAATCTTGTGTAGCTGCTGTACACTTTGAGTTCCCCAATGTTGCTTATTAATACATCAGATCTTGCATCTGCAACATGTTCTCTCACATTTCAATAATAATGCTGCTCAATTAAGCCCAGACACCCACAGTATTCAGCTTGATTGTATTTAATTGTGGTCATCAGGGTCCTGAATCCAAGGCGTAATATGGTCTTTGACAACATGAGGCTCGCAATGTCGGAAGTGAGATGGCTGGTTCTGGTTCTGGCCATGGTAGTCACTCAGTTTGCCTTTGCATTCTTCTCTCTTTACCGAAATGTGAGAAATGTTTCACACTTTGGATTAAGTAAGGACGCCTCTCAGCCAAGTTGTACAGAGGCTGAAGTCACTAGGAAGCATTCTGATCATGTACTGCTACTGGGAGCATTTTGATCATGTACTGCTACTGGGAGCATTCTGATCATGTACTGTTACTGGGAGCATTCTGATCATGTACTGCTACTGTGGTCGTCCATTCCCTGCCATTCGCTGCTAGTCACAAAGAAATGTGCTCTCTTCTCAACTGCCGCTCTAGGATCGAAGCAAACCCCAGATCTTTCAAGAGTTCACAACTATATGGCATAGCTGGTGTTCTTGTTTTATCTTTATTGTTCAGGTAAGCAGATACCTGGTTTTTTGCTCTGTTCATTTACCTTGAGCAGGGATTCGTCTACTCTTTATTAAGATCATCAAGTATTCATGACTTGCAGATGTTTGACTACCGCACCTTTTATCAAGGATCTAGTATGCCAGGTGAGAACCTCTAAGGATGCCTGCCCGTCTGCCTAACAGAATATGTAAAGGATCTTGTATGCCTGGTGAGTGCCTCTTAGGACGCCTGCCATCCTCATAGAAGTTGAGACGCCTTTCACATCCATGGTCCTGGCATTCAGATGGCCTCACGAAGGGTTTACTCAGGATGTTTTTGCCTCAAAATGAACAACAAAGCTTTGCACCTAACAGTTCCCATTACCAGTGTGTCTCACTCCATGTCTTCTCTTGTGTGTCCCCGATGGCCAGGCATCGCCACAGCGCTCTTCATGGTGTACTCACTGCTGGCTGCTGTGTTACTGGTCAATCTTTTGGTGGCAGCCATGTCTTCAGCCTTCAACAGGAGAAGTGAAGACACAGTACCACGCTTGCTGGCATACCGGGCTCAGCTGTGTGACGAGATGGAGAGCGTTCTACCCAAGTAGGTAATTCTATCCTAGTCAACTAAATTTTGAGCACAGTGCAACAGCCTCAATAGAATAAGGTGATTGGCCTTTAAACAGCTTACTTTGTACAGACAAGCTTGTTACATGCTATGCACATCACTATGCATGCAGTATTGTTATGTGATTTGCTCTTATAAAACAGAAGATACAGTATGGGGCCTATCACTCTATTGACAGCTGGGTGTCTTTAAATGTATTGAGACTACCACACTTATTGACAGCTGGGTCATTGGACCTTTGTGGCATCCGCGATGGCTCACAGTGCTCACCATCAGCCCAAGCAGCAATGCGGAGATCAGCATAGGAAATCTATCCAGTGGAGTTGGCACTACGAAGAGGAAGTTGATGGAGGCACAACAGGTCACTGCTCTTATCTGATCATCTCGTACAACATGAGTCATGTCGGTGACTTCAGACTCAACACCCAAAAAAATATATTTAATTCGTTTTATCTTGCATCCTATGAACCGGATAACATCTTATATTATCTTTTTCTTTCTATATCAACTCTCCACTACAGGCTCTGAGGACACGTGTGGAGGAGCTGGAGGAGCAGGTTATTCAGCTGCATGATAAGCTAAGCATGGTCGCAGGCCTGTTGCAGCAAGCTGTTCCACTAAGCCAAGCTGGGAAGGAGGGAAGCGGTGCTCATCAGAGTGGTGGTCTCAATGCTGTCAACACTACTGGAGACTAATAACATATTAAGACACTGAATTCCATTTCCAATCACGTGCATTAGCGGAGAAACAAAAAGCTGTCTCTACAAAATATCCCCTGACTCGTTGACTTTGCCATTTTCAAAACTTTTTTTAAAGCAGATAGTCCTCAAAGCGTTTACAACCTGCTCTCAGCCTACATGCAGTTCAGACCTGACTAATTTAAGTCTCTCACAAGGTAAAAAAATCATCCCAGTCTGTGTGCATCTGAAATCATGGACACACAATAAACAACTTATCAGTCATAATATATGACTCCATTCTCTCCCTCCATTCCTGCCTCAAATCCTGTAAGAGAGTTGAAACAAGGCACCGTCCACTGTTCACTGGAAACAGCTTGCTTTGACGCAAGGGAAGGGACAGTAGAGCGTCGCTTGTTGCGAAGAAAGTGTGGAACATAGTGATTCCTAACCACCTCTGCTTGCCCAGCAGCAGCTCGTCCCATCAGGGAGGTTGGCACCAAGGACACACTGGCAGCTGCCATCAGCTTCTCAGAGGTGCTTGTTGGAATCACATTCACAAGAGATTGCCCAGCTGCAGCAGCTGCAGCATCAGCAAGCTTCCGTGCAGCTTCCAGGACAGCCAGGCGTGCCTTAGTTGCATTGTTGAGCTGATCGGGTCCTGGGACCGTGCTGGGCTTGGGAGGGTCTGTCATGGTGACATAAACCATGTCATCTTGCTGCAAGGTTACAAGGTCCAGCTTAGTCTCAGACACATGTTCGTATTTGACATCCTCTTCTTCTTCCTCAACAGCACCTGTCTTGATGGCCTTCTTGTACAAAGGTCGACGTTGGAAGGTGTTAGGAGCAAAGGAGTATCCTTGCCTTGTGTGTGGGAGAGTGGTAGTGAGGGAGGTCAGGTTTGACAAGGCTGGTGAGGAATGAGGAGGCTGAGAGGAGGGAGTATGAGGAGGGATGAAGTTAGGTGTGCTAGGTGATCCAGACCTTATCCATACATTCTCCTGAATCATCAGAGAGGGGGGAGTTCCCTGCTTGGGCATGGGGGTGGTGGAAAGGCTAGAGCCTACAGAAGCTGGGTCCAAAGTCTTAAGAATGGGTCCCATAGGAGAAGGAGGAGTCCTCTTCAGCTTCTCTGCGCTCACACCTCTTGCCCAGGCACCTGAGTTAGCTCCCCAAGTGCTGCCCTTGGCAAACCCAGTAGGAGGCTGGGATAGCCCAGGCTTAGACTCACGGCTGTAGAGGTAAGATCCAGATCCAGTATAGCTGGACATGGGTGGCAGGTAAGGCCCGGTAGAGGGTCTGAGAGGTGCCTCTGCCAGGTGGAAGGTAGCAAGAAGTTGCTGCACTCCAATGCGCTTCTGCTCATCCTCAGGGATCACAGTGCAGGGCGGAACTGGCAACTCTACTCTCGCGCCAGGAATCAGCATTTGAGCAGCTGTTGTCAGCTTGGCAGCTATCTCCGGGTTTGTGGCACCACTTGGGTCGTGGACAGAGTCTCTCACCCATACGGCTCGCCTCGTAACTGCAGAGGAGGTTTGACCGTCTTCTGATTGCTCCCATGCAGGGCCCCTAACCAGGGGGACCCCAGCGGACAGCAACAAGCCCTTACGGGATGAGGGGAAGTCACGCTCTGGATCCTCAGGATTGAAGTCTCCAGTTTC
Source organism: Chlamydomonas eustigma (assembly GCA_002335675.1). Taxonomy (NCBI): domain Eukaryota; kingdom Viridiplantae; phylum Chlorophyta; class Chlorophyceae; order Chlamydomonadales; family Chlamydomonadaceae; genus Chlamydomonas; species Chlamydomonas eustigma. The sequence goes on along the minus strand of BEGY01000046.1, from coordinate 334,703 downwards.
ATGTGACCGGCCTTGGGATCGGGCTGGCGACGGCAACCGGTTGCTAGCAGCAGCTTGAAGTAGCAACCTCTGAATGAGCGGGTCCTCTTCAACCTCCTCTTCTGCACCCTGCTCCACCAGCATTGCATATGGCTGGCTGGATTCTGAAAAGAAGGACGACTGGACCATTGGGAGGTCAAGGGGAGGTCCAGTAGACTGTGAGTCATAATGAACACTCCGACGACTGGCCTCTGAAGATGGATCAACAGTGAGATCAGACCTGACCGCCTCGGTGACCTCCATGGCCAGACCTCCCTCAGCACTCACATTGCATTCCTGAGCAGTACCCGCACTGCCCTCCACACTGTCCACACCAGCAGGGTCATGAATTGCCTCCTGCAGCTTCATGGCCCTCATGTGGGAGGTAAGAGATGCATGGGATCTATCTGCATGCAGGACACTGCTCAATATGTCCTCCACTCTGGGAGCCAGGACAGGTGACAAGACTGACCCAACGGCAGTGTTCATTTCATCCCATGCACTGGAGAGAGGGGGTATGCTGTTGTGAACCTGAGATGTTTCTGTCTCACTGACTTCTCCAACGTGAAAAGAGACATGCACCTGAACAGCCTGCTCCCTCACATCCTCAGCGGCGATTCTTCCAACAGGGACGAGGGGCAGAGGTCTCGCAATCAGTGGACCACGGACGGTATTAGCTTGCTTGCTAGGGACCATCAAGAGCTGACCAGCTCGATGAGTGATGGCAGGGGCTGTAAGGGACAACAAAATGTTGACATCCTTTAGCCAAATATTTGATGCTTGTGCTTCCAAGATGTACCTTCAAAAACTTATCAGAGCAACTAAGGAGCCACTTCATACCTAGCATTGCCTGTTTCTTGTTAAGGAAATGCAATGCTCAAGGGATGCTCAAGGGATGTATCTAGCTTATACAAACCTTTCGTACATGTTGCTGCTATGTTACTGTTTTGATTCACTCTCCTGGTAACAGATACTCTTTGGGAAGAACGTGGCTCCTCCTCCTCACTGCTTACAAGCTGCGGCTCTATATGCTCCTCTCCTTGTTCTGCTATCACAGCGCAGTACATCCTGCCTTGCACTGACTGAGATACAAGTGGCCAGGCAGGCCCACCTCTGTCAGCACCCCTAGGTGCCCCCAGAGTGCTAAGCCCTCGCTTCTCCGTCGTCACCTGCTGCATTACACTGAATGAGCGCGAGTCATAGGAATGTCCCTCAGGGGGGGAATTGACCACAGATCTGCCATTAGATCCTCCATCAGATCCGCCATTAGATCCTCCTACATATCTATTTGCAGCTCTTGGCTTGATGTGGACCTCTAGGTTGATGGCTGCAATCACTTCTTCTGCAGACAGCAATGTAACACCGGCAGGATCTTTATCCAGATCATACATCAGATCCACATCTGCGCCACGCAGAGCACGTGGCATGTGATGCCGATTGAACTGATGGGCGTACCGATGCCTGGTCGGTGCTGAAAAGGCAGGCCCACTCCCTCTGCCCTCTTCTTTGGCAGTTCTCAGCACTGGCATGGCAATGCGGAGGAGTTCCATTTCATCATGCGCATGAAGACTGCCATGCAGCTGCTGAGAGGAGGGTTCCATGGACAAAACTGTAGAAGGTGAATGATTATCAGACGCAACACCAGCAGCAGTTGAGCGCCGGGTTCTGAGCATCATTTCCCGCATGAGGCTAGAATCCCATACAGGTTGCTCTGGTGCGGGTGGAAGCCTACAACCAAGCATGCTCTTGTATGATATAGATCCATACAATTTATGATAAATTATATAGCTGCATGCCGGCCATGCTATGTATGAGAAATCAGAGTGATGAGAGCCATCCCCAAAAATCGGTGGGTGCTGTATTCCTTAGCATTTGAGGATGAAACAGAGCTCAGATAAATGCAAGCCTACAGCAGTATTCCATGCAATGAAGATGATTTGAAAACAGTACCACAGGAGTTATGTACTGGACTAGAAATAGTCAGGGTACTTTAATGAGCGATATGTGATTATTATGACAATTGTTTGTAGTTAGCTTTGCTCACTAACGATTATGACGAGCGTCTGTAGTTGCTTCTGCCACTGACCTGGAAACATGTGAGCCTCTATAAATGTCCTCCACAAACTGTATGTGTTTGAGAACCTCATCTTTGAAGGTTGCAAGTGCCTTCAGCTCATGTCGGTCACCCATGAAGTGTGGACGTGCCATGTTTTGAAGCAGCAAATTAAGCTGTGAAATAAGCAAATTTTGAGCAGGACAAAACAGATATCAGTTTTGAAGTGCTTGTTAAGATTTTTGTGTGTCATGTATTGGAAGGGCCTGAATTTAAATGGCTTTACAATTGCAAACTTTGCAATGAAAAAAGAAACATCCTAATACGTTATGTTGTATCTCTCCTAGTTATCTCTTCTTATCCTTGAACCAGCAACCCAGATATCTTACCCCAGGGGATTGATTCGAAGTGTCCATGACAACAGGGATGAATGTCTTCATGGAAGCTGTTGTTTCCACTGCAGTCAAGGACTTCAGTTTGTGCTGCTGCTGCTGCTGATTCTGATCCTGAATTGAGGTCGCTGACAGGAGGACAGATGAAGTGGTCTGCTTCTGTAGCTCCCGGGCATCTAAGTTGCCTAAGTCCATTACATGCTTTAGGAGGGCTTTCATTGAGGGGTTAAACATGGACAGCTCCAGCTCCCCAGATTGAATCATGAGGGCCTTGAGGGAAGGAGCATGTGAGGTAAAGAGCGAACATCAGGAGCATTTGGGACAAAACATACAAGATGACATCCATTCCTCATTTTGATCTGCAAAGTAGCAGCTTTATGTGTACATTGTGAGTCCTACCTGCAAAAAAGAAAGTTTGGACAATGGACTAATCTCACAAGACTAGCGCACCCCTAGTCATTTGACCTGACAACTGAACTGCTCTGATCTGACAATTGGATGATATGAAGTCCTTCCAATCTATCTGGTTAAAGCACTCATGCGGGTTCATAATAATAACAACCTGTCTTTGTACAGCTAGACTGTACAGCCTGCGGTCCTCTTCAGCCACAGCTACCAACATCTCCTTCACCCCCGGCCCTCCTGACTCAGAGTGTGACTCAGCCTCAAAGTACTCCAGGAGAGCCAGGTGATCCACGCACACAATCTCTGCAGTAGTTGACACAACTGTCATAGTGTACCACAGCTCCCTGTCAGAGAGTAGTGAGAGCTCCCCAGCAGAGTCACCCTCCTGGAACAAAAGCAAAGCAGTGAGAGCCAGCAGCTACAGCTCAATAATGAGCGGGAAGAAGAATTTCAGACAATGAGTTACTCACAGCAGAGCTATGAACCCCTGATGCATGATTGAGTCTAAGATTATTTGTATTGGTCTGTTGGTATGGGCAGCCTGCTCATGATACAGTACTCATTATATGTCATAAATAATATATATATATATATATATATATGTGTGTACAGCCAAGAACAATACCAGACGTGTTTGTCTTCACCTCATTCCAATAGGAAGTGCAATCTCTCAATATCCACATATATATGACACTACCTCTTGAAAGTTCTACACCTCCTCACCCTCAGCACCCTCAGATTTGTTTCATGTGTTGGAGACTTCCTCTGCTCATCTGTCAGCCCTACCCTTGCACCTCTAAGCACACACTCCCCAGACAGAACGATGTAAGTACACACTGCCACTTCACCACGGCGAAGTAATTCAGTTCCCTGCATGTAAAAATCAGTCCAGGGTTGTCCACATTGCAATACAAAGACTCGCATACAAAGTGATACAATATCAAGATTTGATACATGCTTGTATAATATGGCAGTCGTTGTGAGGCATAAGAGGCGGAAGCCATTAGGTTATTAGCTGTCACCAGCTCCTTGGAAACATCACCTGCTTGAAGTCCTCCACTCTGCAAGTGACCTTGTCCACAAAGCAATCAGGGTTGCACAACTTCCACCAGAACACCCTCGACATGGCCAGCCTAGCCGCTCTCTTATCCATGCGTCTTTCACTAGTCAGCATGTTGTACAAGGGGCAGTCCATAACCAGCACCTCAGCAGACAGGTGGGCACTGGTGGGAGAAACTGTTGTAGGTTCAATGCCAAGAGTTAAGACTTGAGAAAAAGCAGCGGCATCACGGATATGAGGGTCTCCGCTTGACCCTGGCTTGAATACCTTGCCCTTAACTAAGATGGTGCTAGAGTCCAGTGCTGCCACACTCCTATCATGTGTAATAACTTCTCCAAACCCTAGGGTGCTCAGGTGATGCAAGCAACTCTTCATTTTCTCCGTCTTCACACTCTGCACCTCACTATCCTCTTGCTTTGTTGGCTGTAACTGCTGTAGAAAGGAAGCTAGCTTTTTGCGATTCTCCAGTAAGGCCTTTTGGACAGGGTCCATATTCACTTCCCCTTGGCCCAACACCTCTTTATCACTAGCTGAAGCCTCAACTGCCAGCTCCGTAACCACAGTGTCTACATGAATAGAGGCATGTCCAGAGATCACCACAAAGAGCCTGTCGTCCAACTTTGACAGCATCTCAATGCGCTTCTTTACGACCTTTCTATCTGTCACTTCTTGCTGCACTGCAGCATGTGGAGCAGTAGAATCACCCCATGGTTCCTCATTCAGTGATGCAGAAGTGTGAAGGACAGTTTCCTCTGATGTGCTGCGCATCTCTTGTACTGGCTCCTCAGTTGCAGAGGTCGTAGCAGATGCAGCAACAGGCATGGCTGCAGGCAGCAAGTCATAGTTTGCATACATCTTAGGGATGCTGGCAGCTGGAATGAGCTGCGTCGCACGCTGCTCAGCATCACCTGTTTGCAATCCTCCATCTTCCCCAGCACTCTCATCCCTGCTGCATTGTGAGGGGATTTCATCTTTGACATCACCATTGACTGCAGCTTGGGAGTGACTGTCATCAAGCAGTGCAACATTGTCTGGGAGGGATGACTCCTCTGTTGCTGCTGCTGCTGCTGGAGCAGGAGTAGAATTCCTGGATGCTTGTTGGGGGCTGAGAGGCTTGCCATCTGAGGTTGCATCCGCAACCTCCTTGAAACATTCTCCAGACACAGAGGGTTGGCTAGCCTCACATTGAATATTCTGACCTGCATCCCAGGTCAGACTTGCTTCCTTGGTCACGGGTTGATTAGGGAACAGCAAAGAATGGCTGGGTTGGGCGGCAAGGGGGACCTGCCAATTACCCACGCCATCTGGGGTGACAGGGCGTTGCTTAGAAGCTGTGGCAGCCACCGTCTTCTCCATGCTGTCTACTGGCAAGCCCCTGACAACTGCCTGGGACAAGCCCTCTTGCACCTCTGACATGCTCTCTATGCTGCCGGGTGCTTTTCTTTGAGGGGTTGAGGGTACAGAGGGTGGTGCAGAGTTAGGAGCTATTGAGGATGTGGCCGGGGACTCAGGGCAGGCGCTTTGAGGCAATGTCTGTCCATCAAGAGGGAATGAGGACGTTGGGCAACTACCCTCAGGTGAAAAACCTGGGGTTGGGGGTGCTGCTGTGGGTGAGCTGTTATCTGCAGCTGCTGATTCCCTTGCTGCGTTTACAGGCCGAGTCGAGCTCTCCATCGCCATCCTTGATTTGGCTGAATCAATAATAAGACCCTGAGATCCCTTATCCTCACACTTTGTGTTGGAATGCTGCTTCTGATCAGTCACAGGATCCACCAACACCTCTTCACAAACAACTGAAACATCCTTCCTAGCAAGCGGAATCTGCAGTAAGGCGGGCATGATGGCAATGAAGGAGTATACATTTCAGTATCCTAGTGCACAAATATTTTATACGCAAACATACTCTGAAAAGGTACCACCTCCCTTCCATCTCAATCTCCATCTAGGATAGCAAACATCTCAAGAAACCCTCTTGAAGTAAAAGAATCTTCACCTGTTGACCAGGTTGAAGTGCTAATAGCTGTAGGTTCTGGAAGAGTTTCAGTCTGGTCTGCCAGGGGCACCTAGACAGCCAATCTAAGCTACTAAATGCCTCAGCAAGGGCTTCCACCTACAAGTGTAGCAACAAGAGAAGATAGTGGTACTCAACAGTACTCAACAGCTTATGGATGTGGCATAAATATTTTAGCCAGGCTGAACACAGTAGGTCCACTTCAGAGCCTTGAGATGGAGCCTATAGGGGTATAGTCGTGGACAGTAGAGGGGTATAGTCGTGGACAGTAGAGGGGTATAGTCGTGGACAGTAGAGGAGTATAGTCGTGGACAGTAGAGGGGTATAGTCGTGGACAGTAGAGGGGTATAGTCGTGGACAGTAAAGGGGTATAGTCGTGGACAGTAGAGGGGTATAGTCGTGGACATTAGAGGGGTATAGTCGTGGACAGTAGAGGGGTATAGTCGTGGACAGTAGAGGGATATAGTCGTGGACAGTAGACTTCATCAAGACATCAAAACAGCACAGTACTTGCGAAGTGCTTTACTAAGTACTTGCGAAGTGCTTTACTACTAACTGCTGAATCCATCCTTATACCTTTACTACTAACTGCTGAATCCTTCCTCAAGCACAGTACTTGCGAAGTGCTTTACTACTAACTGCTGAATCCTTCCTCATACCTTTACTACTAACTGCTGAATCCTTCCTCATACCTGCCACATGGGTCGAGCTGCTGGTGAAGCGCGAAGGTACTCTCTCAGGACCTCTGCAGCTTCTGGCCACCCTCCCTTGCTGCTGCCCTGCTGCTGCTGCTGCTGCTGCTGCTGCTGCTGCTCCTCTTTTTGCCATGCCCTCCCCTCCTGTCCCTCTGCGGTTAGCCCCTGCCTGTACACTTGCTGTTGCACCACGTTGCGCCGCAGAGACCGTAGCTGTCTCTCAGACAGGTGCAGGCTTAGCAGCCTTGAGCGAGGGATGATGATGATCTGACATGGTTGGATGGCAATGGCGGTGACACTGCGTCTGAATACAAATAAAACACTGTAAATCAATCAATTCATGAAATCTTTAAGAATGAAAGCTATACCTCTATGTCTAGGGAACATGGACTGTCATTACTGTCATACAAATAGGCACAAATGTGTATTTATTCGTACAGCTAATGTCATCTCCTAAGTTTGGCTGGTGGCAATATACACCACGTCTATCTCAGGGAGTGGTGTGTATTGTAAGCAGCCAAAATGATGCGCCATTCACAACCAGATGTGCAGATAATCTCACTTGAATGGTATGACTACTTTGTCCTCAGTGTCCTCTCTTTGTGCTGCCTCTTCCCCCAGAAACACAGGCAGCGCAAAAGCCCCTCTGATCTCTTGCTTGTGCAGCTTCAACAGAGCAGCTAATGCTGTGTAGAAGGGCATGGTGGTAAATTCCGCCTCTTCTTGCACCTCACTTGCAGAGGGAGGAGGAACAGATGACGTGACTGGTGCAAGAGAGGCACTAGTGGGTGCAGGGGTAAGGCCGGGTGCATTTGGAGATTGGGTTTTAGGGTGCCTGCTTATGGCCTCTTGATTACTTCCTGATGGAAGAAAGGGTGAGGGGATAATAAAAGTGTGAGCACTGATGGCTGCAAGCACCGTAGCTTGCTTATAAAATGGCAAATAAAGCACAGTGGAATGTATATTTGCGAGTTTTGGCAAAAATGGGCCGAATGTTTGCAATTTCAACAAACAAAGCAATACCGTTAGAAGGTCGTCTGAACTTCTTGTCATCAGCCAGTGATGTGCGCCTGATGTGATTTGACGGCTTCCCTTCAGCTTCAGAGGTATGTCTAGTGAGAGAGGTTGGCAGCTTGCTGGAACTGGCCTCTGAAGGTGGGCCCTGATGATGCTTATGAGGTGATGAGTGTTGATGACGAGGGTCTTCTGAAGACGCTGCAGCCAGACCCTGAAGCTTCTCCTTGATGCTCTTCCTTACAAGTGTGGACTGAGACTCACTGGCAGGCAGTGGGATGGATGAGCATGAAAGATCAGATGATAAGGTGGAGGGAACGATGGGCAACATGGAGAGGCTGTGCTCTGGATGTAATTCGTCATGAGCTGGTGGGGGGTCGAGGGGGGAGGCGACCCCTGGGGCTTGTTTGGATGCTACATTGTCAGCTACACCTAAGAGGGGTGAGTCAGCAGGAATTACAAATAAAGGACCTTCTGCGTTCTCCATCGCAGGCGGAAAAGGCACCTGCTCTGTGCTGCCTTCTTGAGAATCAGCAGTAGGCAAGGTGTTAAGCTGCAGTTCTTCAAGCGCCGCTTCATGGTTGGATGTGACATGGAGTGAATCATAGCCTGTAGGTTGGGTAACACCTTGCTTTGTACCCTCCTCAATGACCCGGAGTGAGGGCTCTGCTTGCAAATCACCAACTGAGCTGTCCCCAGAAGCTTCACCATAGCTCCGGAAGCTCTCTTGGTCTAGGCACCTGTCAAGACCTTCTCCCCGCTTCTCAAGCTCGACACCTATTGAGATAGGTCCATTCTCGTCGGCACCGCCTTCAAGATAGAAATCCAAGATCTTCTCCTCCTGGAATGATTCAAATGAAGTGTCTGCAGCTTGCTGGGAGGCTTCCAGGTCACTTCCCAGGCCTCTAACTATCTGCTCATTTTCAGTCGGGGATACTCCATCATGCATATCCAGCTGAGAAGATTCAAGTAGAGGAGCTGCTACAGGAGCCTTCGATCTGACATTTTGCTTTCCTAGAGCAGCTGCTGGAGCATCCTGTGAGGTAACAGAGCCTGCTGCACCTAATTTAGCCTGAGGAGGAGCTGAGGAGACTTGGCTTCTTTCCACTTCCCCAGGATGACTTGCTGCATCCTGAAGAGGTAAGCTGAACCTGGAGAGCTGTTTGGGTGGAGGATGTAGAGCTGCCAGTGCTGACTCTCCAGTGTTAGCCATAGGCATTTTAGGGTTCACATGCACATCTCTAGAGGATTGTTCATTTTCTGTTTTTGGCTGCAAGTAGGTGCCATCATGCTGATGATCGTCAGAATCTGTGACTTCAAGGATTGGTAGAGAAGTAACGTCATTGATTCCTAAGTCATTCAGGGAGACAAGAGCCTCAGCTGAGTCAGCATGCACTTGAGACTCTGATTGGATAACATCTAGCTTAGGTTGCACAGTTGAGACTGCTACAACATGCTGACTAGGCCCTAGGTCTTGCAAGGACAGATCCTCAGAAGAGTCGGCAGCTGGAAGTACAGGAAGGTCCTGAGAAGGGAGTGGAAGAGCTCCTGTATGGTCTGTTTCAGCTGCCTCCAAAGGACCTGCTCCTTCTCTGATCTCAATGGGTGTGTGAGGACCCTCACGGCCATACACCAGATCTATGCCGCTATCCAAGGTTGCACTGGTGGACAGGGTAGATGTGGCAAGTGAAGCCTGTGGAGCCAACAGGTCAGCAAGAGCAGTGCGCCTAGTGGCTTTGCCTTTGTCAACTCCTCTTGCCATAGGACCCTGCCTACTGCCCGGCTTCTCTAGGGGAAAGGCAGCAGTGGTTGGACCTAGGGCATGCCCTAGTTGGTTGCAGATGTGACTCTCAGTCTGAACCACATGGCCAGTCAACTTGCCAGTCAGTAGAACCTAGTTAGAGGGGTATAATGTGGAAGGCGTTTATTGCTCGAGCACTGTGAAATGTCACCTTGTAGGAAATTTATCCATGTACCATGCCCAGGTCAATGCAGGTTTCTTCTGACAGTATATGTGAGCTTGGGCAAAGAACATAGAGAAATACTGACCACATGAAAAATGAATGGTGCTGAAATGGGTATATTCTGATATTATTCAACATGTATTGAACCACATGTTATAAACAGCAAGTTAGCCCTGAATCATGAGGATCAATGCATCATACCTGGCCCTGAATCATGAGGATCAATGAGTCCGCATCATCGCCCTCCACAAACACAGTCTCTCCTGCCTCCTTGCTTACGTAAGCAGCTTGTTGGGCCACTGAGCGCAACCCTGCTTCCATGCTCATTTGCATTTGAGGATGGATCAAATCCACCACCTGAGGGGACAGACATCATTCCATCACAAGAAAATATTAGAATAAAATAATAGAACAATAGAATGACCAGTACAGGATTTTGAGCCTGATCATTGTGAAAGTAAGTTTGCAGCTAGCACCTCAATTCTTTGCACGAGCTTAGCAGGGTTCACAGGATCACAACGTAAGCAGCATATGACCTTAAGCAGGGTTCACAGGATCACAACGTAAGCAGCATATGACCTTAAGCAAGTTCACAGGATCACAACGTAAGCAGCATATGACCTTAAGCAAGGTTCACAGGATCACAACGTAAGCAGCATATGACCTTAAGCAGGGTTCACAGGATCACAACGTAAGCAGCATATGACCTTAAGCAGGTTCACAGGATCACAACGTAAGCAGCATATGACCTTAAGCAGGTTCACAGGATCACAACGTAAGCAGCATATGACCTTAAGCAGGTTCACAGGATCACAACGTAAGCAGCATATGACCTTAAGCAAGGCCAGCAAGATAGGCAACAGGGGCTCCCGTTGCGATATTTGTATTCTCTCCTCACACCTGCTGGGCTGCCCAAGAGCCAATGGCGGCCTCAAAGTCCTTCAAGGTCAAGACAGCTAGCACTGTGGGCAAGTTGGGATCAGTGTAAGCAGGTAGGGAGGATGCCTGATGATGGAGCATCAACTCCAATGCCAATACTGTGCCAGGGAGGTGTCGCTCAGGACGGACAGTGCAGTCTGCACTTTGCTGATGCAGCAAAATTTGGCCTGCAGGTGCACAGTGCATGGTGGCAGGTACATTAATCAGCAGTAGAATCCATGCTGGTGATTGAATGCTTATATTATGGTAACAGGTGATGCAGACAAATGGCATGCACTTGATGTAATTCTGAAGCAGTTATAACTGAACAACATGCATCTTTCCACACATTGCGTTTGGAGGATGCTTCCTTTTTATAAGAGAACATCTTAGTATCTGACCTGACAATAACACATAGGCCTCAGCACATCTTAGTATCTGACCTGACAATAACACATAGGCCTCAGCACATCTTAGTATCTGACCTGACAATAACACATAGGCCTCAGAACATATTTCTTCCGGTTTCAGGAGTTGAGAGCCGGCAGGGTACTCAAATGTTTGAAAACAGGAAGCGATGTGATCCTTCAAATCCTCATCCAGCCTACAGAGTGCCCTCACATTGTTTCAGGACAAGCTCCACCATTCAGGTGAGACTCTTATTGAACAAAACAATATGAGGATGCTCAACACAGTACATCATGCAAGGCATGACTTTTCTGGATTTTTAAGATGGTGAGAATCAAATAAAGCTTGCAGCAACTCACCTCCGGAAGGGCGATAGCTGGTCAGTAATCTTGCGCATGTTGGTGCGCATGTAGCCCTCTGCCACCAGCACCCTCTCAATCAGCCCTGCTGTCTTCCCTGAGGTGCTAGTCATCATCTGTGTGGGTGTGGCAGGCAACTGCACTTTGCTTAAGACCTGCCGATAGCGCTGGGCTGGAGACTGGGCATTTGCTCTGATCCGGGAGGTTCGAGAACGGTAAGACTTAACACCTTCAAGCCCAAAAAGCGTTACTTTATCAATCAAATTTTTAGCTGCACGTGTGAATTTGGCCTGGGGTGTGACAGGCTTTGTAGGAGAAGCCTGCCTGTTACGCACAGATTTTGAGGAGGTCTCACTGTCTAATGAGATGTTCCCCTTGGAGTGGCCACTCAAGCTAATATCAGCAGCCTTTGAGCCCTCTTGCAGTTTATTTAACAATGAGGATGAGCCGGTCTCCGGGGATGTGAGGATCAGTGGCGCAGCTTGCTTGTCTGACCCTCCAGGAGGAATGCATGCAGATGACCTCATCAAGTCGCCAAATTCAGGTTGAGAAGACATGAGAGGGGCCAAACGGGCAGAACGGATCTGAGACTGTGTCCCAGACTGGAGAAGGGCTCCTGAAAGCACCTCAGTGTGAGAAGTATTGACCTGCAAACTCTGAGGCTTGCCAACACGAGATGAGGACACTCTAGCGGTGAAGCGTGAGGGGCTCTGCTGTTCTCCTGCCACATGCATATCCAGGTCTACAGGCATGTAGCCACGAGCCATCGGGCCCTCATAATAGGACCTTACAGCCTGTGGCAACTGTATTCATAGAGGACATAATGTTGGCTTTTGTAACCCCTCCAAGAGGTGTTTGCAAAACAAGCTCTAAGCACAATGCTCTGAGTCACCTTGCTTGGCTGTCGGTTCTTGCCCAGGGATACTTGCAACCGCTCTGTGATTGAAGTTAAAGGCGCATTCCCAGAAGACTCCAACTCGAAACGCTGCAGGGCAGGAAGGCAAATATCGAGTCCAATTGGTCGACTCGAAATATCAATCGAGGCACGAATGCCCTTGCGTTTGTCGCCCTCAACCATTTGACAGCAACGAATTCTTTACCCCATCCCTGAAAGTCCCTTATGTACGTACATTTTCTTACTTATTCACAGATTTGTTGAATATTACTGCTAAAACGATGTTCGAAGGGTGACTGTTGTACTGTAAAACATGTACGGAGAAAACAAGTGTTGCTTCAAGCACTCCGAGGATGCCCAGTAATGACTTAAAGCTATCAAGCATACCATGACTTAAAATCTAGAGAAAATGAGAAGAATTCCCAACCTCAATTAATAAAAGTACATTAGGCATGATTAATCCAATGATTTGGCACCCTTTTTTAGTGCCTCTAATCTCTGTCTAACTGCTTCAGGCATTTCATCGTCTCCATCAGCAGTGAAATCATCAACAAAGCCTCTCTTTCTGCTACTGGGTCCAGCAGCCTCTTCTTCTGCTGCTCTTTGCTGCTGCCATGTCGTACGATTTTCATCCTGAGTGGTGCCATCATCTTCTAATGGGGTGTTCCACCAGATCGGCCCTCCAAACCTACAGGGCAGCAAAGCTTAGTCAAAGGAGTCAGCATGGTAGTGCTGACAGTCAGTGCCTCTTATGAACACAATTAAATAATACACTTTTGTGCCTCAGCCCACCACTGACATAAATCATAATCATAAGGACAGTAGTAAGATTATATTCATGAGCTTATGATATTATCGTCATAAGTCTACATGTATCCACCAGATATGACAAGTAGGTATAAGCAAAAGCAAACCTCAGTATAAGCACAAGCAAAGCTCAACATAACTTCGATGTCATCACTCATCATGTGCTAGCTTAAGTTGCACACAAAAATGGGATCAGCGCACATCACAAAATGAATGAGGTTCAGACCCCTACTCATTTCTCACAAACATTGGCATAACTTTACTGTGGAAATGCAACATGAAGAAGCGTCATGAAAAAGCATCATGCAGGGGGGATATTTAATGCAAGACAACACAGCACAAGCTCGGTAAAATGGTGGTTGTTCATGTCCTTAATCTATCGCTCGACTGCTAAGAGACCAATCATCATTCAGATTCCTTGTCATGAGGAATTACATGACCCAAGCATGTCCTCCGACATTTCTTGTGGCACATTTCATGCTTTGGCTATGTTCTTCTCACCTTCCGTCCCCTGAGGCACAACTGATGCAGCCATTCTGCACATCTGGTGTGATGCGCTGCTGAGAGGACCGCTGTTTCATGGGAACACGACAGTGCGAAGTTGTGCCAAAATTATGGTTCCCTTTCTGAATGGCTAGCATTGAGCACAAGATCTCATAGCCAGGTTTCCTCCATTTAGAGATCAATGATCCATCTGCTATCTTCTCGCGTGTTAAATACTCAAACTGCAGCAACATGGCTTAGATGGGTAACCACTAACCATATGAAAGAGGAGACATTTTGACCCAGGGGAGGGTAGCGTAACAGAAAGCAACTGCTCACACAGATCTCAGAAATACAAGGTTAGTACTCACCAGCTCTTTAGACATCACTTTTCTCTGGTACATGAGGTCATAAATAAATCGATTCTTCTCCCAATGTAGACGGTGTATTTTCCATGACAGCTCTGCTTTCCTCTTCCCCTCATGTTCTTCGTTCACCGCCTCTTTCATTTGTGTCTCAAAATCTTCGATGACCTCTTCAATTAGCTCCCAACCTTCTGGAGGCTTCTTGCCCTTTAATTTTCTACGAATACTTGACATATTGATTTACAGAAATAAGATATCCTTAAGAAGTTGACCCTGCAGTTAGTTGTGATCGTAGACAGACAGCAAGCTATCTTACACTGCAATTTGGAGAGATTAAAGAAGAGAAATTATTGGAGTTTTAGAAGGTTTCAGAGCGGGAGCGACATCAACGAGTCCATGCAGCATTGCAAACGAGTTACTAATGAACAAACACTGAAATTTGAATGCATGTTTTCCTCCACATTGTTTTTGTGAAATAGGTAACTGAGAGGAAGCAGTCCTGTCAGTAGACACAACACTGATTTGCATGATTGCCGATGCTGTTAAAAGGGAGGGTTTATCCCCTGACATGTTGGAAAAAACTCCTGAAGCGAAGGTATTGTGAGCAATTACATTGATGGGTGATGAGCTGATTACCTCATTTCATACTAAATGCACTGACACCTTCCATTGCATCAAACAGAGAGCTCTTCTTCGTCAGGAGGGTCAAAGGAAATTTGAGGAGTGGAAATCTTCCCGAAGTCGACATGGTAGCCGCTCTTCAACGTCTACACCTGTACCTGCTAAGAAGATGCATGGCTTGGAAGATGGTGGTGCAGCTTCCACCCTCCTCCTTAACAACGGGGAGCTAGGAAGTCATTCTGAAAATAATGTTCCTTTTTTAAGAACAGAACCCAAAGTCATGGAGACTCCACAGACACCCACGCAGTCAATTAAAGATAGACATACCAAAGATTCTGGGCTAGATCAAGAAGGCCCTATTGTGAACATGCTACTTGCTCAGGTAGAGATTTTTTTTAGATGTGCATATCACCAGAGCTTTTGTTGTCACATTTCTTGGGTAGGTACTTCTGTGCATATAAGGCCACTTTCATTGTTACTCTACTTATCGTGAGATGCTGATGACAGAGCTCTCTTGCTCTGACTCTTGATATCGCAGATAGAGTCCTTAATGCAAGACAAGGCGACCCTTTTGCAAGATAACAGCAGGCTGAGGCGGGAGAATGAGCAACTCCATGAGCTGGTTGGGTATCTATCTGCTGATTGTGTGGACAGTGATGAGCAGCGCTGTGATCACCCGTCAAATACCTAATAAGGCTGTGAAGGTAATGCTCACTGAAGCAATAAACTATTATCCATGATCTCCTCTCAGTGCGGAGATGCAAGGTAAACTAGATTTTTGTTTATCCTGATAGGAGGTTACGTGATGAGATGATTTTTGTTTTGTCTGTCAATCTGCTTGTACCGAGCGGCGCAGCTCGTATTCAGGTCATCTGCGGTCGCTTATTAAAACAGCGCTATCCACAAGGCTGTTTATAGTGGCATTACACACATATAAAACATGAACGTTGGCAGAGGGCATTCGACATTGATAGATTTGTCTCCGGGTGTGCTTCTGAATGAAGGGCGATACGAGATACAGCGCGAACTCAACAGTGCGTTGTATTCCTCCGGTATTATTGAGTTGAGTTGTTGCTACAGGTGTTTCAACAGGCTATAACGTCAGCGCAGGGGGAGGCACTGCTGTAGTTTATGCTGCCAGAGATCTACATGAATTCGGTGACACTCCTGCTTACGTTGCTCTTAAAGTGAGTCGTGATGACTGACCGTTACGACGTGTACACAACTGATCGTTTCGGTATGCAATATGTCGTGCAGTCAAAAACACATTCTTACTAACGACAATTACATAATGCCAAATTGTTTCCTATTGCAATTCCCCTGTCATGTTGACAGGTCATGCATGGACCGGAGCAAGTGCCTATTAAGGTAGTGAAAAGAGAGGTGCGCAGAATCTGGATCATCCTTCATTCGCTTCTGCATATGAACTAAGGAAATGCTTTTTGTGTTATCCAACAGATAGCATTTTCTAGCAGCATGCATCACAACAACATCGTTCGCCTTTTGGATGTCTTTGCTGAAGGGAAACGACTGATTATTGTGGTGAGGATGCAGTGATGTGTGCTCTCTGATAGCCTGTTACAGATGTTGTGAGGGTATTTCATTCAGTATGCTTTTATTCAGCTTGTGAGTCTTAAGATGTCAAAGATCTTTAAGGCATCTGCAATCTACAGCAATAAAATTTTCTTGGTGCCTTGATCAGATAAGTTTTATATGAATGATGTGGCACGTCTACATTCTCATGCATGATATGGTGCACCTACATTTAAATCCAATGTTGTTATTGATCTAATACTTGCTATAGTTGCGTACATGTCACGCAAACTAACTCGTTCTTTGTGACAGTGGGAGCTCATCAGTGGACCTGATCTCCTGGATCTCTTGAATGAGAATGGAGGTTGTTTGGCAGAGCCTCTGGCTTGCTTCTACTTCCTTCAACTGCTGGAGGCGGTGACATTTATGCACGAGAATGGATTCTGTCATCGTGATATCAAACCAGAGAACTGCATGTAAAACTGCAGATAATGACTCTTCATGAAAACTACTACATAATCTGTGCCTTTGCAACAGCCATATTCAATTTCATCATGATTTTCATCTGTCTTGATCAGTCCAAACTCCTTGCTCTTGCGCTTTATGCACGAATGTAGTTAAGTGAGACAATGTATTTAAGTGAGATATATCTTTTTGTTGAAAAACAGGGACATTTGCCCTTCTGTTACTTTCCTTAGGGTGCAGCGCAGCACGCACAGACTGAAGCTCATAGACTTCGGCTTGTCAAAGCACTTGCAATCTGCACACACGTTGGGAGTTGGCACACCTGACTACATGTAAGTCTACATGTAAGTCAGGATTAAGAAAACGCTAGTTAAATCCTCCATTGGTTAGTCTGTGTTCTGATTGTATGAGGATTTGTTGAATTGTATTAAAAACATGCTTTGGTTAAATCATAGTCTTTCTCTTCCTAGAAGGTTGAAGGTAGAAGTCTGAAATGTATTTCATGCTACTAAGTTGCACTTGTAAGGCTTCTCTGATTGGTCAAACCAGGTGCCCAGAACTGTTGACCCAGCATTCCTGGACTACCTTGCAAAGTCTCTCGGCTGCTGCGTTTTCTCCAACGACTGCAGCACCCTCTGCTCCTTCCTATGATGCACGTGCAGTTGATGCGTGGGCCATGGGTGTGCTGATGTATCTGCTCACGACTGGGAAGTACCCTTTTGAGGTGAGCTTTTACTTCGCAGCCATCCACCAACTCTTAGGTGTGCTAGGTTCATGAACCGACTCCATATCTCACACAAGCAAAAATGATTTCTCCTTACTGCTCTGACTCAGGACCCAAAGTTTCCAAACAACCTTGCTCGAACCATCACTAATGTTCTTGCAGTGAGGGTGCAACCTTTCCCGCAGTCCATGTCTGCAGGATGCAGGCATGTGATTGCAGGCCTTCTTCAAAAAGATCCTTTGAAAAGGACAACATTGATAGTAAGATTTTATTTTTAAGCACATGAGTGAATGCACAATATTGCCAAGTATTAGACGACATCCCTATTAAATTCCACTTTTTTCTCAGCTCTCTTGCGAGTTACATTTCGTTTCCAATTCAGGATTTGAAGAAGAGTTCTTGGGTTCGTGAGCAAGCTTATCTACATGCTTCTAAAATTGGTCGCATTGACCTTCTTGAGGTCTCTCATGGTGATGCTCACTGTGGGATGAGCACTGATCAGCCTGAAGGTGCATCCACTTCATCATGCTTGACGCACACATTCATACTTTCTATTCACTTGACCACATGCATAGCTATTTATTTCGTGCAAGTGGTAGGTAGGAATGAGAAAGAGAGAAAAAGTTGTTTGAATCTCTTTCAACATGTCTTGTTCAGATGAGGCACCTACTGGTGTTCTTAGTGTACAAGCAAGCTTGGAACATTCTGAAATTGAATCCTTCAGTAAGGAGGGGCCTCCTCGTTCTTCTGTGTCAGCTGATACTAGAGAAGAGCTTGGTTGCAAAGGCTTACTTCATGCTGGCGGCAAGGTAGAGGGCGGTGTAGTGACCTCTACAGACACGGTAGCTTTGAGGAGCCAAGTTGATGTTACCTCCAAGACTTATCTCCAAAGAGTTTACTCTTACTTCAAACGTCTCTGGGGTGCTCATTAGGTTTTACATTCATAAATGTATGCAAGGTTATCACATACTGGTCTCTGAACCTGTTGTCTGTTCTAGAGCCCTCGCACAGCAGGTGTTTTAGATGATACTGAACTAATGTCTGAAGTAATCAACGAAGTAGCTGCAGACCTCTCAATTAGGTACTTAGATGTAGAAGAAAGTTTTCAAATTAGAATGTTGTAAATATCGCATTATCTCCGGGCATGTGCGCCTTTCCCTGCTCCTGCTTTCTGAAAAGATGGTTTCGCAATGGTGTCTTTGCACTTTGGGATGTGACGGTCAGCAGTTAGAGGAGCAAACTTCCTCCCACAGTAAGGGCAGGGGACCCTGCAAGATAACAGGAACGCAATGTTGTTGGTGTTAAGCACTCAAGTCTTACTTTGCATATTTTAACCTCCATGATCATCTTGCCAATGCAAAGCACGCACAGCAGCAGTCACACTTTTATACATCCATGATGTCTGGAATTCAAATCTCTGATACAAGCCAGTCACAAACTCCCAAACCCTGACCTGTCATCGTCCTCAGGGTTGGCTGCTTGGAAGGGAATGTCCTTGATATCCATGCCCTTAGCCTGTGCTTCCTTCATCATACGATTAGCTTGCATTGCAGCACGCAATTGGTCGCTCTGCTGCTTCCACTTGGCCTTCTTAGAAGCAGCAGCAGCAGATTGTGCCACACGAGCGTCTGTTCCTCCACGCGCTCCAGAACCAGGTCGAGCAGGCCTGTTGAAAGCAATCAAGAGGATACATTACAGAGGACCCGCAAAAAACGGTTAGATGGCCAAGTAGTCTGCAAGAGTTGACGACCAGTTGGCATGTTTTAGGGATTAGAAGACAGGGTTCAAAAACATGCTACACATGTCCTGTGCATGCCTCCAGATTACGACATGGTCTTGCTGTAACTCACTGCCTGCCCTTGTTCCCCCCTGCCCCCATCACAAACTTAGCAGCCTCTGTACCAGCCACACGTGCCGCAGTCATGTTGAACACCTTTCTTTTCTGGCAGAAGACCTTGGCACAGACCTTAGGAGGTGGCATCATTGGAAGGAGTTAAAGTGAGGTATAGTGAATGCAAAACAAGGGCGCACGAATGTAAGCGTGACGGAGTTCTAGCGTGCACAACACGAATGTGCACACTTATGCATGTCTGATGGTAGAGAGGTGCAGGAAAGAAGACCATGTGATTATTGTTCCATTTGTAGGTCATCCTCAAAGTCTTGCGATACAAGCGGAAGATCCTGTGCACTCTCCATACCTTGGCATGTTTGGGGTAAGCTTGCTGATTGAAGGAGCGGCCGCAGCTCTGGCACTCAATCAATAGCCCACTAGGGGTAGCCTCCATCAGCTCTGGTGGTACTGCTCCGTAACCACTAGAAGGAGACACTGGTTGATCTTCCCAAAAATTCCCACCAGCATCTCCAAAACCATTGCTTTGCTTAGGGGGGGGCACACGCTGCTGGGCAGGTCTCTGCTGCTGTGGCTGCTGTTGTGATTGCGGCACTGGCCGCTGCTGCACTTGCTGCTGAGGCTGTTGCAACTGCCCAGGGCGCTGCTGCTGGATGGTCTTCTGCTGTGGATATGGTGCTGGTCTCTGCTGCTGTTGTTGCAGCTGGACTGGAGCCTGTTGATATGGTGCTGGTCGCTGCTGCTGCTGCTGCTGCTGGGCTAGAGGTTGTGGGGCTCTCTGCTGCTGCTGCTGCTGCTGTTGATAGCCCAGTGGCTGACCGCTAGGTACAGGCACTGAAACAGTAGTGCTGGACTGTGCTGCGCCAGTAGGAGGTTGCTGCTTTCTTGCAGCTAAGGCTGCTAAAGCAGCTAAACGGTTGTTAGAGGGTGCTGGCAAGCCATTAGAGGGTGCAGCTCCAACTGCACCAGGCGCATGCTGCTGAGGCGGTGGGTTGATAGGACCCTGTCTAGGTAGGGATGCCATGCCGGCTCCTCCTTGCGGTACAGCCTGAGCGGGGGGAGCTCGCGAGGGTGCCCCATTAGCTTGCTGTACAGCCTGAGGGGGTAGAGCACGAGAGGGTACCCCATTCGCTTGATGAGCTGGAGGGTGTAGTTGGGGAGGACCAGGACGTGCAGATTGAGCCTGCTGCTGCTGCAGCTGCTGGCGTACATGCTGTGAAGGTGACTGTGCTCTTACACTAGGGGCACCTGCAGTTGCAGCAACAGCAGGTGGGCGTTGTGGCTGCTGCGGTGGAGCTCCTTGCCGCGGCTGCATGCCAGGCTGCTGTATGGTAGAGGCAGGTGGTCGCTGCATGGTAGGAGGTGCTGAGGAAGCTGAAGGTAATGGAGCTGGTCTTGGACCTGCACCTGGGGCAACACCTGCTCTGACAGGCGACATTTGAGAAGCGCTGGGGACATATCCTCCTAACAACGTGAGGACATACCATTCATAACAGATTTTACAATCATTGCAGTACCTGTAGTAGTTGTAAAGTAAGAAGGCACCTTGCTTAAATGAATCATATTGAAATGATATGAATGGAATCCCGTCTCCAGATCATTCTTATTGAGCAATATAGCTTATCACCTGTGGCAGGTTGAGGTGGCCTGCCTGCTGCTGGTGGCACTGCCACAGGGGATGGAATGTAATTTTGAGGATTGTAGGGTGGCCTCTTTGCTGAGGAAGGACTGGCAGCTCTGTTTAGTGGGAGAGAGGCATTGGCAACAGCTGCATTCTGCTGAAAAGGTGGGGGGGACGCACGTCGTCCAAACTTGGCTCCAATATCCATGGCTGCATTGTACTGATTCAGCGCTTGAGATGTTGGAAGGGGGCCATCTGGTGAGCTTCTGAAAGAGCCGGCTCTCCTTCCTGCACACAGAAAACAATTATGGACTTACATGAAAGTCATGTAGACTTATTGCAGAGGCAAGCTGCTTATATTCTGTGCTATTATAAATTTCATAAACCTGATGCTCGTACCTGTAGCTTGATTATGCCTACCTGCTGAAACAACAGGGGGTGGCTGAGAGTACTGCTGGGGTTGCCTCCCACCCTGATGGGAGTGATCGAACATGTAAATAAAGAGTCAGAGTGTTTCTTATTTCTTATTTGCCTACTTACTCTGACCGTCTCCATTTGGCCTTTACAGTGTGCCCCGTTCAGTTAAGCTGTCGGACGCGGCCCTTATACCTGTTGATACTGCCTATTATTTGTCCTATGAATAATTTAATGAAAACCAGTTTCGTGATTGAGCTGCTCAAATGGTCGTATGAAATAACTCGACTCAAGATCCTATAATCCAATAAGGGAAGATATGCTTGATTTTAGAAACAGGACATGTGTTTCTAAATCACTCCTAGCGTGGGACATATGTTTGTGAGAAATTATATCGAGCTTAAAGATGTTCCAACTTTTTCACACTAGTTGGATACCTACTGCAGCCGGTCCATTAGGTAAAACAGCCTGCAACCCGGTCACAATTAATCAATAACTCTATGACTAGATGAAAAGTGTTTTCCAAAAACGGCGTTGCCCTGTGTTGTCTGCAAGGAATCCCTCACCAGTCATCTTGAAAGGGACCTTACTGTTCAGATTCAATAATGCATGTTATATACACAAAGCTTACACGCCTGCTTTCTGCAACCCTGTGAACAAGGAGGAGGTAAACAATACCTCGTCACCTGAGCCATCGCAGTCTCAGACATGGAGGGTGAGCAGGGCTTCATAGTTCATTCATACTTCAGAATGTGAACAAATGTAGGGTCTAAAATATGAACTAAAGTAATTTTCAAGAGATAGTAATATGCACAGTTGTTTTCTATTCTCAGGGTGATTTAACATTTGATCAACTGAAAGCTAGACTCCAGCCTTTTTATCTTCCAGCCTCCTTCATTCTGGGGACCCTAACCATTGGACTCAAAACTGGCTTTGATAACTTCAGTGGTGACGTAAGCCTTCATTTTATTAATTATATCATCTACATTGTCGTGAGCTCATCACAGCTCGAGATTTGCTGGAAGAACATCTGCATAGCATCTCTGATGATTGGTCTCCGTACTAACTATTCCTGAAGCATGCAGATTATCTTTTTGTGCGTTTTATAACATCTTATTCCTGTGCATGATCACGGGATTATATGCTGCATGATGAACTGTTCACATACTGCTGCAGCTTTCTGGTGCTCTGGCTTGTGCCGTTATCTGTGGCTTGATTGTGACAGCGTTGGTTTGGGTGGTCTTTGATTACTCAGAAAGCTGAAATAAGGACCATCTATAAAATATAGCTTTATGCTACTCTGTATTTCTATGCTACTACTACTACTACTGATCATCTTACTGAAGTCCATCTAGGGAAAATTGGAGGCTTGCAACACTTAATTCTGTGTTCAGTATCCAAAATGTTTCCTTAAAGTGTAGTTGTAGTAGTTGCAGTACTAGCTGTACTGCCTAAACAATTTTAGTGCAAAACATTTTACAGCTGCTCCAGAGACCATCTCAATGTTGATAAATGTGTAATATTTGAGTCCTTGTGAAAATTCAAATGCTCATGCCATAATTTGTAATAACATAGAATTCAATGCAGGGTACATAAAATCAAAAGCTCTACCTCTCAGTGCACCTTTTCCACATATAATGTATAATAATGCTTTTAGGTAACCGCACTGTTATTCTCAAACATGTTAGAGGTTATTCAGATACTCTCAGTCCAAAGGTACTGAGCTTGCCAGATTTGATCATATGTCCCAGGAAGTAATTCATGCACTCATAGGATCCCTTGATATAATTTCAACACACAAAACAAATGCACTTTGACAGTGAGGACTGGCTGCAACCGCACCTCATCCTGATCTCAGTACAGTCCTCGGACAGCTTCAATATCGGCTCTCATCATGTGTCTATTCAGGTTCTCCATCTTAGGTCCTCCCTGGGATTGCGCAACTGAAGAGAAGGACATGCCAGCAGATGCGTGAGGGCGGGCACTGATGGGTCTCACAGAGGGCTTCCCAGCAGCTGCCTGGGTTCCGGAGCCACCATGGAGTGTGACCCAAGGATCCTGTGTGCTGCGACGGGCCTGCACCGCTGAAGATGGTCGAGATATGCCACTCCTTGTATGCACTTGCCCTACAATATCATTGATGAGAGCCGCTGTCCCCACAGGTGGGACCGCTCCTTTCAACGTACTGCCCAGGCTTGCACCAGAAGGCTCTTGAGAAGCTGCCCCGTGCTGAGCTCTGGTTGCAGAAGTAGGTCTCTGAGGCTGTTGCCCAGCCCCATCTGAGACATCAGAGTAGGGTCTGGCACTCTGAGGTCTGCCGGAAGGATCTGCATCATAGATGACCGAAGGGGTCACGGTCGTGACCTGGTGGTTGGCCGCTGCTGTCTTAGCCGCTGCAACTGACTCCCCAATGTGGTAGGTAGTTACTTTGTGAGTCGCATCATGGGAGGCTTTCCATGCCGCTGCCTCTATGCGTTGTGCCTCAATTCCCTCAGCCCCTCCGAACCAGTAAGTCTGCGACTTGTAAGGGTGGTACTCTTGCCCAGTCTCAGATACATACATGTTTTGATTTTGCCAATCCTGAAACTGCTGTCGTTGCTGCCAATTAAGTGCAACAGACCTTTCCTCTGTAGGCTGTTGTGGTGCACTGTCCTGTGGGATCATGGCTGGTTCTTGAAGCTGGGGGCCTCCTGTTTGCTCTGTTGCTGAGATCTGGTCAACAATGTAATTTGTTACAGCAGCTGCTGGAATTGAACTCAAAGGAGTGGGTGAGGTCTGGGCACTGTGTTGTGCAATGTGAATGTCTGCTGCAGAAGTGTCTTTATTTGGCTTAAAAACAGCGCTCCCTGGTCTGCTAGGATGCGATCCTCTTAGGGATGCTGCCGGGACAGCACTCTTAGGCCTACTTGCAGATGCTGATCTGGCAGCTGGTACCGGGGGCTTCCTTTGGAGTCCAATGCCAAACAGCTTCAGGTCTGAACCAGGGTTCTTGCTTTTTGCCATTAAGACCTTAGCCAAATCACGATATGGCAACAGACCCACATTGTCTCTTAGACCTGCTGCTAGGGCCTCCATCTGCTGGCGGCTCTGACGAACTCCAGCTCTCTGAAACGCAATTCCCATTTCCGCCACCGTCAAACAGCCGCTGCCCTCCCGGTCTGCTGCCTTGAATGCTGCCCACAAGCCCTCCACTTGTTGCCGGCTGATCGAGAGCTCGGAGATCATATCATCTGCACTGCGTCTCAACTCTTCCTTGCCCTGTGCTTGGGAGATGAGGGCACGGTGAGCTATGTTAACATCATTCTTGTCATGGCGTGCTAATTTAGCTGCGTCCACTTCCGCTGCCACTCTGCGTACTTCCTCATGCTGCTGCCTGGCAACCATGTGGGCATCCATCTCTCCTTGCGAGGGCATTGTGGATGCAGGTGCCCAGACCTCAGGCGCAGGGGCTTGGAATACTGGTAGGCCGGTAAATATGAAGCCTGGTGGCAATGGTGCTGGCTGTGGGACCTCCGAGTGATGTGTTTGAGCAGGTAGTACTGGAGGAGAGATTGAGGCAGTAGGCTGTCCACCTCCACCTGAACCCTGCTGAGGCTGATCTTTGTACAGGTTTCGATAGTTGCGACGTGGAAGATAGTTATTGATGTCTGAAACGTTAAGGCCAGGATCCCGAAGGTTCACTCCCACATGAGCCCTGAGACATTGTGGAGCATTGTGGAGCAATGTGGGCCCATGAGCAAGATGAGGTTGAAAACGAGGGGCATGCAAAAAGGCCAATAATCATAAAGCAAAGAATTAAGGAGAAGAGATATCCTTTTGCTAGAAAATTGCGATGAGCCTTCAGAATCCTTATTATGCCTGATTCAGGCTTATTTTTCTTTATGTGGCTTTATTTAGCCTTGATGAGAATGTTGGGGGAGCGTATGAAGATTGTATAATGTTTTGTAGCACTTCACGTTGCTTCCTGACCTGAAAGGGTGCTTCCATCCTGGCCAGCTCCCTTCGATGTCCTTAGCATCCAAAGTGGCATTGCTTAAATGCCCAGCTCTCTCAAAAGTCTTAGGCCTTGCACCATCAATGTCTGCAACACTCATAATATCTCGCCCACCATGATCCTCAGCTTGAGGAGCAATAGAATGCTGAAGGATGTCCCGTATGCTGTCACGTTGACCTTTGGCTACTGCCGAAGAAGGTCGAGAGAACGAGGTCTTACTTGATGACAACACATACCTAGGGTCTAGGGGGTTGGTGCCCCTGGGATTTGTGAGGATATCCTTGGGCTTTGACTGCAAGTTATGCACAAGAGGATTTTTCAGAGGTAATCAGAAACTGAGCTTTTAAATATGACCCTAGATCCTCTTGAGATGTCTCTGAGCTATGTGCTGTGTTTGCATTACTAACTGCAGTCCTTTGGACATAGAGAGATGTAAGGATGCCTTTTATCTGACAGCCTCAGTCAATAAGTAAAATGTATGTGCTGCTGGGCTCAGACGTTGCTGCTTAAAAGAAGAATGATGGAAATAGTAAATGGTGCTTACTGATGCACCCCAAATGTCTGTAGTGATGAGGGAAGTGAGAGTCTTGTTGTAAGGCTCACGCCCTACAGGGCCGCTGATCTTGGGCCGCATGCTAGGGTCATTGAAAACTTTGGCAAGAGTGTCCTGAGCAAGGAAGATGGAATGTACTATTCTTTGACTGGCCGATCATGGATTCTACATCCATTCAACTATTCAACCCTGTGGGAAGTGTCTATCCAATTGAGAAGAAATTGAAAGTTATATAAGCTTACCTGTGTATGCTCTCCTTTATATAGAGGTTTGTGCTGCACTGTTGACCGTCCCAGGTCATCCACTAATTGCATGAGATAATAAAGTGACAGTTGGAATACGTACATGCCAGATAGGGAGATTAAAATGTATTGTCAGTATACCTCGATTTGAGTAATACGAGCAAGATGGCGGATACTGATCAAAAGCGTCCATCTCAAGGAGTTTTGCAGCAGTGATACAGCTGATGCACAGCTATGAACTTATCGAGTGTTAAGATGATTTTATATTCCAAGAATTTAGCAATTTCCTTAATATATGTATGTAAGGCGCGCCATCTAAGATTTTTGAAGAGCACGGCCTGTATGCATGCAGGCTGAGAGAATGTACCTATATGATTTTTTTAAGTCCAATAGCTTGTGATAAGGGAACTTCTTTATCATCATCCCGTACACCAATGCTAGTACGTACGACTTGCGCTATCACCGAGGATTTCTGAAGGCATCGCGGATCGCAAATTTGAATGACTAATCTCATTGTCTTTAGGCATTGATTGAGATTCGTTAGAGAAAACTAGCGACACAAATTACAATCTGAGGTAGAATGGTCACCATATCCAGTAAAAGAAATACTATGTCAGAATATATACATGTGTCTCTTTGGCCAACATCGTTAAGGCTTAATGGGTCGTGTCGTGTCAGCTTGTCCACACCTGCCTTTCTCCAATGACGAGATGTTTCTCTTAAAACGTACACAGCACATCATCCTACTAACAGAGCACCAGGCATCATCTGGAGACTGTAACCCGCTTTGTGGGCTTTCTTGATCCAGGCATGGCAGTCACAGCTCGTGAAGGAGGATTGCCTGAGTTGAAGATCTGTGGTAGCCTGAAGTCAGGATGCTTTGATAGGCCATTCTCCTTAGCTGTGGCAGGGCGAGAAGCAGCTGGGGGTGTTAGGATAGGGTATGTGCGCTTCTTCTCTATCTCCAGCTGAGACCTCAACCTCTCCAGCTCTGATGCCTGTTCAGATGCTATGGTCTTCAGCTGCGTGTTTGTGACCATAGCCTTCAAATGCCTTTTCTGCTCAATCTTAGCATTTATCTTACTTTTGATGGATACTTCAGCTACCTTCCTTGTCTCCTTCGCTGCAATCTCTGCATCTCGCTCTGCTACTGTCAGCTTTTCATGATCCTCTATGTTATTCGCCACCTTCTCAGTAATACGAGCCAGTTTCTCTGTGCGCATAGCCAAGTGTTGCTTGAAGCTGGCGGTGGAGCCGTCAATCAGCTTCATAAGCCGCACGTCCTTGTCATTGGCAGATCTCCCAGGGTTGTGCATAATTTCCTGGGAGATCATGATTCAAGAATTAAGATGTTGCAACTGTAACAAATAACTTAGAGGCATTTACCATCCTGCAGGCCACACCCATGTCAAGAGTTTTCATAAGATCTAGAGAAATATGCTGAAGCTCGACAGCCACATCACACAAGTTCATACTTGTGTATGAGACGTGTCCATGGTACCTGAAGCTCCTTCGTCATGTGCATGAGCTGCATCTCCGTCAACTCTTCTGCAGCATGCTTGGTCCGCAGGTCACATTGCCCATTCTCCCATTGTGAGAATGCTATGGATTTCTTTAGAAGTTTCAACTTCTGCAGCAGCTCAACCTACATTTCAGTTGTGTGGACCTCTGACTATCTTTTTCAATAAAGAAAGACTATGTTTAAATACATGAGCAAGTAAAAAATAAGGGAAGTTCATAAAACACTCATCTCCCTTGCTCTCTTCAAATCAATGGGCTGAACTCCTCACCTTGTCTGCCCCATCTTCTTTGATGACATCATTCACAGAGGTGACTGCTGTCAGCCTCATGAAACGTGCATTCTCAAAACCATGTAAGATGTCTCCAGTGTCCCTTAACTTCCCTGATATGTTGATGGAGCTCCTCCAAGAACTAAGTGCTGACGACTCAGGAAGATCCACTTGGCCATAGGACAGACGGTACAGCATCATGACATCCAGATCATGTAACACCTCAGCATCCTTGAATTGCTCTATCTGTGTTAGGGCGTACTGCACACGGCTGGATGCCTCAGCTTCATCCCTCTCAAGGCCCTCCAGGGCAAGAGCAAGCAAGCAGGCCTTCTCCCAAGCCTTGTCTGCTTGCTGCTCCACCACAGCCTTAGTATCACGCATCTCTAGGAGCCTCAACCAAGGGCCCTCCTCCATTCCTTCAGGTCTCTCCTCGATCTCCCAAGGCGCCTGGTTTACAGCATAACAACACATGATTACCTTGATCAGGGACTTGAGTAATCTACCAAGGGGACACGACTTCACACGTTCTTGCTTCTAAGGGGGAGCTCAGTAAGGACAATCAGACATATCAGAGCAAGTTTATAAAACTCAGAGGAAGTTTCTTTCTTCTAACTTGGCACCTCCAGCACGGTACTCACATCTGACAATCGCTCAAAGCCTTCCTCCTTGGTCCGCTTTGCTAACATCAGCTGTCTTGACATCCCAGGTTGGAACACTGCCTTGGCTGCAAGGCTAGAGAATGGGTCCCCAACCTCTACATCTGACAGCCCAACACCTATCAATCCAAAGCTATCTGCCTGCAGCACAGGCTCCCCTGTAACCATACCAAGAGAGCAAGGAGAGAGTCACTGTTCCAGGGCATTTTGGTCCTCTGTACTCAAGTCTAGACTTTCAGATAAGCAGGAGAAGCCTGACCTTAAGAGTGATGTGGTTAGGTGATCTATCTCTAAGCAGCACACACAGAACTAAACAATTCCATGCATTCATATTAATTCATTGCCAACACCTAAGCATGCATAAGCACCTTGAACAACTTGCTGTTTCAGAGGATCTAATGGACGTGCCCCTCCACCAGTAATCAGTGAGTGGAGGCAAGTTGACCCTGATGGCACATGGTGAGGTTCAGCAGAAGCTTTCAGTTGCGCAGCTTCCACTTCGTTCCCATCCTCCAGGTGGCGGGTTGGAGGAGCCTCTGCTGCATCCCCTTCATCCTTATGAATCATGTTAGTCCAGCGAATCAGCTCAGGCATGAGAGCAGGTGGTTTCAGAGCCTCATCTGGTGCCACTGTCGGGTGTTGAACATTACCCTCGTCCTCATCTTTTAAAATTGAGGCCTCTGGCAAGGATGAAAAAGCAATAACGGGAATTCAAATTATGAAGCCTAATTCACCAATAGGCATTAGGTAAAAGGAGCTAATCAGAACAAGGAGCTACTCAGACCTTTGTGCAGCATTCAGCAGTCTTCACCAAGGCCATACTGTAGGTGGGGAGCATTTTTCACTTAAGGATTTGTGTAGAACGTGGATTGAATAGTGTCAAAGGCATCAGTTGCAATGAAGCCCAGGTACATATATGATCCTAAATGTGTGTGCTCACTAGGACTTGGAGGCACAGCCATGTTCTGCCCCTCAGGAACTTTGCTCAAGAGCTCAGGAGCAGGGCGTATAGGGCGGCCAGTCAAACCATGCCGCCTGTCCCTGTATGCTTTCAGGGCGTCGTCATAAATATCAGGGCGAGATCCAAACTCGCGCTTGAATGCCTTATCAAGCTACAGGCAGGAACGGAGACTGTCGGCATTGATTCCAAGTTATGATTGTACAAGATGTAAATGAAGTGGTGGAGCATGATCGCGGTGACCAGCAAAAGCAGTGATGCATGACAAGGCCTTTTGACAAGAGCCATGTGCCAATGTTTACAACTTATTGCAATAGTATCAGGGACACATGCTCTTCTCTTGCCTCACCTGTCTCTCCTGCGCATGCAACTCCTCGTATCGCCTAACAGCAGCTTGTGCGAGCTGCTTGGCTAGCACTACGGTGTAGCTGCGTCTGTCCCTCAACTCAATCAGAGACACCTGTTTGAGGCTGTGGGCCTGGGCCTGGTCGCTGACATACATGGACAGGTCCACTTTCTGTGCAAGGGAAAGAGCTTGGAGCTCCAAAGCATGGCATTCCATGTCAAGCTTCACCTGCAGAACCAGCTTATCTCTTGGGCTATAGAAATAATCTTGACTGAAAATGTAAGCTAACAATCCTCTCACCCGTGCATCATGGAGGGCCGCCAACTTTGCATTGAACTCTATCACAAGGTCTGCAACCTCTATTTCCAACAGTTTCCTCTCAGCCTCCAAGTGCCGATTGTGGGTTGCCTGCTCCTCAGCAAGCTCAGCAAGCTTCTTTTCAAACTCTACCAACTCCAGCCTCTGCTCCTTAGTCATTAAGTTCTTGGGCATATCCATCCAAGGCTGACGCTTCTAAGCAATTAACAAATATAGACTGACTCAGCAAATGCTCACTGAACTCAGTCAGGCAGGAAACTACAATTGCTTCTTACGTCGTCTTCATGGCAGCTACCGTGTTGCCTGCATGGCAGCTGCTCAGGTTTTTTTTATTTTAACACGTTACCATAGAGGAGACCCCTTGTATGATATTACCTAGTAAATAGTACTTACCATGTTTTCCAAGGGTGTAGGCTCTTTCTTTGTGTTCTCAAGAGTTCCATACATCATTTCTTTGAGGGCACGCTGAATCGAGTCATCTGCCTCTGCTCTCCTCCTCTCAGCCTCTTCAGTCCTCAAGATCTCTTCACGCCGGGCACGTTCTTCTGGTGATATATATTTCTCAGCTACATGTTCAAGGAAGATCATTCATCAAATGCACTTTCTATTTCATCTTATATTGAATAGTTTTCTAAATTCAGGTTGTGAAGAGGTAAAGTTTACACACAGTGTATGAAGAAAAACCCTTGCCCTTGAAAATTCAGGACCCAGTCTCTTGAGAGTGAAATAAAAATAAACACCTTCAATCTCATGGTCCTGAAATCACCTGATGTCATGTCCCTGAAATAACCTTTGATGTCATGGTCACAAAATCACCTTTGATCTCATGGTCCTGAACCTCAAGCCTCCCCTCCGTCACCTCTTCTGGGCTCCACCCATATTGCCCTCCCGTTCGTTTTGGACCAGTAACACCATTCAGCTCCGCCTTCAACGTAGAGAAAACAAGGCTTCAAACTGTGCAAAGTATGGTCACTTTAAGGTCAATCCTTCATACTTAATCAGCCCCCCTAAGCACTCACCTGGATTTCAGAAACTCGCCCGAGGCGGTCCTCAATCTTATCAATGACATCATGCTTGGCCTCATGCATGTCTTTGAATTTGACATTGAAGGCAGCTTGAATCAAGCGTATCTCCTCCTGCAGACCATAAAACACGAGAATCGCTTCTTCATTATCCACAAACAAGATGTGCAAGATTCTGTTTAGCCCTCACATTCAGAAACTACAGCAGGAAAACAGTCATGGGCATAAATATGCCTCAATGTCACTCTGAACCTTACTACCTGAATAAAGAAGATCTGGGCAATTTTGCGTAGCCTTGAGTGCAGCTGCAAGGGGCTGTACAGCAACCCACACAGCCCATTCTTGATCTCCGCACCAACAATGCTTGCATCATGGTCTGACAAGTCCCCCGCACCTTCGCTCTCCTCCTCAGTTCTTTTATTGATACTAGCAAAAGAGGTCCGCGACAGCGGGGGACGCCCCTGTTCCTCCTCTGCTGCCACAATAGAAGATGCACCAGGAGGCGCAGCACCGGGCTGCTGCTGTACTGCAGCTGTGTCAGCAGTCCCAGCTCCCTCTTCCATGAAGCAAGAACACAGACATACAAAGCTTAATATCAACATGGCCTCATCCACCAACAACAAAGAACACCATGCGATAATGAGCTTCAAACTTTAAAGACAGGTTAGGGCTTGCTGCGGTCGTGCTTAGTGATTGTTCAGTTCAGAATTATATTAATTTTTTCAGGTATGTACTTTGTCCCCACCTTCAGTGCCCTCCACACTCCAATTCACAGCCATGGCACCCTCATACTTCTGCACCACCACCGCTAGTCCCCGGTCCTCCTGAGGGCGACTGCTCCATTCCTCTTGCTCCATCATCCGTAGGAATTTAATCTGCACGTCAATCACATAATACCTAGGGCTTAGTAATTAGGAATCACATGAGGATATTATTCACAACATCAAAGGCGATTTACAATCTTCTGATTTGAAATCAGGGACTCTGGAGATCACCAAAGGGCTTAACAGATGTGGGGAGCGCCTTGAGTTGAAGGGAAATGCTTTGTTGCTTTCATCAGAGATATCATCCTGCAGGAGATATCATCCTTAATATGCGGAGCACTACCTGATTCAATTGCTGGGTCTCTGGCTTTGACAATCTCCTGACAGCATAGCTGGACACCCCATGCACTTTAACCACAGGACCAACGTCTTTCCACCTCTTAGTGTCCTCAGGGTTGAGCTGGGAGACAAAGGAGTACTCCTTCAGAGACATCAGCTCCTGAGGGAGCTCTCTCATGGAACCAACACACATGTCCCAAAGCCTCTGCCGTTGTACCTAAAAGCACACAGCACGTTATAATTCGTGTGAGCCTAAAAGGCAGCAATATTAACATGCTGTGGAAAGAAGCTCTTATACACTTCTTGAGCAACTTTAAATTTTGAAAATATGTTAACACAGCTTCTATCTTATTGCCACACAGCTTCTAGCATATCTTCTGCGCTCTTAGCTAATTTCTAACATGTCAAGTGCCTGATTATTAGTTTTGCGCATTTCATAAAAGTATTTGAAATAAGAATGCATTTATTGTCACTTAAACAACAGATGTCCACGCTTACATCCAACACTTGAAGTCTATGCTTAGCCCTGGCCCTTTCGACTGCCTCCCGTGCCCCGCCCTCTGCTCTTAGCTCTTCTTGCAATGCAGTGTCAATGGCAAAGTCCGTTTCTGGGAGCCGCTCACTCTCTTTCTCCACCGCAGCATTCCTCAGGCGGAGATCTTGAAGCCTTGTCTTCCACTCAGAGATGCGATTGTTAACGACATCAGTCCACCGGCGGATCTCTAGTAACCTTGCCATCATTTGATTCTGGAGCCTGTCATATGGTGTGTCAATGTGGGGTCTCAGAATTCTCATAAGCACATTCTGCACATGAAACTTAACTCAAACCAAATCTTTCACCTTTCAAAGGAATAGCAACATCATAGTACATACCTAAAGACAGGGCACTGTCTTGTTCTCGGTGCTTCATGATTATGCATAATATGAGCAAGACATACCACCATTCTAAATGTAGGACATCAATCTGTGGGAGAGGTCTCACCTGGCTTCTCCCCAGGTAAGTAGCTTCCCAGCGCTCAAGTCCATCTCCAAAACTGGCGGACCCTTCAGCAGAACTTCTGCAACCCCCAACGGCTCCATTGACTTTGCAGCCCCTGTCCCCACTTGTCCCCTCCCAGTCCTAGCAGCTACAAGGGCGGCCTTCCGACTAGCAGCTGCAGCAGCAAGTACCGAGGCAGGCGCTACATCTGTGATGCATAGCACCCCATCTCCACCTACAGTGAGCAGTGTACTGCCTTCTAAAGCTGCCATGGCACAACCCAGGCCTGTGTCCTCTTTCCCTGTCTCTGGAGCATGCATCAGCCAGCGTCCATGTGATGCGAGATCATGAAGGTTGTAGATCACTACAGTCCCATCCCGGCAGGCTGCGACCAGATGGCGCAAGGAGGAATCCACTTGAAGATTGCGAGCTGTCATGCCAAGGTCCATGGACAGCTCTTTCTCTGGGACCTGTCACAAACACAATTTATTGTTACCTCTTTATGAGTACAAAGAAGCAGGATTTTGGTGCCAGATGCACTCAAATCAAACCAGACAGTCCTGCTTTTGGTGAAATATGAGGACAGTGAAAAGACGCAGCTGATGATGCCAGGACAGAAAAGGTACAGTCATATCAGTGAAGGCTTTTTAATCACACATCAACTAATGTTCAAGGTTGAAGTACTAGCATTTACCCGCTTACCTGATAGTTCTGAGTAGCATGCAGAGCACGCTTTGGAGGTGCATCCGATGTCTTTGCAGCTGCAATCTGCTCCTCTGTCAGCATCCGGTACCGCCTCACACTCCTGTCCACACAAGCTGCAAACACCCAGAATGAGGGTTCATCACGTGCAGCAGTTTCCCCAACTGTTGACATTGTGTGCGAGGTGCTCAGTGCAGTCGCAGCATACTGGGTTCGCAACAAACCCCTTGTCAGAGAGCCTGCTGGGATGGTGGCGTCATCACTCCGGTGCGAATAAGTCATATCAGGGGCCTGTTCACAACCAGAAATGGACCCATCAACAGAGCTATGAGTCTGCAGGTAGACACTACATCACCTTACCAATAACAAGTAATGCTGGTAGTCACTACATCAACTTACGAATAGGAACGGCGGCGGGAATTAAAACATCGGGCTACATTAGTTTGAAGTGCATAGACATCCAACATCATTTGCAAGCCTCACCTGCACAACGATGAGTTCATTTCCAGCACATGCCACCACCAGGAGGGGGGGGGTGCCATCAAATAAGGACAGAGATGACATCTGAGACTTTGAAGCAGTTGGGATGCCTATGCCAACCATGAAATAAAGAGGAGATCATACATGATGATGGATGTACTTGCACGCAGATAACATATTGACAGACACATGAGAACACGAAAACTATTACGCAAGACAGAATATATGATTTTGTTGCCTTAAGTTCTCCCATGAAAATTGTATGGATTCTCGTAACTAGCCAATACTAAGCAAGGGATCACATAGAGTGAAGGGGCATTCTCTCGTAGTGCAGATGCATGATGCATTGAGAAAAAGCTGATCACCTTGAGCGGCAGATGGCGGCGTGAAGGCCAGTAGCCTTGGCTCCTTCATCTGATAGAAACCCATCAGCTGTAATGAACCATCGGATCCAGTTGCTATCAATCGGAAGAACGCCAGCTTCCCAGTAGTGGCACAGGCTACTACACAGCAGTCTCCAGTAGGACTCACAGCCACAGCAGTTATTGAAGCCTGGAATGGTTTCAGCTCCCAGGACACTCTGATGTGCAGCTCTGCCTCCACGGCCTCATTGCCAGCTGCATCTGTTGTCAAGTTAAAGAACTTCTGAAAATGTCCCATGATGCAAATTAGTTTAAGAAGTAGGACTATTACAATGCAATGTCAAGTATCTTTGTTTAATTACAAGAATTACTATCGTGTCTTGAGAGCAGTACACAGAAAGCAATCAATCAGCACCTGGCTCTGCAATAGCTCCTGCCTCCTCCTTGGGCTGCCAGCCAGCACTCTCAAGGCTGATGATCATGAGCGCACCAGAGGCAGTACCCACTACCACCTGGGGGATGGGCCTGCCCTGTCGCCTGCAAGGTGCCATGCATGTGATTGACTGACCCTCTAAGTAGCACACAGCAAGGCTGCGAGAGGTAACGCCTGTTGCAGCATTGACAACGCCTCCTGGGGAGGTGCTGGAAATGCCTGTTTGATACTTCCAGAGTTGCAGTCTGCCGTCAGAACCAGCAGTGAGGACATGCTGCAGGAGGGAAGAGGAGAAGGTATTACGACAGTCTTGGAACATTGCAAATCACTTCCTACCAAAAGTAAATGCTCTATCAGATTTGCAATAAGCACGAAATTGAAACCCTGTCATGAGTTGAGGATATACTCATTATCGAAAACTGTTCCAGGTAGACACTTACCTGGTCAGGTAAAGGGCACATGGCCACAATCCCTTGCACATGATATCTAGAGATGTCCTGGACTGTTATGGAATGGTAACTTGCATCATCCTCTGTTTGTAGCTCCACAGGGAGGGAAGATCCTTCTTTCTTAGAGGTGCTGTACAGTGCGTCACAGGTGACCAGCTTGCCACAGCTTCCAGCCAACACAAAACTCTTGCAGCTGGGCGAGATGCAAGCTGAGGTGGCGCCTTGCATCCCGCCGACCTCACATGAGATGGCTGTGCTAGCTGACAACAGCTGTGGATGTAACCATACTATTTGAGACAGTCCATACTCATCTGCAGTACACAAAACAGGGCAGTCCATACTCATCTGCAGTACACAAAACAGGACAGTCCATACTCATCTGCAGTACATAAAACAGGACAGTCCATAGTAATCTGCAGTACACAAAACAGGAGAGACAGTCCATACTCATCTGCAGTACATAGACAGTCCATAAAACAGGAATGCATTGGACTAGGGCAACAGAGTGGAAAGAGGATCATACGTAATTACAACAATCAATATTAGCATGATATGTCACATTATTCTTTCCAACAGAGAGAAAAAGGTATATCAGACCAAGCAGATTATTGGGCAACATGGACTGCTGAGGCAGACGCTATACAGTATTAACATGGACTGCTGAGGCAGACGCTATACAGTATTTGTGGCCTCCTTTGCCACCCCCTACCTCCTGACATCACCAGTATTACATGCTCCATAGTGATGCTTATCTCAATGACTGAGCCAGCCATGCTAGAGCTCACAGGGCTGTACAGTGCAGATGCAACCAACGCTGGGACAGAGCCTTGGACTGCTGAGCTCCAATTTTGCCCTGGCAATCCAATGGGGGCAGCGCCAGACACTGAAAGGAGACGCCCTTGGCTAGTTCCAAACAGGACCGTGCCGTTAGGGGTCCAACAGAAGGCAGTCAAAGATTCTCCATTTTCCAAAATAGACAAGTCAATGTCAATCTGCTCAAAGGATTGTACAGCGACATTTTTAAACCAGTGCTTTCATAATATCACATGAGCAGTACAACAATGAGTATGACGCAAGAGTATTGCTGTGACTCTAAGTAAATATGAAATAGAGCTGAACTTATAAACAGAAGTGGTCACATTCAATATCTAATGCTAAGTATCTTTAATGCCAGACAGAATGTGACATGCATTATACATTATACATCATGGGATGAAACAATTTGTGACTCCTCATTCACACCTGTCTCAATGCGCACATCCCAGGAATGGGATCCAGGCTGAAGAGGCGTGCTGCATATTCACCACAGGCACAGACAATATTAGGGTTTAGAGGAAATAAAGCAGCCCCTAGGGCTGACAGCCGGTCCCCGAGAGGGATGCTGGCAGAGTTGAACACCTTATGCAGGGCTCCTGAACTAGACACCGGTGGCGGTTTTTTGGGTGTGGTAGCAGATCCATCAGAAGGTGTGGAGGATGGCATGCTTGGCGGCACCAGATCCCATATATCAAGCTGGTGATTCGGGTACCCTCCTAAGGAGGTGAGCCTAGAGCCATCCCTTGAGAAGGACAAATGTAGCCATTCAGTCTTGGAGGGCTCCTGCATGCCAAAATATTTCAAAGCATGCCTGTGAGCGTGATGGTATCTACATAGTCTCATCTGCTTCAGCATGCAATAGGAAATGTATTGGATAGTGGGGACAGGAATTCCTCCACAAAAATATCTGCGCAGCATGAAATGTTTTTCAGTGAGGGTGATGACACCTCTCATGCATACTTGAATAAGTCACATGAAAGATGAACACATGGAGTAACCTGTTGTTCATGTCGCTCTCTCACACCTTGATCAGCGCCACAGGCTGCATCTCAGCCGTGTTCATGACATGAACACTTGCATCGCTGCCTCTCTGAACATATGCAATTAGCTGCTGTTCAGGGCAAACAGCGAAAACGGCTGGACCATAGCAATTTGACAAAACCGTGCTGCTTTGAAGCTCTGTTTGAGCCTTGCCTGCAATGCGTCTCTGCAGAATGCCAATTGAGATATTTCTTTAAAGCATATCGCAGAAAATTAATGGTCAAGTTCCCATATGCCATTTTACTGGTGAGGAGGAAGTCTGATTGTTTTAACATGGTAGGCATACTGTCACACTGCATTTGCTGACCTGTGATCCATTCTGTATATCCTGAAGAGCTAATCCATTCCCTGTGCTGAAGACAATGGTCCCTTCGCTCAAGTAGGAGACCTTGTTGCCTGTAATGCCATGAATGGCTACACTAAATGGAGTCAAAGGATCCATCAGATTGGTTCATACTGATATAGAATCATTTTAAAATGACGAAATGTCACGATTTCTCTGCTTTTGAAAAATCGCGTCCTGTTTGAGTACGAGATGCGTACTGCAAGTTGTGAGTCGGTTGTATGGGACCCTTGCCTCTCTCACTAAATGATGAAACAATTGCCCAGGCTGATGCATGCGAAACTTTTCAGGCACTATAGCTGAGGGGTGATGTGGCCTTATTCTTAAAATTGTTAAAGCATTTTAAACATCTAACCCTCTCGAGAGCAATATGACTTTTCAAAATGGTGCTTCAAGGGAAAAGAAGACCTTTAAGGAGAAGCTCTTCAGTATGGTACAAGAGGCCGATGTGCAAGAGAAAACTGCTTTACGCGAAGCACAATCACTTGATAAAAAGACGTTGGCGATCATGATGCTATTAGACGGGAGGCCTCAGGCATTCGTTGATTTCTTCAACCTTACCCACGGTCGTTTGGGAAATGCATCCACGTCCGGAAGGGGGGAGCCACCACTTCCACAAGAAAGCTTACTGTTATTGAAAAATCATCTAGTTAAAGTTGATACAGCAACTCGTGCTGGAAAAATGGATGAAGTCTGCTCGTCTTATAAAACTCTGTCAAAATATTTTAATGAACTTGGAAGGCTACCATACTCTGATTTTTTTCTTAAGCAAGCAGTCACAATATCTCAGAAGACTGGATGGGTGGCGGGTGAATTAGAAGCTCTCCAAGCTCTTGGCGCAGTTTATGAGCAAATGCAGGTTAGCAAAACTGATTTTTGTTCAATTTTGGAATGACGCTAGACATTTCTAAAGACATTTGTTCACATACAAGTGCCTTGTGAAGCAGGATGTTCTAGCAGCTGTGACTTGCCATGAGAAGAGACTAGCTTTGGCAATGGAGAACATGATAGAGGCAGACTCTGAGAGCGCTTTGCTAAGCCTCACCGCTGTGTACCTTGGGCAAGCAGAGGGTGAAGAGAAAACGAGCCAGACTGCAGCTGCATTGACCAGCTACAGTAAGTGCTTGAGTGCAGCAGAGCGAGCTGGGGAAGATGCTGTAAGGGCCAAGGCGCATTTCCGCATGGGTATGATTCATTTCCAAGAGAAGCGCTGGCAGGAGGCCATCTACCACCTCCGTCAATTTGTAGAGGATGGTGCGGCAAGCATGGGTGACAAGGTGGCAGAAGGAGTGGCTCATACAGCACTGGCACAGAGTTTGCGTGAAAATCATGATGTGGAGGGCTCAGTAGCGCTCCTAGAGGATTACCTGGAGACAGCACAACGTGGGGGAGACCAGCACGGGCCTGCCATGGCATGCTGTAGCCTTGGCACAGTTTACTTTGAAAAAAAGGAGTTTCAGAAGGCAGTAGCCTACTTCGAAAGGTTCTATGAGATTGCAAGGTCATTGAATGACCGGCCTATGCTGGATACAGCGCGCTTCAATTTGGGTGTTGCACGAGGGTCTCTTCGCATGCCTGCATACATGCAGCTGGTGAATGGAGATTTGCCAGTATTGATGCAGTGGAAGAATAGTCGAGCAGGGCTTATATGAGACAGGCTTAGTTGACTGTAAATATTGACGCCTGAGAATAGCATCAATGTTCATTAAATTGTATCATTTTTACGTTGGCTCTTACACTTTTATAATAACATATCCACAAGTAGACTTCTTTGTAAAACAAGTACAAAGCAATGGCCCAGCCTTATCTTCAGATTTGGGATCTGCATCTTACATCTCATTCTAGATCTAACGGTTGTACATATCAACCATCAAGGCACTAGTATGTAAAAAACACTAGTAGAAGCCTATGGCACCAAAGTCATCACAGAGTGTTGATCTGATAACTGATATTTCCTGTTCGGACATAGAAAAAAGACATGGCACAAGGAATCATAAAATTATGGCAACTGCAGTACATGTTTAAGATGCGTTTGACAGCATTTCTGACTTCCCACTCTTGCCCTCCTGCTCCTGCATCTCCTTCACAAAGTGAGGTATGGGATAGGCATCTTGCAGCCAGGGTATTCTGTCTGCAGGCCAGAAGTCGTTTGGCCCATTTGTGAACATGATCATGTCATGCAGCCCAACAGGCTTCTCCCCATCAGCAAGGGGTTTCGCTGGGTACTGATCAATCACCTCCATCTGCAGATATGTCCACAAAAATCATAATCTAAAACCTCGTAAAATATCCACTGAAAGCTGCAAGACCCTTCTTAGGGCCTCTTGCAAGGAACTAAGAAGATGTGAATATGTGTTCAGTTATGGAAGAGATACAGTCTCATGACTTTCTCATATCTAAGTTTTGAAGCCTCTCTCACCAGCTCCTCTCCCAGCATCTCCTTCTTCTCTGATAACACCTGGATTCCGGCCCACAGAGCATCTTTTCGACTCTCTAATGCCTGCCACACCTCATCATAGCATGTCTTGATCACACGACGTACTTCATCAGTGTACCTATCAGGACAAGGACGAGGGAGGGGCTGGACAACCATGATTAGGCATTCAGCTGTACATATAGCCTACATTATTATCATATATTGGGGTCATCATCAAGAAAATAAGTTATAACAAAGATGTTATGCAAAAGATTAAAGATATCACAAAATGGGTTTCAATTGTGGCGGCTCAGCTCTGAAACTGACTTCAGGAGAAACCTACCGGTGCCAAGTTACATCGGATGGGTCTATAGGGTCAAATCGGAAGTCTTCATTCCTGGTTGGCCAGTCTGCTAGTTGATCCATGTCTTCAGTAGACACCACCTATAAGCAAGGCAAGCAGAGCCTTGATACAGGGCATCCAGCTTAAGGTTTTCATTTGCAATTCATGATATGTTGCCTTGATACCAGACTGAGTACTTCACTCAACAGCTTGCACATTTAAAGCCAGGAGCAGCAGGATATTGAATTGTCTTGTACCTTGCGTGGTCTACTCGACCCAACGGCAAAGTCCGCTGAGTATGGCTGCTTGGCAAAGTTTGTAATACCCAGGTCCGAGAAGTTGTAGTACAGCACAAACTTGTTGGCTAGGAAAGTAGCTTGCTTAACATCTATGCCCAAGAGACAATGCAAAGTTGTAGTACAGCACAAACTTGTTGGCTAGGAAAGTAGCTTGCTTAACATCTATGCCCAAGAGACAATGCAAAGTTGTAGTACAGCACAAACTTGTTGGCTAGGAAAGTAGCTTGCTTAACATCTATGCCCAAGAGACAATGCAAAGCTTCATGTAGAGGGATGCTTCAAACTTTCACAAAAAGAATCATGCAGTACACATCACACAGCAATTCAGTGCATGGCATACTGTTGTGCCATGCACATGGTTATTCAGTCCATAGCATACTGTTATCCCATGCACATGAATATTCAGTCCATGGCATACTGTTATCCCATGCACATGGGCATTCAGCATGGCATACTGTTATCCCATGCAAATAGGCATATGCTTGCTACCCCACCCGGCAAACTGAAGTTGGTCTCTTCACCCACAGCCACTCGGGCTGCTATGCCTCCTGCCAGCTCCACCTTGATGCGGTCCAGCAACTTGCCTCGCGTCATGATCAAGTAGTCCTCGTCTGTTCCTGTATTCAATAAAAAAAACTCTCTGATAACAGAATGGGACTTTTCAGCATTGCAGGTCAAGCAATTGATAAGGCATGATATGCATTTTTTGAATTGTAACATTGTCAGACATTTTCTGGCTGTCTTCATAAGCTACATCCTTAGCTCATTTCAGGTGCATTAGTAAGATCCACAGCATGGCCATTGTGAACCAGGATGATGGAAAAGAGTAAAGTGCATCTGCACTTGAACCATGGAGCCTCACCTCTAGCAAACTGTGTTCTGCTCGTGCTCT
Source organism: Chlamydomonas eustigma (assembly GCA_002335675.1). Taxonomy (NCBI): domain Eukaryota; kingdom Viridiplantae; phylum Chlorophyta; class Chlorophyceae; order Chlamydomonadales; family Chlamydomonadaceae; genus Chlamydomonas; species Chlamydomonas eustigma. The sequence continues at coordinate 293,089 of BEGY01000046.1, read as the reverse complement.
GTCCGCGGGGTTGAATGGACACTCGTTCAACAGCCTCTATCCTCCCATGCTCCTTCCTTAGCATCTCAGAGATGATCGCAGTGCCCACCTCACGAGCTGCGTACATGATTATGGGCAGCTTGTACTTTGTAGGGAGGGCAGGCCGCAGCTCCCCCTGGGATGGAGGTGGTGAATTCAAACAGCTCATCCGTAGAAAGTTGATTCCTTGGACGCTTTTTAGGCCTCAGAATAGGAAAGGACATGAGCTCAAAATCACATTATCCAAACGCTGTCCAACACAGCCAGGCATCATTAGGCCAACAAGCAGAAGAGACTGCACAGAGCACAACACCATTGATGCCAAAATTTTGATATTAATGATCTTACTTGTGTGAACCTATCCACACCAGCGTACATGTCCTTGGCAGTGAGATCATCACGCCCCTCCCTGACGGCGTTCAGCTGCGCCTCATTCACTATGTTGGCCAAGTCAGCACCCACAAGACCTGGGAGGTCACGAGCCAGCTGCATAAGATCAATCTCACCAGTGACCTGAAAAGACAATGCCATCTCTTAACAATCGTAGCAATCTTAAAGAGGATTTTAGGAATACAACACAGCAAGACAAAGATGTAGGCAGGGAACAGTAATTAAACAGATAAACCAAGGATTCAAGTACTGTCAAGGGGGACATGTTCAATCCCACCTTCTTGCTCTTCAGGTGCAACTTAAGAATCTCATATCTCCCTTCAGTGTCTGGCTTTGGCATTCGGATCTTGCGGTCAAATCGACCCGGTCGCATTAAAGCTGGATCTAGTAGGTCAGCCCTGCACATCAAATTATGAATCACAATGAATGTAGACCAGGGTAAAGCTGGATCTAGTAGGTCAGCCCTGCACATCAAATTATGAATCACAATGAATGTAGACCAGGGTAAAGCTGGATCTAGTAGGTCAGCCCTGCACATCAAATTATGAATCACAATGAATGTAGACCAGGGTAAAGCTGGATCTAGTAGGTCAGCCCTGCACATCAAGTTATGAATCACAATGAATGAGATGCCTTTTTAATCTCTTAGCTCATTATTTAATACTTCATCATTATTCCCGAGAGAGGTACAAGCAGTTTCTCCTGTGCTTGAGGTCAGAGTCCATCCTGCTAATCAATTCAAAGGATCACCTGTTTGTGGCACCAATGAACACCACACCAGTATCTGGTGTGAAACCATCCATTTCAGTCAGCAATTGATTTAGAGTCTGTTCCCGTTCCTCATTTACTTTTCCTGAACCATCTGTGAAAGCAACAAGTGCCACTTTGCATGGAAATACTTGTGATATTTTGAAGTATTGGTTTATCTGTACTGTAACCCCCATTACATACTCTTCTATGTTATTCCCTGCCATTCTGCACTCTCACATGTGATCCATCTAGCACTGCAAGCCCCTTCACTCTCCCTTTTTCTTCATCATGACACCTCCTAGGAAGGCGCTTCTACTCACCTCCCTCAGCTCTCTTCAGGCCTAATGCGTCCAGCTCATCAACAAATATGATGCAAGGTGCATTTGCCCGTGCCCTCTTGAAAAGATCCCTCACTCTTGCTGCACCCAACCCCACGATGCCTTCCGTGAACTCAGTGCCAGTCATCTGGTAGAAAGGTACCATTGCCTCTCCTACAAATGACAGGTGCATAGACAATGACACAATACCAAGGGCGAAGAATGTTCTAAATCCATAGGATTTCATGGTAATCTAGTATTCTTCTTAAGAGAAAGTGAGAATATTCTGTGAGGAATGAAGACATTTGCATCCAGTCATGCCTGCCAAAGCCTTGGCCATCAGGGTCTTCCCAGTTCCAGGATCTCCCTCTAATAAGATCCCCTTAGGTGGCCGAGCACCAAGCTTGGAGAAGGACTTGGGGTCTTTTAAGAACTGCACATACAACAAAGTCAAACTTCTGACACCATGCACACAGAGACTCACCATGCACACAGAGACTCACCATGCAAACAGAGACTCACCATGTACACAGAGACTCACCATGTACACAGAGACTCACACTTGTGAGGAGGTTGTGGCACCCTCTTAAATATCAAATCATAGAGAGAGACTCTATCAGGGTCATAAGAATCACCCCACACTTTGATGTACTTCTGAAACCTCATTCAAATCCCTTGTAGGCCCACAAGATGTGCATCATCATCTTACCTCAACTACCTCAATCACCTCCCCCAGTATTGGGCCAAGGCCAGCTACATCTGTGAACTCAATGCCAGTGAGTCCCTCCTTCCTAGCGGAGGATTTTGACCTTGCAAATTCCATAGCAGCACCAGGATCCTCCTCCAAGGTGCTGATGTCGAGAATCTTGGAGCGGCGCATTGCTAAGCAAATATGAAGCAAAACAAAGACTCAATGTAGCATATCAGGAGGGTGGAGCATGCAGCATATCAAGCAGGGCGATGAATTCTGTTCAATCATAGACCTGTGGTAAATGCTATATATAGAATGGTCAGATTCAGAGAGAGCATTGAGTAGAAATGAGAGCACTGCATTCAAAATCTGCTTTGTTGCATGATTTTTTAAATTATGATCCATCCCTTCATAAAGGGGACACATGTTAAAGCAGCAATCAATATATTTACATGCTCTTACCAGGGACCACGATACCCAGGGTGAGGCAAATTAGAAAGTACAGGGGCCCAGCATTATTGGGGTCGAAATCAAAGCGAAATCTGGGCAGATCCAGCCCTGCCAGAAACACTACCCGTTCACGCAGCTGCTTCAGATCAAGAATGCCACTATTATCAACAGCTTGCCTTGCCCAGTCAACAGTCCCAGATACTGTAGGGCTGATTAGCCAATTTACCTGGCCATGACACATTAACAAGTGCAAAGATTATTGCAAGCACCGCAACATGTGATACCCTGAAAAGCTGGACAGACGCTGAGGAAATCAGAGTAAAAAGAACACTCAATCCTGCAGAATGAGCACCTAGGGACAATGCTGTCTTTTTACAGCAGAGCATGTCATGTTGATCACAAGGGTCACAGAACAAAGCACTTACGAAGTGCAGAAATCCTTAACTCTGACTGGCAACGTACCAAATCTGGCCTTTTCTCTGCAGTGGCCCAGTGGTAAGAGACGTCCACCAGCTTCTCTCCAGGACAGCTGTACTTGTACTGCCCAGGAGGCACATACCCATGCTGTTTCAGGTGCTTCCGTGCTTCCTTAGGCAATGCCTGTGAGTAGGCCTGGTATAACTGGACCAACACATCATTGTAACCTATGAGACCGGGTATAGGTGCCTCATGGCTATCCAGCTTCACTAACCCCCCTGCTTCAGGAACATTTACCCACTTCTGGACCATGCCACCCACTCCCTCATTTCCATGCACATCTTGTTTGCTGTCATGGGAGGAGGAGGGCACTGTGACGACAATACGGCAGCCCCTCCAACCTGTGGGATCCAGGGTGTACCCACAGCGGAAAATCTGTAACCGCCATGGTGGAGATTTTGCGTCAAAGCGACGACGATCTGTCCAGTTCCGCTGTCTTAGGCCCTGAAGAGCATGTCAGGATAAGCATTTAAGTCATATAAGGCATGTAGGTATGCTAGCATTTGCATAAGTCACATCAGAGCCATGCATTTGGATAAGCCACATTAGAGTTATGCAGGGCGTGCCAGCATCAGTGCGAGTTGAATGACAGTCATGCAAGGTATGTCTAGTTTAGCATGAGCCACATGCAAGGCATGTCTAGTTTAGCACGAGCCACATGCAAGGTATGTCTAGTTTAGCACGAGCCACATGCAAGGTATGTCTAGTTTAGCACGAGCCACATGGAAGGTATGTCTAGTTTAGCACGAGCCACATGCAAGGCATGTCTAGTTTAGCACGAGCCACATGCAAGGTATGTCTAGTTTAGCACGAGCCACATGCAAGGCATGTCTAGTTGAGCACGAGCCACATGGAAGGTATGTCTAGTTTAGCACGAGCCACATGCAAGGTATGTCTAGTTTAGCACGAGCCACATGGAAGGTATGTCTAGTTTAGCACGAGCCATGTCTAGTTTAGCACGAGCCACATGGAGGCCATGTCTAGTTTAGCACAAGCCACATGCAAGGCATGTCTAGTTTAGCACGAGCCACATGCAAGGTATGTCTAGTTTAGCACGAGCCACATGGAGGCCATGAGTCTATCTGTTAAAATCTGAGAGATTAAAATGATTAAAGCGCATAAAATATGACTGCGCTTGGATTTCATTCATGCAAGTTTCAGCTGTCGGGGCTTTACCTGATAGAACTCAGGCAGTGGCATCTCCGCCATCTGACCCCATAGTGGTTCAACTTCATACCGCCAATCCCCCATGACTGAGTTTGGAATGAAGTTGTAAGCCATGGCACCAGAAATATTGCCATCTGGTCCCACTGCAGACTCAGCATGCTCCAGCACTATGTCTGAAAACTGCAGGTCCCCTCTTGCAATTCGGGCCATGTCTTCCAGTGTAAACTTTGGATGCGGCTGAGGCAAGGGCACGCTCCCACCATTGGATAACGTGTCTAAAGCTGACCAGTAGGCTTCAGGGAAGTCAGCCTAGAGGGGAAAAATAACAGGTACTAGCTAACTTGGAAATTCAAAAATATGCAAATTGCTTACAGGTGCAGAGAGGTAGGAAGAAAACAGCATATTCACAGTCCTTAAAATACACCTAAGTTTCCTACCCCTCTTATGATGGGGAGGCCATCTCCTATCAGTGCCAGCTCCTCAGGGTTCAAGAGCATGCGCTCTCCTGGCACTTCTATTTCGGCTGTTTTCATTGCTGCTGGAGAAGATGTTCTAATTACATGGATATCGTCCAGAATGTCCGCATCTGTCTGCTGTGTTACATAAATCGGCACTTCCTGCGGCGCTGGAATTTCCCTGTGGGAAACTAATCTTACAACAGGAGAGCCATCCTCCTTTCGCCGACCTTTGATTACCATATGTGTTTTCTCGATTTTTGCATGAGTTTCCTCCAAAGTTCGTGCACCTGACTCAGCTCTCAATGCCAAATTTCTCGATCTGCTTTTTTGATTCTTATGTCTCCCATAGAACATACAATCCTCGAAGTTATGAACATTCCCGCACACCCCTTGTCGACTCATTGCGGACAGTCGACAGAACCAGAAAGGTAGCTTATATGACAAAAGAAAACGTCACTTCATTTATAGCACTAATCCATCTCTGTAACTGCTGTTTCCTTTTTGATGCACAAAAAGCAAAAAAAAGATAGCACTGTTTTTCTCTGCTACTGAAGACAGCTACATGACAAGTGTGAACAAACTGTTTTGACATTCACAACCATCGTTTCTTCGAAGAAATATGGTGGTCTTATCCATCTCATACATCATCTTGCTTGTGTTTGGACTCACTTCTTGGGCCTTAGCTATCTCTGTTTGGAGAGATGTTAAGCCCTTAATGGAGACTCTTGATTTAGAGGTGCATCTTAATGAATACAAGAGTAACGCGTAAGTTTAAGGGGTCCTAGGGTGTTCAATGTAAGTTGTAACAAATACAGTGAAATATTGTCATTCCCTTGTTTTTCAGAAGCAATTTTGAGAGTCTAGCTTCGGACCTAAACTCTGCAACATCTGCTATTCTACGCTCCGAGATTAGTGTGTTTCTTCTCGTTCAGTGGTGTTTCTCTGCCTACGCCGTACTAGCTCTCACTACGATTGTAAGATTCATGTGATTCTAGGTGCTAACATAGATACAATGCAAACAAGCTGGAGGAACAATCCGTACATTGGAGGCAATGGACTTTCCCACTCAGCAGGCTTGCAAGGATCTTACTTTTCAGTTGGTGCACTTATCTGTTTTCCTTCAACACATAGGCCATGTTCCTAGGGGGCTTATCTACTAGGGAGGCAACGCGGCTCACGGAGAGGCTAATCAAGTATGTCATCTTCAAGGTGGTGTTCTGTGGCGCACTCATAGCCCCTGATGTGTATGACATCGTCTTGTGGATGAGCTGGTGAGATATCATTTTGCCCACTACACCACACGCCACACTACTTGAAGAACTTACAGATATTTCAAACATTTAGTTAACTTTTGACTGTATACTTGTGTGTTCATACCTTTAAACTTGAGCAAACGTTAAATGATAATTTAATGCTCTCTGATTAGGTTATGAAAGTCCTCCCATTCAGCCTCTTAAAAGTCTTGTTGAAAACCTAAATGTTCATTCTACATGTCTAGGTTTGCCATGATTGGCTTTATGCGAGTGTTCTTAGGCTCAGCAAAGGACAGACTGGACACGCTCATGCAGGCACCATCAACTGGATGGTTGTCTTACCTGAGACCACTAGCATTAGTCCTACTGATAGTGGTTCATGATGTGTGTGGCATCATAGCGCTGATGTCCTCTCTGGATGTGCTCTCCACAACAAAGGTTCGTTAATGGCTGTCATGGAGGTGTGTTAGAGTGAACCATCCTTGGTGCCTGCTCTCCTTCACTTGCATAGTCAAGCTTCCTTCGTCAAACTTATTCATGCCTCTCTCTCTGATTGTCCTCTCTCTCCTCAGATCCTCCTCTGCTCCTTTGATTTGGGGATTGTACTTGTTGAGGGACTCAAGACTATGACGCACTATGGTAACCATTTCCCTGTAAACCTGTTGGCTAAATGTGTTAAAGATGCTGAGTTCACCATATCAACTAGAATCCAGTTCAAAAACTGTATATCAGTTAAATGTATTCACTGCTATTTTTTCTCAATACAGGGATAGTCATAAGACTCAGTCTATGCTCTTAGTGTTCTGTTAGTGCTCTGCAGGAGGTATCTTCTTCAATGTCTCTTGTATTGTGTGCAGAGGTACCTTCAAGTGTGACATGTCTGAATGTGTTACACATTATAGGTGTTAACTTATGGGAACGGTACATGGCATCACGGAGGTCTGACCAGGATGATGTAGTGGCCTTGCAAAGTGCCCCTGCTGCTGTGGCTGCAGAGGGTGCTGCTGCTGCTACAGCTCTGAGTGGCTGGGAAGCATGGGAGGGAAAGGGATCCTTACTGCTGCATATGGATTTGGTGTCTGACATCGTGGTTCACACTTTAACTCTGGCGCATTACATGCATGTCTGGTTCCTGCATGGGCTGACTTTTCAGGTAAACACTTGAAGATGCTCACTTGAGATTCTGAAAGAAGGATTGGCACTCAGCAGCATGAAGATTTACTTCAGATTTATCTGTATCTGACTTTTTAGAAATTGTTAATTTTCAACTTGCTCGGATGTCTGCAGCTCATCGATGCAATCCTATTCCTGGACATCCGTTCTATCATGGTCTCTATGTTTAAACGTATACGCACCTACATGGCATACAGACGCGCCACATACAGCCTCTGGCATGCCTTTCCAGACACCACTGCTTCAGATCATGACCCATGTGCAATCTGCATGGAGCGCATGGCTATCGCTAAGCAGCTGCCATGCGGTCACCTTTTCCATTTAGCATGCCTGAGAGCCTGGCTCCAACAGAGTGGCTCCGAGTCCTTTGCCTGCCCCCTGTGCCGTACCCCTCTTTTAAGAGGGACATCCTCTGTCCAGGCAGACAGGATCAGACGAGAGCAACGGCCTCTCCTTCTGGATGCTGTGCTGCAGCTTTGTTCATGGATGTACCTGGACCTGTTCTTTGCCTTGCTACTGGGCCTGCCACTGCCAGCCCCAGTGCTTAACCGCTTAACCGCCCCAACGCCTTTAGCTGCTGCTACAAGGCAATCGAACTCTAGGAGAAGGTCTAGAGCAAGGGCTGTCATGTCACTGGAGGAGGAGGTAGGAGAAAGTAGCCACCCAGCTCCTGCAGCTAGCAGGCCTTTAAGGCAGACCCAGGTTGGAGGCGTTTTTAGAGTGGGCCTCTCTCATATTGGAAGTTGGCTGACTTCGTTGCTGTGGAGGCTGATGTGGCAGAGGAGAGGAACAACTATCTTGCAAGCTGCTGGCTACGGAGCTGAGGATGTGGTGGATGATGGCCTCCATGACTACGATGACACTGAGGAGGGGACTGAGGAGACATTATTGGATGACATGGAGCCGAATGAGGCTGACATTCTGGGAGGGATTTTTGGTACGCTGTTCTGCAGACATCATGGGATGATGCCATTGTCCTAGAACGCTTGTACTATGATTAGGTCTAGCTGTCAATCTCACTGCATATCTTGAGGGCATGACTGTAGATTTCAGAAGATGGATTATTTTCTTCATGACTTTTTAGGAGATGATATTGTTGATAATGATGACGGTGGTTACCCTGTGGTAGCCTGTTCAGAAGAGGGCCTCAATCACAGAATCAGCCAGATGGGATGGAGACGCTCCCAGCATGGCCAGGCAGGACCCTCACAGTTACTCAGTGCAGCAGCAGCAGCAGCAGGCCCCAGTACTCAGGACCCTGATGATCTTGCAGGAGAAGCAGATGCAACAGTGAACCACCCACTGCTGCCACCTCCTCCCATCTTGCCTCCTCCCTACTTGGACCCTCCAACCTGGTCATCCAGCTCCTTGGAGAATCTGGTTCACTTTGCCTCCAACAGTATACACTCGTCTCTTGGAATTGGTGGGACCTCTACGATGAATTTAAATATCTTAATTACATCAATGCATGAGTGTACTCGCTCATATTTTTCTTGCTATGCAACAAGCATAGGAGACTTTGGTCATACATGCTGATGTTTCAAATATAATGTTGCATGTTGTTTTAATCCTTCCAGGATTGTGAATTATTGTAGCTTCTCTTGTGTGCCCTGTGAGTGATATATTCACCTCCTCTTTAGTTGATGTGTCACTTGATACACTCCTTAGGCACGCGTGGGATAGGCACTGTTGCTGGAATAAGTCATGAGACAGATCAGGAGGTTGACAGTCCGTACAGGAGACTGAATGTCAGGGCCCTAAGGGGTAGAGGTTCAGAACGTACGCCACCACCTGCTGCCTCACGAGGTGGACTGGCCGCACCTATCCCAAGGGGCAGCCCCCAAGAGGGTCAGCAGGTGACTGTTGATGACAGATTAGATCAATCCCAGCTCCCAACACGAGAGGATATAAAGTTTGAGGATCAGGTCGGTCTTGGGGATACAGAGGGAATGAGGGGTGGCAGTGCTATGCTGAGTAGAAGAACCAGTATGCGACTGCGCAGAACCCTTGACTAAGCATGATTTCAAAACTTTTCAGCTATGGACATTAAGACCGGATTACAGCTGAGCTTGGAAATAATAAGCTTACTAAAATATCACAGCTTGTTTTCTGTGTCAATGAGGTGATCTGCTGGAAAAAGTAATCCCCCTTTCGAGAAATGCTAAAATAATCACGTAAGTGTTGAAAACTTGATAACTTTCTCTCCAGCATAGAAAGAATGCTGAGTCTCTCTTCTAGATCAAAAGATTACCATGAAAAAACAGTCAAATATAAAGCTTTTTGCATGCACACTGGACTCTCCTACTATAGCACAAAAAATAGAGAAGCAGTACACTGCTGATAGAAAGATTTTTGAAGTGGGTCCAGGGACCTCAAATGAAAGAAAACACCTAACTTAGCAGGCGACATCTGAGATTGACATAAAGAAATTACGCTGATAGGTCCTGTGAAGAAGCTAACTAACAGCTTCACTTCAGCTTTGTGGAATATTTACAGCTGCAAGCGACTCAGCTGTATAACACCCATCATCTCACTGGCTGCATAACATGAGGTCGGATCTTATTCCTTAACCAAAAGGGCCTCTTCATGGATTCTTCTTTTAAGATCAATAGAGCCAATGTTGCCAATCCAGACAGATTTCCAGGCAGGGTGTTGAGTTCTTCCTGGAGTGTCAAAGCCCAGTGTTTCATTCACCTCGATATATTTCAGGATAGGGCGTGGAGCTGCAATCAGCAAGTGTGGACCTAAGAAAGGTTCATCCACATTTCTCGATGGACTGAATCTCAATCTGCTATCAACTGCAGCATGGTTATCCATACTCATGGCACATGCTTTCTCCCACAAGAAAGCCTGTTGTAGATTAAAACTGCGGCTGTATCCAGGGCTGCGCACTGATTGATTCAATTTCTGCAATGATTGCAGAGCTTTCATTCTGCTTGTAAAAGGATCAGAAAAGAAGCCTGCAGAATAGACTCGTGCACGTGGAGTGGATGGTGTCATGACCTTAGGGCTCTGGCTCTCAGTTTTTCTGGACATAAATTTGGTGGGTGAAGCGTCCATTTTATGTGCTAGTGTTCACCTAGGCCCACACAGCACAAAGACTGCAAAATAAGCAACAAGAGGAAAATCTCAGTAAAGGACTCAAATTGAGTGACAACAGTCCTAGCGCAGTTTATCAGTTGGGTAAATGCCGAGAAATATTAGGCATAAAATATCCCGACAGATACCAATTATATCTTAACGCTTCATACAGCCACATGTTTTGTATCACTCATTCAACCTAAGAGCGCCCATTTTGCTTATCGTGTAGAATAAAAGGCTGCATAAACTTACAGATTCTTGGCAAGTGCTGAGTTCATCGATTAGTCGTAATGTTTGCATATAGCGCCCGAAACCTCACCTTTTGTTACTTAATGAGTGCACCTGATGCGTGTAATTGCCAAAGAGACGCTGCATGTGACCCATATATTCAAAAATAGGGTATATGTTGCGTAAACCTTTACCGTTAAGTCCTGAGATTCAAAATAGAAAGTATGTCATTCATTACAAAGGCAGAGGTGTCCGTCTTATAATCTTTTGTTATAACTGAAAAGAGGCAATATAGGCTTGTTGACTATAAATCCATTAGACCATGAGTATCGAGGGCCAAGCAGAAACATGGCTATGCCTCCACCAACGAAACCTCCAGCATGACCCCTGAGCAGAAGGCACAACATTCAGATTCAATACATTTCAACAACTATCTGAAAAGGTTTTTGGATGGTGCGGGGAATAAAAAACAAAATCTTGCCTTCATAAATAAATACCGACATAATGTTACAATGGACCGGTATAGATTGCTCACCAATGCGAAATTCCATTGATGAACAAGGCCACCATCACATTTATAGCAACTATCTGACCAATCCAGTTGAGGTCCTCTGAAGTGAAGGGAACGAAGCTGCAAAAACATGCAAGAAGTTCTTTCAGCAAACAAGAGTGCACGTCTCTCAGAGTACTCTTCTAACTAGATTTCTACATCTACACTTCAAAACTATCTTTTAAGAACAACTTACAGACAAGAGTACTTACTACCGGTTTCTGATCTTGAAGGTAAGAGTAGCGCCCAACAACCCAGTCAAGGCCCCTGCAGTCCAAAAAGCAGCATGTTAATCGCAATTCAGCATCATGGTCTTAGCGGCCCTTAAGAACTTCATATTTTGATGCCTTCAAGGCTGAACATGCATATGAAAGGAGTAGGCAATGTGATCCAAACTAGCATGTTCTCACCAGAGGCTCCCATGAATACGGAGCCCATGTGCCCCATCAACAGGTGCATGGCACCACCTCCAATCGCCCCTGCCAAGTACAGAGCCAGGAAGCAGCCTCGTCCCACAGTCCGCTCCAGCTCAGGTGCTAGGTAATGGAGAGTAAGCATATTCCCCAGCAGGTGGAGGGGGCCTCCATGAAGGAAGGCAGCTGAAAGTAACCGATAATACTCTCCTCGTGCCAGCACTAAAGCATTGATCTGCAGCAATTGTGAGAAGAGAGGCTGGCCAAGAATGGCATTATCATGAAATCTGAAGCCACCAGCATGCATGCATAGCACTAAAACTCATTGTAGGTATTTACAAGTGCATAGAAGATCCCATGTTGGGAAGTTTTTACACAGATGAAGCTTATGCTGAAACGTCTCCCACACCCACTTGCGCATATTGTTGAATAAAGCCAGGGTTGTTTATCTCCATAACATAGAACAGGACATTAGCAGCAATGATGATGTTTGTGACCTGAACAAAGTCATGCTAATAAGATAATAACAATAAAAACTAGTGAAGCCAAAGATCATCGTCGCTGTGACTATTATGCATGGAGGCATCAGGCAGGATTATGCAGGATGAGTTGTGAATACTGTTTAATTCTTTTTGAAGAGCCTCTCTCTCAGCAGACAACCTGCCTCCCTTCCTGAAACAGCCATTTTCTTGCAGCATCCAATGGCCCGTTTGTGTGATAGCGGTGATATGCAGCAATCTTGTCATTCGTTATAGACAGGTGTGAGGCCTTTTGAAGTAAAAGGGCATGCCTCTGAGCAAGCACAGCTGTTCTATATGAGAAATTTGCTAATTGGGTTGGGAATATGCTGACTCTGGGCCGCTTGATATCGATTGAAGAGTCAAAGTGGTTTGAGCGCCCTTGGGCAGTGTGAGGAGACTCAGTGAAGTTCCCTTTAGAAGAACATCTTACTGTCAGGTTTTTCAATGATGCACATGAAAGTTTCATATGAGGTCAAGGGTATAGTAATGGAGGTTACCTGATGAGCCATGCGATGTACATGACTGCAGCAATCTTAGGGTAGAGTGAACCTACGTTGATTTTAGTAGTCAGCATCAATATGTGATCTTAAGCATGAGTTGCATGATTGAGCTTGATTACACTCAGTAGGTAGGCACGTGTAACACTCGCTGTAGCATCTCCAATGAAAAGAGTCGCTTTAATTAGTGCTGAAGTTTTCATGCAAATATCAACATACTAGGTTCAAAATTCAAATAAGCGCTTCAGGTGTGAGGAGCTTAAAGCGACAGGAAGTGGTATGCACTGCCGTACAAAAGATTAAGTTTCTTCGCAGTCCTCTAAGTCATCAAGGTCTTGTTGAGCTCTAAGCTCTCCTCTATCATTCTCATTACTTGCGATTGTATTGAATTTTGTTATTCGAATTCTACCATTGGGAATCTACGAGTTATTAGTGCACTAAAATGCCTCGTGACCGAGGACGCCTTTCCACTGCTCCCTAGATGAATTCTGTATTAGATTTATTCTTCACTTAGTACATTGAAAGTAAATACTTAATAAATCAGAATATGTATAGAGCAAGATTTTTAATAAGGTGCATGTGCATATGTTTACAGATTCTCTACTTGTCATGTGGACAGGGTCTAGGGGGCCCCCGGTAAGATCTGCTTATGCAGACCTTATTATGGTCAGGAACATAAGTAGTCTGAAGTACCCAATGATGGGGGGCACAAGGAAGAGGTCATCTGATACTCAATTAGAACCTCTTAGAACTAAAACTCCAATTTGTAAAAAAAATCGGTTAAATTCTGGGAGAGAATGCCAACCCTTTGCCTTGTCAAGGGAAGGTTCCATATCAGGATCACCTGCCAGGATGGTTAGACAGCCAGTGTCTGATAAGGTGTTGATGAGAAAGAATTCAGAGGAGTCCTGACCATAATAAGGTCTGCATAAGGAGATCTTACCGGGGGCCCCCTAGACCCTGTCCATATAACCTTCCCGCCTCATACCTGTGCTCACTATCCTCATCACTGTACTCCCTATTACATTACACTGTACTCCCAATTATGCTCTTCTGCCCCACATTATATTTCCCCGTATTAAACGTTTATTGTGTTAACAGCAGTGTGATAAGGGTATGTAGATTCGTGCCCGATTTCGATTTATCGAAAGAGGGATACAATGTTGCTACCCACTATTGGCTTCGGAGCTGTATGTATGTATGTATGTATGTATGTATGTATGTATGTAACATTTTATGGAAACCATTTGGACTATGATTTTAATCGTATTATTTATAAAATATTTTAAGAATTTGGAAACAAGAATTTAGCCTAAAACGTTATGTAAACTGAGAAAATGAGTTCAGCTACATTACAAATCGACTTTGATTCAATTCGGATGTGAATATACGTAAATCTGATAAATCTTGTAAACATGATTATTGCTGGTTATCAGTTGTAGCTGATAACTTTTATTAGTTGGATACTACATCAGTTGGAATTTATAGAGACTTTTTGGGAAAATTTAGTCGCGAGCTTAGTCATACAATAAATCAATAAAATATTAACTGCAGCACATTTAATAGCGATAAGTTCAAAGGATGAGAATTGTAGTCTGCTTCGTATTACAATAAACATGCTTTGCTTTATTTGTTTATGTAGTGTCGAATTGCTCAGTATTGAAGATCGCAGACAACGTAATGAAGCTATAGCTGCTAAAGTTGCAGAGTCAAGAAGAAAAAGGTAAAACATCTTTGCCTCTTTAGTATCATCACATTTTAACTCTACAAGAATATAACTACAATTTATTTTGAAGTAGTGTGGGTAGCCTGACTTTAGTTATTCTTGTCACGTTTGCTGGTTTTTCTGAGCTTTCTGTTTGCGCGGCAAGACGCTAGAGACTCTAGGGGTTGAGTTATCTAGTTTACAGTGGTTTTTGGCTACGACTGAGTTTCAGCCTCATCTAAGACGCCCTATCATGCCGCCAAACAACGCATACAATAGATGGGATAATAGGGATTGTCACGGAGAATAGCTGCGCTGGGCTTATGGCTGCGCTTAGCCCCATTGTAGCATACATGTAGATCCACTGGCCTCCAAGCTGGCTCCTCCTGTAGTAGACAGGCACCTATAGGGTGTATGTTACTTATATTTATGAGTACTTACTTGTATTGTTATTACAAGAGGTCTGGCAGTTGGGACTCGATCCCAATATTTAACTCGACTGAGTCTGCCAGGGTTACAGGACGACTGTTTTTATACATGGCTTACAGTGAACCATGAGGGTTCAGGACAAGACTAGAATCATAGACAGGATCAGCTGAGTTAACTGGATTTAACTACATTCGGAAAGTCAACGCATCGGGAATGCGTTGTTACTTGATTAGATTTACAGGAAATAAATATATTAATATTTATGACGTTATATAGTGGGTTCATGACCACTACATACCTCCCCCCCTTAATGGAAAGGACTCATGACAAGATGACAAGAACATGAGGACTAAACAAGACATGAAACATGAACAAGAGAACATGAGAACACAAGACATGATAACAAGGATAACAAGACTTTAAACAAACACTGACTGTTCTGCTTGCTCAAGCAAATCAGCTGTAAGGTTTTTGGCTGGTTCCCAGGAATTATGACTATCATCATAACCTAGCCA
>BEGY01000046.1:262621-274395 GCA_002335675.1 Chlamydomonas eustigma | reverse complement strand
GCACGACATGAACGAGAGGAACGACAGGAGTAATTTCCGGGAGGATTTCAAGGAAGTGCTGCAGGAATCATATTGACAATATTAGGAGTCAAATTGGGAGCAGCTAAGGCCAAGCCCTCGCGGTCAAGAATATCTAAGGGGTCGGCACCCGGAGTGCCCAACAGTCCCGATGGTGGATTGGATGAATCAGAAATCATCAAATCTGTATTAAAAGCAGCAGGAGCAGAAACATGACTAGAATGGCCATTGCCACGAACACGACCACGACCACGAGAGGGCATGATAAAATTCAAACACACTGACCGTCTATGAGATCGGAATCAATGCAATCCAAGAATTCCTCTTCCTCGCCTTCAAGGAGAGGATGGGAGTCAAGGGATTCGTCTCCCACTGGACAAGAAGAACAAGAAGCAAGATGAGGAGCGCAAGAAAGGAAAGAACAAAGAGAACAAGAACGCGAGATGAGGAGCGCAAGAAAGGAAAGACTGGACGTCTGAAACCACTTGTAGTAGACAGGCACCTATAGGGTGTATGTTACTTATATTTATGAGTACTTACTTGTATTGTTATTACAAGAGGTCTGGCAGTTGGGACTCGATCCCAATATTTAACTCGACTGAGTCTGCCAGGGTTACAGGACGACTGTTTTTATACATGGCTTACAGTGAACCATGAGGGTTCAGGACAAGACTAGAATCATAGACAGGATCAGCTGGATAAGCTGAGTTAACTGGATTTAACTACATTCGGAAAGTCAACGCATCGGGAATGCGTTGTTACTTGATTAGATTTACAGGAAATAAATATATTAATATTTATGACGTTATATAGTGGGTTCAT
Source organism: Chlamydomonas eustigma (assembly GCA_002335675.1). NCBI lineage: Eukaryota > Viridiplantae > Chlorophyta > Chlorophyceae > Chlamydomonadales > Chlamydomonadaceae > Chlamydomonas > Chlamydomonas eustigma. The sequence goes on along the minus strand of BEGY01000046.1, from coordinate 273,555 downwards.
GACCACTACACCTCCTCCTTAGCTGCAGAGGACTAGACTGTCCTCTTTACTTAAAAAGGCTGAGAAACTGCCTTCTGATTCTGGTTAAGAAGATATTCAGCTAACAATTGATTCGATAGGTGTAATAGGTGATCTGCTCACCTTAGGGTGCTTCTAAACTGTGACAACTCAGTCAAATTACCTCCCTTAGCCAGATCTATGTAATAGCTTGAGGCGAGACCACTGGATCCTTAGGATAAGATCAGGGGTCGAGTCGGCTGAGCTGATGAGCTGAGCCTTGGATATTTAATCTAGTTTTAAGACTATTTAGGTCTATTTAGTGAGACTTACAGTATCTCGAATTATGTCTAAGGGTTCAGCTACTATGTTAGCGAAATACTTGGACTTAGACGAATTAGGAAGACTAGTTTTAGGAGATTTATATGACTTAAACAAGAAGTCAAGTAAAGAAGGCAGAGCCCTACTGGCTTCGGCCTTAATACAATCAGGGGTTCAGGGTTCTAATCAAACAAAAAAGAACCTATCTATCTTAAGTTAGGGCTATTGTCATACGCCCGATTCACCCTATCACTGTGACAGGATAACTTTCTGTCTACAACCACATGCTTGCAAAGACAATGTTGTCTCTGCATGCCTTGAGTGTGCGAAGGTGTTGAAGGGAAACCAAGTCCCTCCTCACTTACTGGTGTGTTATGATTGTGGTGGCATTCCTGAGGGTCTATCAGCTCCGCATGGTAGGAGAGAGGTTGCTGGGGAAAAACAGGGTTAGCTAGGTTAGCAGGTGATGTTGCTACTTCATAAAACCTCACAACAAAGGGTTGTCTCTCAGTATTGCCATTGTGCTCATGTGGTTGCCTTCCCCAATGTTGGAGCTAACGAAGTTCGAGACGTACTGTTGAAGTCTCCAAAAGTGTTGCTAGATGACTTCACCCTCATTTTAATCAACTTTCGATCTAACTTTAAATCAAACCCCCCGAAATCGGGCCCCGAGGCGTTAGCTGAGGCATTCTGTGTTTAATGGTTACTGTCCCTTTTCTGACTTAGCTATGCTGGGGTGGGTGGGTGGAAAATTTTTAGAGTAAAGAGTGAATCTTTCAACCGAATTAACCACTTGTCCAGCTCTTCGTCTCATGCCGTGGATACGAACAAGTGAGCTCCCACGAATTGATAACACATATTGTACCAGCACTAGTTATTGCTGCGGTGTCATGCATGGACGATGCAGTTTGAGGATGCAGAGTACACAACGTTCATAACTTCTGGCTATCTGATTGCCGCATTGCACTTATTTCGTTCATGTGAAACTATGGAGATGAGACGTGCAATTGTATTGTGCATGATAGTACTGGTAACGTATCATGCACTTCACGTATCAAACAACGTTCACGCTGAAGTGCTGGTGAATTTCATCGTGAACTTGTAACGTACTTGTCTCACAGTCCTTTAACCTTCACTCGGCCTTCAACAAAATAGAAGAGACAAGAAAGGCTGTTTGTTGTAAGTTCTTAAAGTCGTAATCTCCATCTTCAAAACTGAATGTAATTAGTAAATTAATCATGTGAATGTGTTCTACCTGCCTGTCTGATCTTATTGAGTGAAGCTTCAGTATATCATGTGATATAGGTAGTTGTAATTTACTATTTAATACTACCTCAAAGGTTGGCCGGAAACTATCTTACTGCCTCGTCAGCATGGCATGGAACGGGACTGTCAGCGAGATAGTTGAAAATTATGCAAAATTGAAATATGAGAAAGTGGGCAATGCTGACATAGGGACCTTTCCGGCGTCCTTTCGCGAGCGACGACGAAGCTGTACAGATGTCACATCGCGCCTTACTGCAATCATTGGAAGCTTAGACAGCGTAGCTCCTGCGAATGCGATTGAGGCCATACGGCAGGTAAAGCCCTACTTGTCAGTACAGAAACTTAGTGTAAATCTTCGTAGCTCAATAATCAACAGCTTCACAGTTTAATCCACATTTTGATTTGTTTGTCATTTTTCTTTTTCAGGAGGAGGACATAAAAAGGAACAGTGAGCTTACGAGGTGGAGAGTGAAGATGGAAAAAGTGAGCAGAACATGCTCATCGGTTCGTAGGATTATCATAACTACTTTCTTCAGTGAGGTGAAAGGGAGAATTGCGAACAATATTCCTGTGCGCACTTCTTCATGTCATGCAAACCATCTCTGCATTACTTGCACATTTCAGTAGCGCTTATATTCTATTGAACTGTCAGGAAAGAGATGATAACATCAGGAGGTGGCATGAAGCATCAGATCGATTGGAAAAGCAAGTCAGAGCTGCAATGGTCATTCAGGTAAGGATACAGCTTCTGAATCTAGAATCTTGCACTGCTGCTCCACTCAGCATATCAGACCTGTCGTTGTGCCACCTGTCCTCCTGCAGAGCCTGATGAATCAGGAACCATCTGAATTACGTCTCCTTAATTTCTGCCTTTCACACAGCGCTGGTTTCGGCATTGGAGAAAATCCCATCCTCTGAGTGAAACCTGTCGTACGGAACCTCACGGTGTAGGGAGGAATGTTGGGAAGCCCCTGATAGTTAAGTCCAAGACGTTGGTTGTTGTCCCACCTCAGGCAGTACAGATCCCTGTCCTGGAGAAGGCCTCCAGGAACTTTGAGACTGCTAAGGTGACAGGAGGCTAGACACATGAAAGAGAGAGATGATTGAGGATGAGGTCTCAACATGGAACTGAGTTTCTGAATGAAGTGTACAGTCTAAAGATCTTCCATAGCTGTCTTGGATTCTCTTTTCTCTAACCTTGATCTAAAATTTGAATCAAATGACCTGATAATGTCTACATGGAACGTTCTATGACCCAGCCTACTTATCGACAGGCCTTCCTGGACCGTGAGCATGCTAAGATAGCATCTCAGATGCGGAGCTCTGCTTCTTTGGACTCAGAACATGATCATAATTTGGAGCACAGCACAGCAGAGGGGATTGTGACTGGTCGTGGTGGGAGACAGCGACTGGGGGTTCAGAAGTCTGCTCAGTCAGAGCCATGGCTTGTCAGAAAGCATGATGGCTTGATTCCTGACACAGCTCTGAGTCCAGTGGAGGGGGAACAGGGACATGATGGTGAGAACCTTAGCATGGGTATGTAGGTTCACTGATATCAAGATCTCAAAGGTAAGTCTAGTTTCAAGCACCTTCGTTGATGTCCTGGACCAGGAGGTAATAAGCCGATTATACACTTGTCTTATCCAGATGCTCTGCCTTATTTATCTTTTATGCAGTGAGCCAGAATTGGTTGAGGCGAGTGCACTCGAATCCTCGCATACAGCAGTAAAATCATTGCATGGTTAAATCATTGATAAAATCATCGCATGGTTAAATCATTGCATGGTTCCACAGATGAGCAATCACACAATACTTCACACTTCTCAGCCTGAAGTCCTCTTAAATTAGTGAGTCCTCATGTTGCAATACCTCAAGCTGCTACTCATATACCCGCACTTGCAAATGGATCATACCTTTGTAGGTGGACTGAGGCGCTTATTAGCAATGCTACCTCCAAGTGCTCAAGAGGGTGGTTCTAAGTCTATTGGACATGAGGACCCATTGTTTCAGGGCTTCCAGCAGACTTCTCAAGGGGAAGAGGAAATGCGCCCAGGGACCCCTACTTTTTTGCAGCACAAACCTCGTCCCCCAGCTAGCCCAAAAGAGGCCCCAGCTGTGGCTGAGAAGAGGAGCTTCATGAGGAGGGCTTTGGACTGGACGAGTAAGATCCTAGGCCCAGCAGAAAAAAAGGTGTGTTAGAGCACAATCCCTTTGATCGCCTCTTCAATGCTAGCCAAATTATGGACTCGATAAAGCTGTTGCCCCTACGTTCAGGGCTGAGGGTATGATGAAGATACTTCAGGAATAAAATGCATACTACAAATCACACTTGCTTCAAGAGTGTGGCTTGTTCTTCAATTCGTTGCTTATTGATGTACTTTGGAGCAGCCTAACAAAGTCATACAGAACAATTGTATGAACAATTGTATGAACAATTGTATGAACAATTGTATGAGGCATTGGCTCTCTTTGAGGCTGCAAGGCACTCTGTAGCATTATGTTGATCATATCCTTCTCCTTATTTCATTAGGAGCAGAACCTCCTCACAGCCCCTGATGCTTTGAATCAGCCGCCTGGGCTTGAGTCCTCATGCAAGGGCTTACCATTTAATAATGCTTCACCTCCTGAGGTCCGTAACACTGCTGCTGCTGCTGCTGATATCTGTCTCAAAGGAAAGACCAGTACCATCATGGCTGACAGACAAGTGGCTCGTAGCAAGTCCTATACAAAGAGGAACATGGGTCTTGAAAGGAAGACTGTCGAGAAGTCATCTGACAGCTACAAAGCAGCTTCTTCTGCATTGCATATTCTTGACCGCACCTCCTCAAGCTTCTCAACAGCTAGTGCTGCCAGGACATCATTGCCTGAGAAGTCATCTGGAAGCCACACCGGCAGCAGTCCCTCCAAACGATCACTGAACAGGTCGGGTGCCAGTCTGACCAGGAGTGCAGCATCCACACCCAGTGCAGAGAAGGTGGCTGCCTCCTTCCATTACCATGCAGCTGCTGGCTCTGCAGGCTTTGCTTCCCAGCCGGCACCAGCTGCAGCTCAGATGTCTTCTTTCAGTTTCACCCAAGGCACCTCCACTTATTCTCACAATAAGGCTGCAGGAGGTAACATTGCCAAAGACCCCTTCACAGCATCCCCCTCCTGGTCCTCTGCACTGTCTGGACCTGCTGCCCAGATGACCTCTACAGCTGCTGCTAATGCTGCGCGCCTCAGGGCCGCCACTCCATCAGGCTTCTATAGGAATCAAGTATTGCTGGGACAACCAGCACAACCTGTCAGGGGCTTCCTATCAAAGTGCAATGACAGCCGCCGTGAGAGGGAGCACCCTCAACCTTGTGAGTCGGAAAGACACTCTTCTGATTACACGTCAGGGTGGAAAGCTCATTCTGAGATTGACCTAGATAACTCAATCCCTCACCTCCCTGCGCTGGCTTGAATGTATCATTTATGTATTGTTAAGGTAGGCTATTTCTCTATTGGATTGGAAAGGCAGTGGGCACCCCAATCTGTATTAAATAAGTTATATTCCTACAATTATGATAGCTCTGCTCACAACATAAATAAAATCCTGGCATTGTTAAAAGATAAGAGAAACACTCAAAATATATATCCCGTAGTTTGCAGGCATCTTAGCTTAACTACCATAATATCTTCACAGTTTGCTTTCACTCTTCTGTTCCCTGTTTCACTCTGGCTTGTCTGTTACGTCTGTTTTTCTCATCTTATATTCTAATACATTGTTAATACTTTTGTCTGCCCATATAAGTAGTAACAATACTGAATTTGGCTTATTTCAACTTGATACCTAGCTTCACTACTGATGAAGACCTAAGTCAGTGTTAACTGGAGGCCAATATAGCCCAATACAATCTCGGGTTACATTGGCTTCACATTATTGCTAAAATATTTTAGTTAATTGTAAAGTTAAAGCGTAAAAACTGTCCCAGATCAGATGACTTTACTAGTCAATGCCGCTTCTACCTTAAGAGCACTTGTGAGAATCTGCACTAGAAACACAACATGCCATGCCCCAAGCAACAATGTAATCGAGTAGTAAAAATTTGAGTTTGCAGACTCAGCATCAATCCACTGATGCCACATGGCAGGTCCAAGCACAGACAGCAACAGCAAAGAGTTCGCCAGGAACAGGCCTATTTTGAAAAACTGTAGCTGTGGACCAAGCAAAATCAGTACACTGAGGTAGAGGCCCAGATCCCCAACTGACGGATAAGCACGCAACATGCAAGAGATGCCGATTTGCAATGTGGCCAACAGGAGACCTCGACTGGGAAAGCGTATTGCAGATGGAACTACAAACAGAGCACAAAGTGCGTTGGCCACAAATGCAAAGAAGAGCCGTTGGTCTGGAAACATTTGGGCAAAAAAGTACCACCACTGGCCTAGGTTGGGTGTGAGATCCTCAAACAACAATGGCAAACGGTACACGCTGAATGCCCAGCAACTGCTTTGTACTGCAGATGGCAAGGTGCTACATGTATGCATCAGGCCTGATAGATTCAAATTCAAGGCGGGAATCTGCCGCATCAGCATGGGAAGGCACTGCTCGGAGGGAAAGTCCTGAAGGATGAGATCCGAAAGGGCCAGCAGGGCAAGAAAGGATATTATGGTTGCAAGGCACAAAAGAAGGGCCAGAAACACAACAGAGGTACTGCTCCTTCTGTTTCTTGCACTTGAGCTCTGAAGGTCTGCCGCCAGCTCACGTTGTAGTCTGCTGGATTGGATCGCTCCTCCTTCACTTCTCACTTTAACGCCAGCACCAGGTTTCAACTTCTGTGTCGCAGAGGTCTGATCTGGGCCACATTTGATCAACACAGTAAGTGGTACCTGCTCATGAAGCAAATCCAAAGGATCCATTAATTTGAGAGAATTTTAAAATTTGAATAAATCAGTCAAGACCATGCCTGCTTCAGAGTGTTATTACTGATCTCACCTATCGCACAAGATCCTACATGACTCAGAGTGTTATTACTGATCTCACCTATCGCACAAGATCCTACATGACTCAGAGTGTTATTGCTGCTCTCACCTACCATAGAAGACCACGCATAGTTCAAAGCGCTGTATTGCTGCACTCACCAATAAAAGGATAGGGTATAGTCCAAAGTATGTAGCAGCAGCCAGAGACACTGCAGTCATGACTAAATACCCTTTACAAGCAGCGTGCAGGGCAAGAAGAATGCAGCAGTTCTCAAGAGGTGTTGAAGTTCCCGCCGCACTCGACATCAAAGACAAGGGGTTGAACAGGTACATGGCCATAAGCAAGTCTGGGCTGACGACAGCCTTGGACTGTTCAGTAGGTGGAGCCCCTGCCAGTCATGATGTTGGGTGTTGGGATGGCAGACACATGTGTCTCTGCATAGACTATGAGGAAAATCATTGGCATACCTCGAGTACATGCAAGTTTTGAGAGGTTGCGAAGCAGTACAGCTGCAAGGACGTCAATGATTGCAAGGAGCAGACAATGTGGAGCATCCTGGTGCACAGCAGGCCAGACTGAAGTCAGCTGATAAAGTTGAATGCTGATAGGTGTGGCACGGCTTGATGATCCATCATAGGGAGAAACGTTGTTATTTACAAAATGCGCTCCTTCCTTGATCGATGGCAAACCATTTGACAAGGTTGTAACTTCTATGCGCGTAGTGAGGTATTCACTTACGCCGATGGACAGTAACGTCAATCGTAAGAAAACTGACGAAAGACAGATTATCACCGTACTAGAAGAGGGCATGAATCATGTTCAAATCAGAGACACCACGTAGGTATGTGGATGGGTACGGCGACAGACAACATACGTCTTTAAAGTTTAATATCCATGAAACATGCTTAGGTTATAGTCCTCTTAAGAACCACGGGATCTACAAGGGATCAGGAAGATCGTACTTGTTAGAGAACACTGCCGCGAGTTCGAATATATCAATCGAAATGAATAAATTGGATTCATAAGGAAATATGATTGAAGAATGTGATAGCACGTCATGACATTATGACATGACTTGGGGATTATCTTCAATCTCATTGAGGATCGCGAGTCAAGTTAAATGTAGCATGTGTACTTTAAGTGCTGTCTAGTGCACTAAGACAGGTCAGAGAGCACTTGTTTCCATCTCGGTATGGGTATTTTCTGATCCTCAGCAAGCCCTTGTTTGGCAAGCTCAATCCATAGTAGAAGTTTCTTGATTGGCACCAGCTTGCTTGCAGTGCTGGTTAATGCTTCGACAGCCTCGGGGATGTCCCGCAAACCAAACACCTCCAAAGATCTTACCACTCGCACGATCTCCTCCACTCTCAAGGCTGGCACATGCAAGCTAACATTAAAGACTTCACCTGAAATTTTGAGCATGAATTTCCATTTGACAAGTATCAATCAGATGCATCATGTCAATGGCCATGCCATGTCACAGGAGGCAGCTACTCAACTGAACAACCTTTGTAGTCATCTAGTACTGTTTATAAATACTACATTTACCACTGGTTAGGTAATTGGAGCCCAACAACTCACTGAGGCCCATGCTCTCCAAGACATCACCCTGGCTGGTGGTGCCGATTACAAGAAGCTTCTTTCCATCCTTGGGCATCTTCTTCACCAGCACCAGCAATGTTTGAAGAACAATGTTGGAGAAACGGGGTCCGATTGAAACATACTCTAGCAGCCTCTCAATATCATCAAGAATGATGACAGAGAGTGGTGACCGATACGCATCCTCAAATACTTTCGTGATCTGACTGCTTTTAGCCTGCATAGAAGTGCGGCAGTAAATTGTGTAGGCTGATTGTAAGAGCTGCACAACCTACATAAAATCCTTAACTAAGATAAGAAGAAGTTACACATCACAATTCAGCATTAAGAAGAATTCAGTGTTAGGCACCACAGGTGATAATTCCTTCATTCTCCTCCCCCCCCACCTGCTCAGAGAATCCAACCATATTCTCAGAGGAGATAACTTTGATAAAAGGGAAGTCGCTCTCCAATGCCACCGAAGCAGCTAGCGCGCTTTTACCACTGCCTGAGGGGCCTTCAAGTAAGCATGTTAAAAGAGGAGTCTTCTCACTCACTTGCACCTGCAATGGGACGTAGATGCTTCCTTGAAATAATGGCGAAAAGGTTTCAGTCATGATGCAGGACTCAGGCTAATGCAGGTGTTTCTACTGAGTATGAGAATGCACACATATGAAGCTGGTACATCGCTGAAACCAAATCAGCGCCTCAGGTTCTTCATGTATTGTCACTCTTAAATACGCAAGAAAGCAAGGGCGTTAATATAAACCAATTATGTCAGTCCTCTCCACTTCCAAGACTTGCCTGATTAACTAGAGTCCGCAAGGTTTGCTGCAGATGGTCGAAGGTCTCCCCACAGTTCACAATGCCATGCATGCAGTAGGACTTGAGGGAGTCAGTGGCAGCACCAAATGCGGGCTTTACCTCCTCAAGAGCCTTCTCAAAGTCATTCATGGTCACCTAGTGAGCAATGAGCAACATGAAATCTTGACCATTAGGACACGTTGCGACATTTTGGAGGACAGTCTGTTCATGCTTCCCCATCTGTAAAAATTCAATCACATATTGTTCTGCAATTATTGCATGTATTAGAGGATGCCCTTAAGTAAAAGTTGAAGGAGTGAGACCAAGAGGAGACGCATCCAAAATAATGAAGGTTCTGATAGATATTACAGAAACCTGGCTTTGGCATGCCCTACTTAAGCACAATGTTGAATGTTCTAGATGAACGCAAAGAGGCAATGCTCTGCACCTTGATGTCTTCCTCATCTAAAGGCTTCTGCAAATTGTTGAAGTCCACATTTCTGTTCAAAGCGTAAGATGCAGCATCTTTCACCAAGCCTTCAATTTCTGCACCGCTGAAATTTTTAGTTCGCTCTGCCAAGCTGGCCAGGTCTACATTCCGCTCCAGGAAGGAGTTTGTGGCCATCTGCAAGAAAACAACGAGCAGAAGTGTCTGGTCAGAAGTCAAGTTAAGCAAAAAACAGAGGAGTCTAAAACTATGCCTGGCCAATGGATATGATCCAAAATATCTGTATTGACCAGAGTAGACTGTCAGATCTGATCCTCTCCAACCACACAGTACTCTATCAAGACTCAAACATCCAATTAATATGATGCCCTTATCATTACCTTGCTTGTGTGGATCTTTAAGATCTGTAATCTGCCCTTCTCATCTGGTAAACCCACTTCAATGTGTACTCCCAGCCGACCCTCACGAATCAACGCTTCATCCAGCATGTCCTTACGGTTGGTCATGCCGATCAAAAGGATGTTGTTGATGGCATCAACACCGTCAATCTTGGTGAGCAGCTGATTGACGATGGTGTCATGCGTTCCAGTGCCGTCGCGGATTGAGCCTCGTGCTTTGCAGATGGCATCAATCTCATCAAAGATGATGACATGTAGATCTGAGTCATCACCTTTCTCTTTGTACTCCTTGTCTGCCTCTGCAAACAACTTCCTGATGTTCTCTTCACCCTCTCCAACATACTTGCTCAGTACCTCAGGACCATTCACCACTTTGGGCTCTTTCCCATTCAGCATCTTTCCGATTTGTCGTGCGATTAGAGTCTTGCCAGTTCCTGGAGGGCCGTACAGTAAGATTCCCTTACAGTGCTTGATGCCTAGACGCTGCACTATGCTGGGAGGGAAGACACGTGATGCAAAGGCCCTTCTGAAGATGGCCTCAAATTGTTTATCAAGGCCACCGATGCCCAACTGTGCAAAGTTGATCTCTTTTGACTTAAAGAGTTGCGTGGTGGCATATCCTTTCTGTCCAACTATCTTGACGGGGTTGACATTGGAATTGGTGAAAATGAAGGCTGAGTTATCACGAAGAAGTCCTCTGTGGAAGGTGCGCGTCAGTTTTATTACTAGTAAAGGCTAAGTAAAAGGAAAGACTATCAAACAACAATAATGTCAGCTTAGAGCTCAATGCTTTAGATAGCTGACATGCAACATGACATGATATTACATGGCGACATTGTAAACAAGACATGATATTACATGGCGACATTGTAAACATGACATGATATTACATGGCGACATTGTAAACATGACATGATATTACATGGCGACATTGTAAACATGACATGATATTACATGGCGACATTGTAAACATGACATGATATTACATGGCGACATTGTAAACATGACATGATATTACATGGCGACATTGTAAACAAGACATGATATTACATGGCGACATTGTAAACATGACATGATATTACATGGCGACATTGTAAACAAGACATGATATTACATGGCGACATTGTAAACATGACATGATATTACATGGCGACATTGTAAACAAGACATGATA
>BEGY01000046.1:175970-262616 GCA_002335675.1 Chlamydomonas eustigma | reverse complement strand
ACATGATATTACATGGCGACATTGTAAACAAGACATGATATTACATGGCGACATTGTAAACAGACATGATATTACATGGCGACATTGTAAACAAGACATGATATTACATGGCGACATTGTAAACAAGACATGATATTACATGGCGACATTGTAAACAAGACATGATATTACATGGCGACATTGTAAACAAGACATGATATTACATGGCGACATTGTAAACAAGACATGATATTACATGGCGACATTGTAAACATGACATGATATTACATGGCGACATTGTAAACAAGACATGATATTACATGGCGACATTGTAAACAAGACATGATATTACATGGCGACATTGTAAACATGATATGCCAACTTGATATCATAATTCAGAGGACTGACCTCACAGCATCCTTGCTGACACCACCAACATCAATGACTACATTGGACACTGTGATCTTAAAGTTGTTACCCTCGTGTTCGAAAGCAACTTGCTGCTGCAGGCTAAAAACCTGCTCAGAAAAGTCACATGCCAGGCTCATGAGAGGGTACCAGCATGGGATGCATTTTATCAATACATGCTGCATGTATCAGCTGCTATAGCCATTTTGTTTAGACAAGGACCATGGAAAAATTCCAAACAATCGCGAGTGTAACAAACCTGCCCTTGAAACAAACGTATTAAACGTGCAATAAGCAAGTCTGCATTCAGTTCACTAGGTCGAGGTTTTTCTGTGAAGTTTGAAACTTCTGCGTATATCATGGCAGCATCAGGGACAGTGGTTGGCGTGAAGGGGTTTATGTCCAGATCGTCCTTGACTGCCACTCTCAACATCTGCAATGTAAGGAGAGCCCTTTGTATGGATAAGGACAAGAAGCTTATCTTTGCATGAGGTGAGTGTACCTTTCTGTGAAGGTTGCCAAGTCCTATGCATCCCTCAGGTATAAGCTGATGGACCATAACTGAGAAAACACTGCGTATTGGAGTGAGACATCTTAGTCGCATAATTACAAGCAGATTCAATAAAATTAGCTTACTAGCCACCAGCTTCTAAATAGGCGCATCGACTGAGCTCATCATTCGGACTCAAGTACACAAGGTTTGTGAGAGCAGAGGCCTAGTGAGTGAGTTAATAGTAAGGATTATATTTACATAAAATAGCATATATGAGAGTGTGCACCTTGTCAGGGGTAGTTTCTACAACTCGGATCATAGCGATCACGGATGCACAGAAATTAGATGATAAGTTCTAGAGCAATTAGCAAAGGCATATCACATCGATATGGTAAGAAGGTGTGTATTATGTTGAAGGTTGAATTTTGCAACAGACAACCGACAGTGGTCTTTTCCCTGAGAGTTCTGTTAGTAGCGAAATTTATTCAAACATGTCGCTGATAGCTTCAGCTCCTCCTTTGAATCTTTCATTTTGTCCGCAAGTCCCTCTGAAACCTGTCATTTCTGTAAGACATCGCTCGTCTTCTACATTTTCATGCAATTTTCAATTATTTGGAACACCTCCAGTCAATAGCAATAGACGTAACTTCATAAACAGTCCAAGAGAACGGACAGGTCTAAACCACATCGTAGCCCGAGCTTCTAAGGACGATGAGCTTTCTGAACATATTGAAGTCAAAGTTGACAGCGTTAGAGTAACAAATGGAGCTGCTGTGATTTTCCTAAGGCTCTGCGATTCAGCCCCTGGCCTTGTGCTCCCTGTCCATATAGGTGAAAATTGCAGTCCATAGACAGGCCGTGCATATTCTTGCTCAACTCATACCGGAAACCCTTGTTTACTTTTTGTGACGTGTCACTTTGGCGCATTTAAATATACAGGTGAGGCCGAATCTTCAGCACTTCTAAAAGAAATCAATAAACAGAAAGGTTTTCGACCATTGACGCACGACTTAACCAAGCACCTCCTGCAAGCTGCTGGTTTTAGAGTGCTGAAAATCCGCATTACAGAGTTGGTGAGACTTTCTTACAGATCTTACCATAGAGCAAACAAGTAAATTGAAACAGAATTCAATGTCCTGAAGGTTGGTCTGACAATGAAAGTTATAGAATTGAAATATCCCTGGTCATGGTGATGACCAAGTACTGAATCTGTTGTTTTAAATCCTGTACCTATGCAGGTTAACAGCACCTACTACTCTCGTATCCACATTGCTCATATCGATGGGAAGGGAGAGATATTCAATGAGGTGGATGTTGACAGCAGGCCAAGTGATGCAATCAACTTGGCAGTGCGCTTCGATGCACCCATGTACATCACAAAGCAGGTCGCCAATTATGCTACCTCCTACCCTGTGGAGCCATTGTCTCAGCAGTCGGAAACTAACGCAGAGATAGTCAGATCTGTGAGGGAGACTCTGGCTACTTTTGAGGTGAGCCAAAGAAACTAGTGTCCCAACCTAATGGCCTTGCAAGAAGCAAACAGATTGCTTGCTCTATCTTGCCAATGGTGCATGTTCCAATTTGTGCTATGATGGTAACATGCTGTCAAGAAGACTGAGGTACAACTAGTTCCATACGGCCAGCTACCTGTACATCGTGACTGAAATACACCATAAAATAATGCAGTGATTCACACTTCATACACAGTTATTTAGCGACGACTACGTTAACACTGAGTACAGTCATGTAGTGTGTATCCGAGTAGGATATGAGGCATTATTTGAAAGAAAATAATAAGATTGCGTATATGGAGCGACTGAACTTAGATTATAAATTCCCCATGCATGATGCATAACTCCTCGTTCAGGACCCAACGACCATGTTGCAGCTTCAAAAAGAGCTAGCCATTCAGGAGGAGCGCTATGCTGATGCAAAGTCATTACAGCAGCAGATATTCAGCCACATGACACAGAGTGTGATGTTGCGCATGGTGGTGGCTATGGAGGCAGCATTAGCAGATAACAGGTTTGAGGAGGCTGCAAGAGTGAGAGATGAGTACAAGAGGGCAGTGGAAGCTGAGAGGATGACTGTGGATAACAGCTCGTTGACGTCATTGTAGACACAGGATAGGACCACCGATATCAGCCCCTTGACCAGGTTGTAGACAGTTGGTTTGTGGAGCATGTAGTCTGCGGATTATGGACGCATAGCAAAGGCCATTCGAAGAGGATAGGATTTTTTTAAGGACTGTTGTTTAGGAAATGAAGAATGCATACCTTTTAGCTCTCTCTGTGTTTGTAGAGTTGTCTCCTACAGGTTTTCTCTGGCTCAGATATATTTTGACGGCTTTGGGTAAGTAGAAGTATGTCATTTTCAACATCACCACATGGTACCTGCAGCTATGACAACTTCTGCAGGTGTTTTTTGTCTGATTTCTTCCATCTATTTGCCACTTACCCAATCTGCTGCTTTGTCAGGTATCTGCTGTAATTGTCCCTGTCCTTTAATCCATTACAGAGTCCTAACTCTGTTCAGTTTTGTACCATCACTGGAAGATGTACATATATTTCTCTGCTTGTATCTGACACGTACTAGATATGTTTTCTGTAATGTCAAGACTTAATATTCTGCTCCGAATCATATTGATGCTTACTATTCTTTTTGAAATTCACATGGTCACAATGCATTTGTCTGCTACAGAATAGGCCACAGGGGTTCAAAACACCATGCTTTAGTAACCACTTCAGAAGTTCAGCTGTGAGGATGTCATAGTCATTTCTAAGATGAATCCTGTAGCTATATGATATTGAAAAACAATCAAACTATGAAGTACAATGTCATGGATCTACGCGCTAGCCCTAAAATACATTCAACTAGACTTCCTCCTGGGCACCCCTAGGGACCACAATTGGTGTAACATTCGCATTCTGGATGGAACTCCTTGACTACCACCCACCAACGCTCCTAGCTCGTCTAGCTCACTCTCACTCTCTGCATCATACTCAATACCAGGCTCCGACTCAAAAGCACCCTAGAGGATATGATATTATGAAAGATTATCAAATTTTAAACATCCAGCCAATGCTGACCAAGATTAAATAAAACAGAATCGAGCATGAACACAGAAGGGCGCACGCATAACAACTTACCCTCAACAGCCCTGTCTCATCTGCATGAGGCCGAAATGACAGGTCAGATAAGGGAGGCCATGTGCTAGGAGCTACTGCCAGCTCATCTTCCATCACAGCCAGGACTGCCGGATCAATGCTATCATGAGCGTACTCATCAGTTTTAAAATCCTTAAGGATCTGAACCATGGACCTGCAAGCACATACGCTCATAGATCACACACCAGAAGAGCACCAACATGTTTCCTCTGCCTCATATGTCCCCACATTCATACTTTCAACGTAAATACTTTTATAAGCATATTCTTCGCGTATCTTTGTATAAAAATGAGCTGCAGTAATGTTACAAATGCTGCAAGGTCTTCTTACCTGAAAGCATGAGTACATCTGATATGAGTAATGTTTAACAAGCTTTTTACAACAACAATCATTACTGACTGTATTTACAAATTCTGCTCATATCAGATCATATTCGCAACCAATAGCATCTCACATTCATTCAGGGTAGAATCATCTACATTCTTACACGGCGGTACCAACTTCACATTATTACTCACTTCATAGAAAGCGCCTGGGCCACATCTCTCCGAATGGCAGATTCCAGCAGCAGCTCCTTAGGCATCATCAGCAAATCAGCAGTGGTGCGCAGAAGAGGGAACTGAGGGGTGGCGGCGCCGATGGGGCTCATATCATTTAGACCCTGGCCAGATGCCCACTGCGGAGACACAGGCATGCCCAAAAAATCAAATCAGGAGAGTTTAATCTTATTGTGCAAGGACTCCACATACATTTGTTCCCTGTGTTCTTGAAAAGGGTGAGATATACGCATGGGGAGGAGGTCCGCAGACAGTTTTAACAACTCCTTACCTGCTGCAATCTGGTCACTGTCATCTTCACTCCCATGCCACTGCCAAATGTCAACAGGCCTCTACTGAATGGCAGGCATGCCTCATCCACAAATGGCACCGGAGTACCTGACCTACCCCACAGGGTGTTGCTGGGGTCGTAATCAAGCAGCAGGTCTGACTGAACCTCCTCCCCTTCAACAGCTATGTGACAGGTAGAGCAGAAACATGAAATTTAAATGCAACCCAGCTCAATCATGATTCATGACCCTTAAAATGCCAGCACCATCATGTACAATAGTTCTTGGTTGTAAGACTCACAGGGGGTAAGGAGGTGATAGAAGAATAAAGCATCCAATCTTTTAAGACATTGATGGAGGACTTGCTGTCTCAGCAGCTGGACATGCCCTTTTGATCCTAATGCACCTAGGCGTTTTGAAAGGCCTTCTAAGGCTGACAACCAGTGCTTGATTGCAGCTTCCTGGCAAAGCATGGCAGAAGAAATAGCAGATAAGGAATTGGAACAGCATCAAGAAGTCTACATTTTGTCAAGGCTATTTAACTACTTAAAAACTCAAGCTACTTTGACAGAAAGTAGTGAAATGTAATCATAATGTCATCTCTTGTGTGAGTGTGAGCGATGAGGCCTCAGAATACCTGCAGGGCTCGTTTTGTAATGGGAGCATTTGAGGAAGCCGATGGGCTGACAAGGTTTGAGGAAGAGGCATGGATGATTAGAGTCTCCTCCCACACGGTGCGGAGGATGCGTTCAAAGATCACTGTACGTTCCAACCTTGCCAGCTCTGGAGCTAGTGCATCAACAGCCCAGCGAGTGCTAGGCAGTGTGCCAGACTATACAGGATGACAAGAAGGCAATATCAACATTCAAAAATTCCAAAACAACATCCTTGTTTAACTGATACATCACAAGTACCCTTGACCTAACATGATGCCTTAGATGTGTACACACATTTTCAAATCCTATCATTCAGAGAAGTATGCCTTCAAGCAATGACCTCTCACAATAATGCAATAAGATCAGCACTCACAGAAGTTGACAAGCCGTTTGAACTGATGGTCTGGAGCAGCACTCTAAGGTGGACCGCATTCTCCCACCAGAACACCAAGCCTTGCAAGTCAGAGCTGGGCAATGCTGTCACCTGAGCCTCAATGACTCCTACTACCTGGCGGCCAAATGCAGTGCCCTGATGCTGGCCCAGGCACAGCTGTGAGGATTCAGATGAGGGACATAGAGTCTGCATAAGTGTGAAACTGGCATTGCAGGTATGAAGGCCCCATGGGCTCTACAGGTTGACGATGATGAGAGGTTTAATGTGTGGATAAGTGTGAGGTGAAAGGAAGCCATCTGGCGAGGGAAAGTTTCAAATTCATGCCAGCAGCACATATTGCAATAGGCCACTGTCATGACGAAGGAGTAAAAACCCATTCATGTCGTACTGTAGACATAATGGGACTAAAGATTTCAACCAGACCTCTTGTCATAGTCATGACTTCCGACTGTGTACCTAGCCGCCTCAACTTTTTTTGAGACTATGCTTATCGTGATACTGACTCTCTGCCTATCAGACTCAACGTCCGATGTGACTACTCACCATGGTCCTCGCTGTTCTCCTTGCAGGTGCATGACAGTTTCTTTCAGGTTTTCTGGTAGCTGAGATACGGCCCAGGTAAGCACACACTTCAGTAGCTGCCACTGTTAGCAGCTCAGTGTATGTTGTTGGACCTCCTCCTGAGTTGAGCTCTGTCATGTCACTACCCGACCTGGTTTTGAGAAGATAATGAATGCCATGTCATGGGTGGAGAGCATCTTGCATCAAGCCTTGCTTCATCTAGGGAAAGATACAAACTCGAGGATACATGTTTGTTTTCTTAGAAAAGAGGTTAAAGTATTAAGGGACTTGCTGCTGCTTCAAGAATCCACGCTATCTTATAAACAACGCCATGGACCCTTGCTGCTCATCACTCATGATAGATCAGACAGTCTCCATTGATGACTCAGCATACAGCCTCTCACTTTACACTGGTGACACGGGAAGGTGTCTCAGACCCTCTGGCAAGGATGATGTCTTGCCTAACAGCTCCATTTGCAGCCTGGATCTCCTCATCCAACATTTTTGAAGACCTGGAATCATCATCGACGCATTTGATATTTGCAACTAATGAGAAGGCAATAACAATACTTATCATCATTGATTGACGAACCTTTCTAAAGGTTGTTCTCCACTCGATACATCAGAGTGAATTAGTAATAAGGATGCAGAGATCTATGGATTAAAATGAAGGGTCAAGTCTTCAAGCCAAGATATTCATTTTACCGTGGAGCCACCACGGTAGCACCGCTGTACATCTCTCTCAGGCTCATTCCTCCAACAGCAGAGGAGTTACCATTTGAATTACCAGCTGACGCCCGGTAAGGGCCTCCATTCTGAGTGCCTCCACCAGGAGGCGTGCCGCTGCTACTGACTTGGTCCTGATGCTCATGAGGAAGATATGCTGTACGGCTGCCTCCTGATGCTCCACTGTGAAAGCATGAGTTAGATGAGTTCATTGCCAATGTGAGGACATGAGTATGATGAGTTCATTGCCGTTGTGAGGACATGAGTTAGATGAGTTCATTGCCATTGTGAGGACATGAGTTAGATGAGCTCATTGAGGGCATGACTATGACCAAGATGAGATGCACATTACAGAGACGTACATGTTTAAAACAAACATCACCTAACATATTTGTTTAACAGGTGTGTGAAAATTTTGAAGGAACAACATAGAAAACTAACTAATGCATGCACATGACATTTGGACAAGCTTTTCCATAAATTTGATGCAGAGAGACTGCCATACTTCACGATATACAGCTGTGGGATGCGTCCTCACTTGAAATCTACTTGAGATTACAAATTTACTTTTGAAAGCGCTGCCTGCCGTACCTCCTGACTCTAGCTGGCGACGACTCCTCATCTGCTCCTTCCTGGATGGTCCCCATGGCATTCTTGTCAACGTCTCTTGTGGACATACGTAACGAGGTGTGACTCACTGCCTCTGCAAACCCTCCTAAGTCCTGCTCCTCGTTGACTGCAGTTTGGCTTCCATTCCCTCCAGCCATCCCGCCCTTGTTAAACTTGAACCGTAAGAAGGAACTCAGGTTGGCTGTCATGCGAGAGCCTGACAGGATAATGAACATGAAAGCCAGAGGACTTTAAAGATGGAAGTAAAACCATAGAAGCTTTGCCCGGTTACTTGCCTGTAGTATCTGTGGAAATTGAACCCATGTCATCCATGACGGCCTCCTGTCCAGCACCAGCAGAGGTACTGGAGTTTTTCCAGCGACATCTAACATACAGCAATAGAATACTCAATTTATCTGTGAAATGTCTACAGTATTGGCTGATTATCGTACAAAATGATTATGTAGCCCATCTCAAAAGCGTTCATGCACCTGATAGTGACAGTTAGCTGTGGGTCTCCCACAGCAGAATGTACTGATTTGTTACATGAGACTTGAAACGTCCTAGTCTCTTGCTGTTCAATTCCCGCAAATTCTGCAAGATCAATGACGACCCTTCCAAGAGCTGCTGTTGCTTGCGTTTTGCCGTCCGTCTCCAACACAGCAAGAATCATGCATTTTTTCTTAAATGGACCAAGATTTGCAGCTACAGAGCTTCCCGTGGAGGCCTGTTATTTGAATGTCGGAGAAGATCTTGTCAAACGTTTAGGCTGACAAGACTCAGACGAGCACTGATCCTCTACCTTATAAAGAGATGCAGATAACTCAAATTTCTCGTTGAATCGAACAACGGAGCCAATGCGCCCGGGTGCAGTAGAAGGATATACTGACCTAGTTGCACCACGTTTCTTTTTACCCCCTGCAACAAAGCTTCTCAGCGCTTTTTGAGGATACTTACTAAAGACAACGTTACTCACTTTGCCAACCAACTGCTATTGCTCGATGTCCTTGAGGCCAAGGGCTTAAATTGTGAATAGTGAAGGTAAACGTGAATTTTGTGGCGAGGAGCTTATTTGATAATTTGCTACCAAATCCAAAAAGGCCCTTCATTTTGACCGTCCCTAACTGTTCTTCTTGTTATTATGAGCCATAATTTCACATAAGCTGATTCTAGGCAAATGCCTTAGCTATGAGCAATTGGCATTGAAGTGTGGACAAGTATGAAGGACAAAGACGTAGACAACGGCCGCTTACATACAACAAAATTTGTTCACTTTGTCTGCTTCGATTATTTTAGACACTGGTGTCCATGATCTGTAATCTTCCCACTGGCAAATAAAAATTGTTTAGGTGCCTTGATAATTAGGTCCTAAATGTCAAAAAAAAGGATTGGTAAGTTGCCTTGTCTCAAGCAAGAGGTGCTAGATGCTGATGTGAGCTTCATTTAATGCTTTTTAGAGGGGAGAGGCAGCGAACAGTTGGGTGCTACCAAAATCTCATCAGAAAAGCTTCAACCAGCTTTTGTTGAGGAAGATGGATCTGAAGAATTTGATCAAGACAGTGAAATTCTGCTGAGTGATGAAGGTGACATCATGTCATCAGAAATGGAAGAAACAGAGGCTGAATCGTCAGATGAAGGTGCACAGCCAGAGAAAAGAGAAGACAGTGATGAAAATAGCGGCGGCCTTGATGAGAATGACCAAAACTTTAATGATGAAGAATATGAGAGTGATGATGAACAAAGTTCCCAAGAAGGTGGAGAAGGAGAAGAAGAGGAAGAGAGCGAGGAAAAAGCAGATGCACACACCGATGACTCAGATGAAGACGGTAGTCTGAAGGACAGAGGCGATGAGGAGCCAACATCACTATCAGGTCAGTACTAGGAGTCAACATCACTATCAGGTCAGTACTAGGAGCCAACATCACTATCAGGTCAGTACTAGGAGCCAACATCACTATCAGGTCAGTACTAGGAGCCAACATCACTATCAGGTCAGTATTGTAATTTCCAAAATTTGCACACTTTTGCTTCATATCTTGAGCAGCCCGGGCTTCTTTTAAATTGAATTTTGCCTCTACCAACACTGTCCATTCAAAGGGGAAAAAGTTGAAAAACAATTCCTTGAGGGAGGCAAGGGATTTTCATTTGCAAAGGCTTTTGCTAAGATCTTGACAGAGAAGCCTAAGAAGGGCGATGGGGTTGTCACAGAAGGGGACCAGAATGGCATTGTCCCAATCTTAGCGGTATAATTGAATGGACTAAAGTTATGTGGTCATGCATAACGATGTCACGCAGATATGACTTTTGTTCAACAGCTTCTGAATAGCTCTTTGTGTCATTGGAGACTTGAGGAATCCTGTTTGTTCTACAGGAATCAATAAGTGTGGCAAAAAGGAAAACAGCAGAGCAAGAGGCTGCCAAAACTAATCGTGCAGCCAAGAAGTTGCGCCTTGACATGAAGCGGAGAGGACATGTCCGTGTTCTCAAGAAAGGAGAAGACCCAGAGGCTGACCTAAGGGAGAAGCAGCTGAATAGACTAGCAACCAGGGGCGTAGTGCTGCTGTTCAACGCAGTGGCTAAGGCGCAAAAAGAGCGCCAAGATGCTACTTTGAATAATAAAGGGACAGGCGGGCAGGGAACTGCCAAGGCTGCTAGGCTCAACAAAGCTTCCTTCTTGGCACAGCTGCAGGGAAGTACAACTTCAAACCATCAGCTGACAGCTGCAGGCTCCAAGCGGTCAGTGCTAGGATTAGGGCTTCCTCTTAAGGCAGGTAGTAATAGCGACAGCGTCCGAGGTGCCTCTGTTGCCTCAGTATCTGAAGGTGGAGCACCTAGTTGGAAGGTGCTCCAAGATGGTTTTACTGGATTACCAGGTAAGTTTGTTTCAGAATTTAGTCTTCACAGAAATGATCTGTCTTGAGCTTTAAGCGCTTGTAACATAGGGTGAATAGCAGAAGCTTGCCCTTGCGTACACTGCGTATCGTTGAATGTTTTACAAGATACCAGGTCCCTCTCATTTGTTGCTTCATGATCTACATTTCACATCTTACCCTTCTGCTTATTGCAGGTTCATCCAAGATGAAGGACTGGGATAAAGAGGAAGAGGACAGTGACTTGGGTGCGCCTGAAAAAATTGATGTAGGAAGTGATGATGGGGACGATGATGGTTGGTAGCCGTTCATAGTAGGTGATCATGGTAGTAAAAAGTGGTATCTGATCATATCAATATTGAGCCTACCGCTCAAACCGAGAAAGCAGGGAGATAGACCATCCTGCTTGGACTATATGCTTTTCCTTACGGCAAGGGACTACAAAACGTCATTATATGTTTAGATTCATCTTGCAGCTGACTGACTCCACACGCAACTTCTTGTTCTCACAATGAAGCAGTGTAACCTTTGCTGTTATGTTGGTGTTGCCTCTTCATGCCAAGGGGACAAGAGAATAAATTCTTGCTGGTACAGCTCTGACCAAATAATTGATGAGATAGCTTCTTCCGCTGATGACTATGACAAATTTTACACAAAAGATTGCAGTACAGCACCCTGCTGCTGACAAGTAACCGATATAATACTGCATCATGCTCACTGCAGCTAGCGTTTCCTTGGCAGATTATGGGCTTCATTACAACCTCTTGCAAGCAGCACACAATCATCATAAAGGTTGAAAGAATCTTTGCACTTATCATAGAGCATCAAAATAATGAGCATTATCAAGACTCTTTACCTTCATCTTGACTACTTCAATAAACTCTTCAAAGACAAGCATGCCAGGATAAGTATCCACTACGTTGCAGCACATGCATGGTAACCGTTCCAATCATCAATCATGACGTAGGACACATTTATGATTTGAGGATGAACTGGGCTTGTATTGAGAAGTGTGAATTATTTGTGTGATTCTGCTAGCTCACTCACGAGTCATACAAGAAGATGTGCGAGAGCCTAATGCTGATAAACCTTTGCCATTCAAGGAATTATCGTCCATGCGGGAAGATAAATTCATACCCAGCTAGCTACTGTGATGAAGCACAAGGCTCTCAAAGGACTAGTCAAGATATTGGTGCTCATGTCCATAAAAGGGTGAATCATCATGTGCATGTCATCCTCAACCTATGACCTGCTATGACAACACCTGAACATAATGTTAAAGCTGTGAACACATCTAAAAGTGTAGAATGAAATAAGATACGTGCTTGATCCTGTATGTGGACATAAACTCAACAGATAGAGATAATATTGTGATTAATCAACTTAGCTACATGTAGGGGTCACACGACAGCAGTAATGAAGCTAGCAAATCAAGTTTTGCAACTGTCCGACTTGAAATCCCTGACTGACAATGTTTTGGCAATAAGTTCTAGTTCTGTCCTTGCTTCTTGCAGCATGCAAACGTTCTCGCTCTCCGCACCCAAGTTTGGAACATCTCTGTAACTTTCTGCGTGACGTGTTTTTATCAACCCTGTAGGATGTGCAGATGTGGTCAATGAAAGAGTAACATTACTCTTATTCATAAGAGCATCACTCAAATCTGTACATTGCAATGTTCATCAGAGCATAAATCACAGCCCAATAACTGAAGACAGAATGACTTCATCAGGTTCAGTCATCGCACATCATTCACCTGTTGCTTCAGCCATTTTCATCCTCCATGAAGGTGTTTCTGGGACATCCTCACCACATAATGCTGCAAGCTTGTTGTTGTAATCCCATTGGGCTTGGCCTACTTGCATATGGGTGTACCTGACAGTCAAATGCATAACAACTCGTCATCATTTACACCTTTTAATAGGTCTGTGTTGTATCTTCAACTATCCTAGACACAACCTTAATGTATTAGTGCATTCTGAGGTGGCTCACTTGGTAGGCACATTGTCTTCTTTCAATTGTTCATAAAATGCCATGATTTCCTCTTTCATGACCTCCGGTCTTGGAAGCATAATTCTCCCAGATAGTGCCCGAGCGACCAGTTTAGCTTGTAGCTCCAACTGAGGAAAAGGGACTGTCTTCCTGGTCAATCCAAGGAATGACATACCTGGAGCTGAGCTTGGGGGGAATATATGAAGCCAGAGTGGGTCCACGCGCTGCTCCTTCACAGTCACGACAGGATATGGTGAGGAGTGACCAATTGTAAGAGCCTCAGTTGCATGCTGAAGACCGCTACTGTGACTAAGCTCTTCCCTTTCAAAAAGAAAGGGGAACTTGTACTGGAAGCCTGTGCAGTAAATGATTGTATGGAGTTCTCCGTCCAGATGAGAGCCGTCTGAGAACACAACATTACCCTCCTGAGTGATCTCGATTGGGTCGGGATGCCTAGGGAGAGCACAACATGCATGATTCTATGACGTGCTGACTATGTGTTAGACGAAAGATGTGAAAAAGAGTATTTTCATTAACGACAAGAACAAGATTACAAAAAACATTCAAGCAACTGCAGAGAGCTTACACAGCAAGCAAGCTTTCATCTTAATCCTCACCTATGAATGTTGCGCCTAGGGCCATAGGGTGCAATAAGCTCTGCTTCTGATAGCCCCAGTTGCTTCCATGACCTTGCACAAACATGGACCTGGGAGGCCACTGAGGCAACCTCCCTAGAGATATCCTCGCCAGAGTTTGCTGCTCCCACCACAAGCACGACCTGGCGCAGTGTGCAAACAACAAACAATGAGGAATCCAAAAAACCAATCAGGAATGGCAGTGAAGATGTGGCAAGTCTTTCAACTGTAACTTGATGGAGGCTAGGGAGGGACCACCACGGTATCAAGCAGCATGGCCCTCACCTGACCTTTAAACTGCTCTGGGTCACGATAATTGTGGCTGTGCATCTGGAAGCCAGTGAACATGTCCATACCCTTTATATCAGGCAAGCTTGGCTCACTATTGTGCCCATTACAAATCACAACTGCATCATATTCCTGAAATGACAAACAGTACACATTTGTGCGCTTAGGCTTAAACAGGACACAGTTCCCATGCACCTCCTACATCACTTCACTTCATATCATTAGACTTATTCATGGACACAGTTCCCATGCAACTCCTACATCACTTCACTTCATATCATTAGACGTATTCATGGACACAGTTCCCATGCAACTCCTACATCTCATGTAGGCTTCCTATCATTTTGAAGTGATACCATCATATTTACCTCCGTAATCATGTGTGACTCAGTTACTCCAATGTCGCTCCCTTCACATTCAGACGTAACAACCCATCTCTGCCACGGCATAATGTTGTTTGATGTCCCTGTACGGTCTGTACTGGTGAAAAGCTGTCTCACATTCAACACAGTGTTGTTGAATCTGATGCAATCCTTCACCTTGAAGTAATCGGCGAAAGCCTCTAGGTAATTCAATACCTGAGAAGAAATGAAATCCTTGTTAATATGTTTGCAGAGGCTAATAAGAGTGGGTAGTTGGGAGCTAATTAAAGAGAACAATCTAGAGGTATATCACAAAATCAAATCTGAATGCAAACTTTGACTTCATGCACTTGCCTCTGTGTGACTTCTTGCACTTGCCTCTGTG
Source organism: Chlamydomonas eustigma (assembly GCA_002335675.1). NCBI lineage: Eukaryota > Viridiplantae > Chlorophyta > Chlorophyceae > Chlamydomonadales > Chlamydomonadaceae > Chlamydomonas > Chlamydomonas eustigma. The sequence goes on along the minus strand of BEGY01000046.1, from coordinate 248,268 downwards.
TGACTTCATGCACTTGCCTCTGTGTGACTGCATGCACTTGCCTCTGTGTGACTGCAGAAGCGTCGAGCATCAACTGAGCGAGATCCTAGAAGCTCAGGAATGAACGGGAAGTCTGAGAACCCCATGAGCTCTCTAGGTAAGTTTGTGCGCAGATGTCGGTACATGCTACTATGTACCTAGTGATTGGATGTGTGGAGTCATGATAAGTGTTAAGATGCTAACAAAAATAAATCTTAACAGCAACCTCGTATGCCTCCCAAAAATGCCTTTACTTGCATGGACTGACTCAAACTTAATGGATAAGGAGAATGTCTTAAATATGTGAAAAATGAGGACTAGTAAATTATATATGTATGCATAACTAGTAAATTATAGACCTCAAGTTACTTTCTCCTTAACTTGTCAAGTCTATGGAAGTGCTGGGAGCGTCCTTTGTACTGTCATAGCAGTGAGGTTCAAATCTCACATTGCGTCTTTAATTTGGATTTCCATAATTTCACCTTTCCCCTCTTTGAATTCTGACCTAGCAGATCATCCTTTTCCACTCTCTCATCAAATACCCACACTCCTCCTAATCTTGAGTTTTGCTCTAAGACAGTCACTTTGTGGCCCTCACGCAGGAGTTCTCTTGCAGCTGCCAAGCCAGCTGCCCCAGCGCCAATCACAGCCTGTTTGACGAATTCGGTCATATAACAAGCATCGATGGATGATTACAGAAAGTCGGGAGGTGTAAGATGCTTACAACTGAACCTTGTCGCATATCTAACGCTTCTAGTAATGATTCTCTACCCCTCTTGCGTCCTCAGATTACTACATACCTAAACCTCTTCGATTAGAAAGAAGCATGTAACACAAGTGTGAATATTTGTGAGATATCCTTCAAATAAAATGTTAAAGTTTATCTGATTTGACATTTTAACTTAGAGTTATGTAGCATAATTACAAATTTAATTAATTATTCACTTAAAGGTGTGTGATAGCCAGCAGGCAATCCTTACCTATAATGTTATTTAGCGTTTTAATATGATGTACCTTTGTAATAATCCTTGCATAGATGTCATCATTGAAACAGGATCTTGCTTAATGAAAGAGCTTCTGCCTCTGTGACACATGGTCATTAACCTGCTAGGCAGACTTTATCGTTCACCCTTTCCTCATTATCAGTTGCAGACAGTTGTAATGCCTCTACTCCATTCATGAAACATGTAGGAGAATCTACAAAAAATAGGATTTTCATCATAACGATCAAGGAGATAGTAATGCCATGATTTATAAATAATAAATAAGGATCAAATATTATGATAGGAACATTATATAAAACAGATAAGTGATCAGTCCACCCAAAACATTAGAAATAGCTTGTTCAAAATAAATCCAAGTTGCTAAGTCACAGTATTACTGTGAAAATGTAATCAGTCTCAAGGAGCACAAATAACGCTTTATAACAAATCTACTGGTTGCTTAATAATTAGAGTTCAAGATTTAGAAAAGAGAGACTGGGTTCGTGATGATGCACACTAATCTACCAATGCAAAAATAAGGAGCAGAGGACCAGATCATCTGTAATGGGTATCACAGACCTGTTATTGCTTCACACTTCCTTTGCCTACATGTCATCAGTCCAACCGAGGCGGGTACCTTGAATCTGCCGCTTTTGGATTAATCCTATCTAGGGATTCACTCGGTATCATCTTACTAGTCTTTAGGCCAGGAGCAAGGTTCTAGGAAGCTACAAGAATCTCTTTTCCCAGAATACTACCTGCCTTATGTCATGAAGGTTCTAGGAAGCTACAAGAATCTCTTTTCCCACCTGCCTTATGTCATGAAACAATACTACCTGCCTTATGTCATGAAACAATACTACCTGCCTTATGTCATGAAACAATACTACCTGCCTTATGTCATGAAACAATCTGGCTGTAGTAGCACCGCCTCAACAGTATTTAGAGCCTGTCCTCGTCATAGCAAGTGCAGCAGTTACCACTCCATGGTTGAGAGGGCTTGTGCTGACAGGCAACAAGGGCAACATATTGGAGGGTCGATCAGTCCAAATTATGTGTAGAATAGCAGAAAGAGCACATCTTTTAAAATCCATAATTGAATGACCTAGCACTGATGTGGTAATCCTTTTGTCAGCAAACATGAAACACAGAAGCTTTACTTAGGATATTTTACTACAGAATATTTTATTTATTCGCTCACAGTTGTATAGCTTTGTCGTTTCTGCGCATGGGCTGTGGGGTAGCATGCAGGCCACTCACTTGACATGATTTTCATCAGTCTCTGCGCTTCATCTACGTCAGCCACGCAACTGGGAACTACCAGCTTTACAGGCAGGTTTCTGACAAGGTCCTCTAGTTGCATTGCAACATCTGTCATGATGGGGCGTTTTGAGTGCTCTGCATTCATGCATTGTTGAGCTAAGGCAACATACGAAGGCGGGCAGTGTGACGGGAATGTGGGGCGCTCTCCATTGGCCACGACAGCTGTTATAAGCTGCGCAGAAAACATAGAATTTGAGTTAATAAAAAAGCATGAGTAATTCAAGCGACAGGTAAAAGGCCAAACCCCAGATGTTGGTTTGAATTTATGGGGAGTCAAGTCTGCCTTTAATGGCCCATTGTTAAACTCAAAATGCTTCTTTAGCTATCAGCTTGCTTCATGATTCAAGCTACCTGGAAAGGTGTGTAGAGTGCAAATGGCTTCTCTACGCAGTACAGCTCCCACATCAACACACCAAAGCTGTAGCGTGAATTTGAAAAAAATGTGATGGCCTCATTGCTAACAGCTCAAAAAATCAGACTGGGTAGTCTTTAGAAAAAAAGCTTGAAGGATGGTTTGCAATTAACAAGTAGCTTTTGTTAAATAGTATCATCATCCTCAAGAAGTATGTTGTCAACCTTGATGCAACCTAAATTATACACAATGATGCCTTCACCTGTAACTGTCACTTGCAAAGACTACTAGGTTATCTTGTATGCTCTCAGGAGGCTGCAGAACATGGAGAAAACAAATGATGACAAATGATCAATGAGCAGCATGTCTTTATCTACTTCATCTTCTTTTTACAAGCAGGAGTAGTTGCAGCTACTAGAATACCAAGATAAGCAAGCGAATCCAAGCCTACTTGCTCTCTTGATGGACATACCATGTGGCTGGCTGTTCCTATACGAGACACAATCAACCCATCATCAGACTGGACCATCAACCTAGACAGTCCGAAGTCTGAGAGCTTTGCAACAAAGCCACGTGCTGAGGAACAGGACTTCATGGCAGAAAGAACAATGTCAGAAGTCATGCTGAGACCACATGTTTGAGTCATTGTATTTGTATTTAATAAACAGCATGAATGCTCTAACTCAAAAGTGACCTGCCAATTTAGAGCATCCAAAGGGGATGCTTCTATCCGCCTGTTGAAGAAAATCTGTAGTATCAACAGTTGAACTTGATTATAGTGACATCTCGTCAACTCTAAGGACAATTCTTTTACATACCTGTAGTAGAACATTATCAGCCTTCAGGTCTCCATGCACAACATTCTTGGAGTGGAGGTAAACAAGTGCCTTGGCAACATCCAGTGCAGTCTGAACTATGCTTTGGATGTGTATAGTTTGTAAGCTGGCCTGCTGACTAGGACTGTCAGCTCTGGTATGAAAAGTTCCTGACGTGAGAGCTGCTCTCAAAGTGCCTATAATGATACAAGTAGCAGCGGAGTAAAATCTAGAGGTTAAGAGAGAATGAGATAAAATTTGGTGCAAGCTTGTAGACCTTCCTGTGGCGCAGTAAGTTCAGCAAGTTCCTACAATCATTAGTCGAGAGGGATATTGCACATTTTCAGGCAGCCCAACAAAAGTGTGGAACACAGCAGTCAGCAGGATCGTAATGACTGTGTTACTACATCCACAGCCTACAGCTTCACCTCCGGAGCAGAACTCCTGCACAATGTATGTAATCACTACAGCATCTGCGTAGTCCTGGCCAGTGGCTTCTTCTGGACCGTGTTGGATCGTAGACATCATGGACTTCATGAAGAACTGCAAACCGCTATCATCCATGTAGGTCTGTTTTGTCTGATGCAGCAAGGTGCGATGCAGCCACTGACTGCTACTTGTGTTAGGTTTCAGTTTGTCTTGAGTGGACCTGTGAACAATGTTTTGCCCTTATTCATAAGTTAAAGAGGGCTGTAGGCTGGGCATCATCAATGTTGCCCTTATTCATAAGTTAAAGAGGGCTGTAGGCTGGGCATCATCAATGTTGCCCTTATTCATAAGTTAAAGAGGGCTGTAGGCTGGGCATCATGGCCACCAACAAAGAAGCATACAGCAAAACTTTTCAGGGGACAAGGAATTACAAAATATATATTGACATCTCTGGTAGTGCGTGGGGCATGAACGAGATAGCTCTGAACTCACCCTGCAATTGAATGCAATCCACTACTTGAAAGAAGGGCATGAGGAAACTGAGAGCCTCCTACTGTGGGCATGTCTGTGGGCAAACATGCTGCCAACTCAGCCGATCGGGGAGCTGTAAACCCTGAGAGGTTTGATGGAGGTAGAAGCTGTAGCTTGCTGCGTGGTGATGAACCTCCTGGCTTTCTTAAATCCATTTGCGACCAGCTTCCAAGGCCGTCTTCAAGTCCTCCTTCAGGTCTGCTTGACTGGGCACTCGCCAAAATTTTGTTTGCTGGTGAGCTTGTGGCAGGAGGCTCCTCGTCATGATGATGCAGCACAGCCAGATCTCCAGAGAGGTTCTCCGTCCTCATCAGGCTGCTCAGCGGAGCTGAGTAGTGTATAACGTTGTTGGCAGCGGAGTTTCCCTCAGAACCAAAGTTGACCACTTCGTTCTCAGCAATCATGTATATGGCTGGGAGCAATGCACCAGAGGGACAAAGAGACCTGGCAACCTCTCCTGTTGTATCATCCTGAATTGCGGAAAGGGAGGCGTTTGGATTGATTGGAGCAAGCGTGTGGTTTTGTGCCAGCCTGGAGTCCTCATCCCAGTTGTTGTCTGTGACCTCTGTGACCATATCTAAGGCCTTCTGGATGATAGATAAGCCTGCAGGTGCTGGTCTAGGTTGAACTGAGGCAAGAGATGTCACCTCTCTGCTAGAGCTGCTGCTGATGGCGGAGTTGATATCCCTCCAAGGAGACTGGTTGAAGTCACTACCAAGCTTCCCAGAGAACTCACTGGACTTGCGCCCCTGCACTAGCGGTTGTGACTGGTCTTGGAAGCTGATATTGCTCAACCGGGATGAGATGTTGCTGCAGGTGTGCGCCACCGCTGGCCTGTTGAGGTCTCCATTGTTCCTGCCTCCTATAAGGGGTTCCTGCGCTCTATGCATTGTAGTATGCAGGGCAGAGGCAGCATGGGAGGTGGCATTCATGGAACTCTGTGGTGGTGTGGAGTCCCATAACAGGGAATGTGTCATGGAGCTCAGCAGCGCTGCATGGTTACTACGTCCTGGGCGCTGAGTGACCACCTTGAAAGTGTGGACAATATTGGGGTGGTGTGCACTCAAGCTCACAAGGCCTTCTAGAATGTGAGGGCTGTTGTGGAGCTGATTGGTAGGTGGAGCCCCTGGGTTCTTATCATCTCTACTAGCCTCCCCACCCATGACTTTTGTAGTGATTTCTGCTGCTGTAGGATTCATGAGTCCCAGCCAGCCTGGCCTCCTGCTTGACTCCTGCTCTATTACCTTAATAGCTACCTCTTGGCCTAGCCAGCTGGCCTGGTACACACGACCATAAGCCCCATGGCCTATCTGCTTGAGGACCTGGAAGAGCCACGAACACCAAACCATTATCAGAATGCAGTGCAGAATCATGATTTATATGGGCTATCATGTTCTGCATGTACAAGTCATCTACTTAAGCATGGCCGTCGAAACCACCGCAAAAGAAGCAATAGTCTCTAGAGGATGCGCAACCTGCGCCCCCTTGATGGCCACAGAGATGTCCCAGCTTCCTGCCAGCTCCCTCTCTTTGCTCTGGCTCCTTGCCTTGAATGCTGGTCTTAGCCTAGCCGTGCCTAGATCCTTGGGTTTGAAGGTTGCGGGGCAATGCCTGAAGTAACAGATTGATTAAACTGGGAGTCAGGCACTACATTAGAAGTGCTTAACCTTACTAACATGACCACAGCAGAAAGGATGTAGAAAAAATTATGAGGACGTTCATTTGCCTTTTTATGTGACCACAAACAGGAGGCAATGTGACTCCCATTAACTATTATTCCAACTTCATGATCCATCAGTACAGCAATATTATCTCAGATATTTGAGAGCAGTAACTTCTTACTCGACTACTGCAGCTCCCAAACCAATGTGGAGATCATCCAAGGACACAACATTGTCCATATTACGTCTGTTACCGCCAGGTAGGAATATGTCTGCAGTGGCCCCAAGGAGACCCTGAAGTGAAACCTCAGCAGCATCGTTGAACCCTAACTCTTTTTTCCCTGATTTACTTGATCCTGGAGAGGACGATTCAACTTGATCTTCATCAAACAGTACATGACGCATCCTCATGGAAGCTGAGGATGGAGCTGGCCCTTTAAGCACTAGGGAGGCAGAGAAAGCCTGCATGTCCATTTTGAGAGCCATATGTTGAGTATTCAAGAAAAAAAACACCAATATTGATAACAAAATTTCCTGTTCTCAGTTTTAAGGGCACATTAGAATATGCAGTCGTTATGGAACTGGTATGTGCGTTTGTAAGTTATGCTGCTGACTGAAGTAAAATCATACATGTACCTATGCTAGGAAGTACCTGTTCAGAGCTGTCCAAGATTGGATTCAAGAAGATAAAGCTACCATTATGGATGCTGTCGCCATAATTATTGTTCGTTACTCCCGACATTATGGCTGTATTCTGATTCGTCGCTGCATCTACGGCTAGTGCTGTGTTCACAAGTCCTTTTAATTGATGAGAGAAGGCTAATGATGACCTAGGCGCATTGCCATCTGCAGACGTTAATAATTCAGCCGCTGTCTTCTCAAATCTGCTACTCCCACCCATCGCATCTGGCGCGGTAGGTGATGCGACTTCCATTGCTTTGGACTTTAGAAAGGAATCAGTATCATGATCAATATCTAAATAATCCTCTTGCCCGCTGCCACTTTTATTACGACTGAAGCAAAAACAACTCATGCAGATGTTCAGAGGCAAAATATCGTTTATGAAACTTTACGAGTCGACTATGAAGGAATTCCAGTCGGTAAACGTTGCATGTCGATAGTCAGTGGTGGGTGGGTACAACTCAAGAGACAGGCCACGACGTGATGACTAAACAGTATGGCAACTTAAGTTGATATCTTTCGAATTTCGAAGGCTGTTTTATGCCTCAAATCCGTCACAACATGTTAGTGGAATGTCCCTGTAAGACTCGGGATCAAGCTCTCGAATCGCAGCTGGAAAATGGAGAGGCATAAATAAATTCATTTGTAAAATAAAATCACTCATTTTATTGCATTTATCTCTCCTAGGACACATAACACATTATTGAGACAGCAACGAACTTAAAGTAAGCAAACTTTAAGTCTCAAAGAAAGAAGACTGCTTTCTCAAACAACTTACATGTAGCATTGTACATTTGAATCCTCCATTCAGCTGTCTTTATCACATCTGGTCCACACAGAATAGCCAGACGATCATTGTAGTCCCATTGACTTGCACCTTGCATGTGTGTATATCTACAAACAGAGTATGATGGATCGCATCACGGCTCATGTCTCACATCTGATCAAATGTGAATCAAATCTTTATGAATGAAACACTTTTCACATGCAGCATCATTTTAACAATGATGAACTCTTTGCTAATCATAACCTTCTCTCAAACATTGTTGTGTCACAGGATATAACATCAGAGGCCTGTCACCTGGTTGCTATCTTCTGCTGCTCAAGTTGATCATAAAATGCATTGATTTCCCTCCACATGTCCTGTATAGAAGGAAGCTGCACACGGCCTGAAAGAGCCCTTGCCACCAGTTTAGCTTGCAGCTCTTGTTGAGGAAAAGGTACCACTTTCCATGGCAGGCCCAGGAAGGACAGGCTGGGAGACAGACCTGGTGGGAACATATGAAGCCACAATGGCTGCACGCGCTGATCATGCACAGAGATCCCAATCTGAGCAGAAGATTCTGAAGGTGCCATCCCTTTAGAGAGAGGGCCCCTAGAACTGCAATCAGGTATGCTTTGAGATGACTCGTGAAGCCCTGCTGTATCCATCATGAAAGGGAATGTGTACTGGTAGCCAGTGCAGAAGATGATGGAGTGCACAGGGCAGGGCAGCTTAGTACCATCAGGGAACAGGACTTCACCCTCCTGTGTCAACTCACTGGGAACTGTATGTCTGCGCAATGAGTTCGAAGAGAGCAATAACTATGTGGGGGCCAGTGGATGCATATTACACGACCATCAGATCTAACCTGCTATGTAAGATCCAGTAGATCTAGTAGAGAGGCTTACTGTCTGGTGGTTCCAAAATCTACAGCTTACCAATACTGATGGAAGGCAAAGATTGCACAATGACTTTAAAGAAAAGTGCGATCGACATAAAAACACGGCCTTTTCTCAAATTCAATCATCTGAGCTCTGTCATGGAGGGTTATGACTGCCCCACTTGTTGAGTATCGGTCACTAACAAACGCCTACCTGTACATATTTGTCCTCAAGCCGTACGGTGTTGAGGGTCCTATGTCTGCAACTCCTCGTTTCCATGACCTTGCACACACATGGACCTGGGAGGCCACTGAGGCAACCTCCCTAGAGATGTCCTCGCCAGAGTTTGACGCCCCAACAACTAGCACTATCTGAGTAATTCAACTAGATCTCGGTGAGGGATCAGTAAGGTGCGAATAGTTTGGGTTTGTTTGACTAGACAGGCTCGTTTAGAACTTGCTTTCACATACTACATGATCGTAGTGCTGCAAACAGAAAAAATTAAAGCTCTTATACTTCTTTGACAAGGCTCTTTCTCTGACCTACAAAGCGCACACAAACCTGATCTTTGAACTGTTTCGGTTCACGATAGTTGTGACTATGCATCTGAAAGCCAGGGAATATGTCAATGCCCTTGATATCTGGGATGTTAGGTTGACTGTAATGTCCATTACAAACTACCACTGCATCATAAGTCTTTGACAACACAAACGTGGCATTTTAGAGGATTACATTAGATGTTGTAAAATAAAATAGCAGGAAACAGGCATCACAAACTGTTGACTGGTGAGAAGAGACCTGCCTTGTTAGTATCTTAGTCGCCGTACACACACTTTTTATGTGATGTGCTTGTGAATGAAATAATAGATTACTAAAATTACTCACAATCCACATCTAACAAGATGCCAGCATGCAATGTGGCTCATTTTTTGTACAAGTCTCACCTCAAGCACAGACTGCTGGTCTGCTACCTCCTCCGTACAGCCCTGATTTGTTGAACATGTGGAAACTTGCCATGAGCCCGTTTGGTATGAAGGGATGCAGTCTATACAGCTTGCTATGTGGCTTTTGACCAGCTGGACTCTCTGCACCTTAGTGTTGAATTTAATGTGCTCTTGTAGCTGGAAATGGTCAGCAAAAGCTTCAAGGTAGCATAAAACCTGGGTAGAATTAATATTTTATGTAAGAGAAAGAAGGGAAGAGGAAAGCCATAGAAATCTCAAGGCGTTTAAGTTCCTCTCCTTTCAAATCTCTACAATTTTGTGGTCAGAAGCAAAGATATATTGGAATTTTCATGTACTAGGGCTATAAGAAAGTGAATCTGGTTGACTTATTTATTCACACACTAGATATGCTAAGCTAGCCTACCTCTGCATGGCTGCATATTCTAAGCTAGCTTACCTCTGCATGGCTGCATATTCTAAGCTAGCTTACCTCTGCATGGTTGCAAAAGCGCCGTGGATCTACTGATCGATTGCCTAGGACCTCAGTCGTAAAGGGGAAGTCAGAGAACCCCATGATCTCCCTGGGAAGGTTAGTGCGGAGTTGACGATACATGCTGCTGTGTACCTGTGACATATGCACTCATGGTTAGATCTCCACCATGTGCTATGAACCTCTGAAGGGGAATGCCTCAATGCTGTATTTAAGAGTTACTTTCTTCCTGTTCATGTCCTTTCCCAGAAGGTCATCCTCCTCTGTTCTGTCATCATAGACCCATACTCCTCCTATCCTTGAGTTCTGCTCAAAAACAGTTACACTATGGCCCTCTCGCTTAAGCTCTCTAGCAGCAACAAGACCTGCAGCCCCTGCCCCAATCACAGCCTGAGGAAACACCATCGTAGATGTACAACGAGCAAAATGTTAAGTGAGCATTAATATTGACAGTGATGTACGCACTACGGTGCATTTTCTCAGAGCTCTGGCTGCAAGAGTGGCAGGTGCAGCGTTCAGTGCATTCATACTCTCAGAAAGTAAGTTGTGGAAGGTTTTTTAACAAACATTATCAAATTGGTAATCTTTGCCAAAAGTGACACCACGTGCTAGCCTTCAGATAAGTATTTTGAAAATATTGCTATCTGAATAGTGAATACGAAATATTTAGAATCTCTCATATGCAATTGCAATTCACACGTTGGTGTGGAGTAGCGCTGAAGTAGGTACATACCACATGCGAAAAGATCAAGCTCTAAGTTTGAGACGAAATCAAACTCTTCAAGACATGCTATAGATTTTCGAAAACCAAAACCCAGAAGAGGTCGTTATGTATATGCATAGGGATCAGATCTTGACCTAACAACCCATTGGAAATCGGCTTGAAGGATCTGAGTCCCAATTTTCTGGATCCCACTCCAAAGTGATACCCTCAGCAAGCTGACCTTCAGGGAGATTGCTTCCAAATCTGCTGTCAGGCTTGACTCTTCGCACAGGAATATTTACACTACAGAGGCAAAAAATCATGACACCTCAGAGATCAGGGATCCTCCAATGCACCTTGATTTCAGAAATGAATTGTTCTAGGTTATTGCAACTTAAAATGATGTTGGTAAAAATCGTGTCAAGGGAAATCGCACCTGTACACTGTCCCAAGTTGAACATCATTTGAAATGGAGACTTCGATAGCATCTTCAGCCTCAATATCCACAAACTCCTGGTCAAGGGCACAAGATGTAAAAATCCAAAAACTTCTAACTTACAATAAAAGTATACAAGGCAAATTGCTACTTGCGACAGCTTTAACAAAAATTTGAAAATCATGGTTATTAACTTAAAGTTCAAATCTGATAAATCAAGGCTGAGCTTAACTTTACATGACATGGTTATATCTTAAACCTGAAGGGCTGTGACAATAGTTTTCTTCATCTCTGTTAATGAAGCTGGGCTCATACCACAACGGTCAGCTACCAGGACCATGCGGAGGCGTTTCTTCACTTCCTCCTGCACTCATGTTCAAATAATCAGAAGTTATATCAATTTTAAACATCTTGATGTGACTAGTTTGGTACAATATCACTTATGTTTGAAAGGAGTGCGTGAGAATCATTCAGACAGTGAGTTGCAGAGGGGCAACAGCATCACCTTTGAGGTCTCTGTCTTCACTGGAGGTGGGAAGAAAATATTCCAGGCTAACCGAACCTGCAAGTTATGTTGAAGCTTGCTTGTTGTTGCATTTACAGCCTGAACCACAGATCAAGATGGTTATTAATTCACCTTGAAGAAAAAGTCATCAACTGCGTTCACTGGAGCTTTCACTCCCTTTACTCCTGCTCGTTTGCTGTATGAGATTGATGATGCTACTATTTGATGCATAATTTCACTCTCATTGATGCCCTGAGTTGGCTGGTTGTTTGCAGCATATGCGCATGAAGACTTCTGAACTGGTGTTATCGTACGTAATTTCGAGATCGAAGATATTTCTGGTATTTTTCTGGCCTGTTGAAGGAACTAGGTCAGACGAATGAGTAGTTGACCAAGCTGTCAACGTCATAACCTACCTTCAAAAAATTCGTATAAGGGCACTGGCAGCTTAGGTGCATGGTGCTCGGTATAAAATTGATTGCATGTTTTTAGAAGTGTATGGGATTGTTCCACATGTGTTCATACTTTTTCCCCCTCAAGAGTTTTGGTTGCGTATTTCCATGCTTTAAAGTATAACATGTCAACCTCTTTAATCTTTAAGTAAAATCATTTCGTCACATGTTTTTAAAAATGTATAAGAGGCTTTAGCCACCGAGATTCCTTCCGTAGCAGCCACGTTAGATGCAGCTCAATGTTGATGATAATGTGGTTAGATCCATGGGAATGGGAAGGGTTTTTAAGGTAGAAGGCCCATGTCATATTGTCAGTAAAGATAGCCTCTAACTGCTATCACAATCATTAACAGGACTATCAGATGAAAGTCAACTCTGTAGACTTTCATCGGACAGAGGACCTTCTGATCACAGCAAGTGATGATGACTCCATCCGCTTATACAACACAGCAACTGGAGAGCGTGCTGATGTGTTCTACAGCAGGAAGTATGGTGTTCAGAACATATGCTTTACACACCATCAAAGCCATGTGATCTATGCTACAAGAAAAGTGAGACATGCAAAATTTAGACACACAATTTTGACAGGCCAGATCTTTAACACTTGCTGCATTAATATTATATTCCTAAGGCCACTAACAACGACTACGCCATCAGATACCATGACTTGCGGCGGAATGAATACTTACGGTACTACAGGTATAACGCTCACGATTCTGAAATGTACATCTGTTGTAGTGCATAAATCTATGTACTGCTCTTACCCGTCTCTGCAGAGAGACTCGTGAATAGCATTTTTGACTGGGCAATACAATGGGGTTGTTTTCTCACATCGTCCTGCAACCATACAATGCAAATAAAAAACACATTGTGTACTTCTTGTCCTCCTTTAGGGGTCATAATGCGCCAGTCAATTCTCTATGCATGTCACCTAAGAATGACATGTTCATGTCAGCAGCACAGGTGAGAATCAAATTGCACCCAACCCCTCATTTTCAAGTAGTGTACCATCCCTCACTGGATTAGATTCATTAACAAGGTGTTAATATCATCTCCGTCTACCGTCTAGCTATTTAAAAAGTGGTGTTCCTTCAAAACATTTACTGCATGGTGTTCCCCTTCTGTAGACCTGCATGGTGTTCTCCTCCTCCCCTTCTGTAGACCTGCACGCCATGTGTCGCACTATACGCTCATCTTACTTGCTGTTTGTCTACATTGCAATACATACCATAAGCCCTCAGACAGTATTAAGCACTATCATTAACAGTATCCTTCTTTAGTCTTCCTCAGTGGTTGAGCACTATCATTAACAGTGTACTTCTCTGATCCTCCTCAATGAGTCCACAATTGACCTTGTCCCTTCTCCACTGTCCAGCCCTCAGTGTGTACTTCACTAGTGCCTGTTCCACTGTTCAGTCTAGTTCTGTATTTCTTGGCCTATTACATTCCACTTCTTCTACACCCCTTATCCTCTGCAGGACAAAAGTATGCGTTTGTGGGATCTAAGGACTAACATCTGCCAGGGTATCCTGCTGACACCAGGGAGTCCTGTTGCCAGTTTTGATCAGCAGGTGGGTGAACTACTGCCAATGATAGAAAATCCTGAAGCATGGAGGAGTGATAAGAGTGCAGAATCTGTTTTCTGAAGGCCCCAAATGAGATTTTTTAAGGACAGGAATCCTCTTAGTAATCACTCTGGCTTCCTCATCGGAGAGGTATGAGGCATTGCAGTCTTGCAGCATTTTGTGTTTGTTACAAACAGCCTATTATGTTTCTGATAGTAAGCTTCAAACTAGGCTTGAAAATTTTGTCTATGAACCACATCAAATTAGACATGTCGCAGGGATTAGTCTTTGGAGTTGCATCTGAAAGTGGAATACTCAAGTTGTATGATGTGAGGTCATACGACAAAGGGCCTTTTGACACATTTGTGGTGAGTCTGACTTCAGGTTGCTGATCAAGTTTGTCCCTTAAGCTTATCAGGATTCCGGCTCATATCATAGGCTTGGATTGCAAAGTAATGCTTCCTTTGATGGGCTTGAATTTGTGTAGAGATTCGACAGTGCACTATTTAGTATGCTTACTTGAGGTCAAGTTCCTCTTGTCGTGTCTCTTACATGTGAGAAGGTACAAGAAGAGGTCAATGCAACAGCAAGCTTTGTGGATATCAAGTTCTCCAATGACGGTAAATACATTATGGCAGGGGTGGAAGGTCGGGTGTACATATTGGATGCGTTCAATGGGAGCGTGGTGCGCAGATTCATGAATGGCGCCTCTGAAGGTTGTGTACCCTTGGAGGCTTGTATCAGTGGAGACAACAAATACTTATTGCAAGGTGAGGAGAAGACTCATGCAGGACTCCACTGTAGTGGGAGCTGATGGTATCTGCTACAGGGAGCAGACTTCAGAAGTTTCAGTGCCCTACAATCTAATGATTGACTGAAGACAAACAGGACACTGCTAGATGCTCTATCAGGAAGACTTCACACCCTGATGCTTATCCCTAAGTTACATACAGCATATCAGTATGCAACTTTCTTATAGAGCCCTCATGAATGCATATGTTCATGTCACAAACCTTGCTTATTCAGGCTGTGAGGACCGAAACATTCGTGTCTGGAACATAGCAACAGGAGCTGAGGTGGCCACATGGCAAGGTCATGCAGGCCTACCCATGTGCCTGCGCTGGGCCCCTAGGCAGGTGCTAGTGGCCAGTGCATGCCAGTCTCTAGCGTTATGGGTGCCAAACTTGGCTCAGCTAGAGGGGCACTTGCATAGCAGATGAAGTGTCTGTACGTTTTTTTAAGCCCGCAGGCATGCGGATACAGCTGTGCTGAGAGATCAATGATTTCTTCTTGGATGCAGCATTACTCTTTCATGGCCTTCCAATATACCTCGAAATGAGCTGATTCAAATAAACTAGTGAGAGGAAAGAGACGCTGTAACTTTTGTGCCGGACTTGCCCCATGTCCATTTTTCTAGAACTTACTCCTCGTCGCAATACTCACAGTGAGTACTCATCACTTTTAAAATAATTATTAATATTATTAATACTAGATTGACAGCCTGAAAATCCCTGAAGATTACAGGACATATGGCTCATTGACATCAACGATCACAGGCATATCATCTTCATCTTCACTGTCGTCTTCTCCCAGAATCCTAATGTCAAAATCCCAGCCTAGTCCAGCACGCAACACTTTCTTCAGGACTTGAACCTCCCGATGCAGCTGGTTGGAAACCCTATCCATGTTGTCCTGCAGTGGCAATTACAGTTAGACAGAACTTATTGGTCATAGAATCATTGTGTCAGCAATCAGACAAAGGAGTGCCATCTTACGCAGTGTAGCTTACCTGCAGTGTGTGAAAGAAACCACCAAATGATTTCCTGAGGAAGCTATCAGGCAGCAATTCTTCAATCAATGGAAGGCCAATGGATGCTGGGCCCTCTGGTGCATCCCCAGGCACGTGTCGTCCGGACCCTGGGAACAGCATGGACTCTTTACCATCGATGAGTGACACTTGCAGTTGATATCGCACAGCCCTCAAAAGTGCTGAGAATGTGTCCTGATGTTGGCCCAGAGCAGCCTCCTCACAAGCCAAAAAGAGCACCAACAGAGACTTCCACTGTCAGGGCAAAGGCGCAAGATAAAGGATATTGAATGCCTGTCCCTCTTGAGCCATCCTTCAAGTTCAGAATGGCCTCTCAGAGAGCATGTGTGTTTTCCAAGTGCTACATGTGCTTGCCATTCATAAGGGTGCACTTATCACAAGCCTCATCATAGGCACATTGCCTAGGGCATTAAAGCAATAATAGCAGACAGTCTGTGAACGCTGCTTGCCTGCAGAAAGCCATCTAGAGACTGTCCATACACAAAGGCAACGAATGCAAATTGCAGCTCTCCAACCAGCATTGTCAAGTCTCCATCATATCTATGTGCAGAAGTGATGAGCACTAGAGACTTGTCCAGATTGATAGCGGTGAGCTCCGCAGGACTCAGACCCTTCCGCTTAACAAGCCGGTCCGGGAGATGGGTATAGAAACAGCGTCCCCAGCCGCAAAGCGAGGTAGAAGATGAAGGATTCGCACCTTCCATACTTAAAGGACGTTCTTCCCCTTCAGTATGTTGATCACCCTGACTGTCTTTACGAGTGCTAGCCTCCACTTCTACCCCCTCTGACACATTGTGGACCATGGCATGGGTAGTATCATCATCTTCCATATTACCGAATCTTTCAGCCAAGCGTCTTCTCCCCTCCTTCAGCTGTTCGACAAGCTGTCTCTCAGCCTCTGTCTTAGGGTGGACAAGCTCAGGGTCTTCAGCCTCTGCTATGATGCTGATATTATTCCCAACAGGAGACAGCTTGGAAATAAGATTGTCTGTCACATAGTTTGAGAGGCCAGACCAACGCCGGCTGCGAGACAGATCGTATGGTGCCAAGAAAGAATCAAATTCAAATCTGCGCACGCCTTCTGCATACCTCTCCGCCTCGTCATTATCTGACATATCCAATAACTGCTCTGTAGCTGTGTCCCAAACTTTCACTAGTACCTACATCCACCGTAGATGTACCAGATTTCACATTTTTCAATATGATGATGCACGCATGACATCTTTCGGCATCAATTCATGCTTGTAAGAGCCTTTACACTGGTTACACTCCAATGGGAGTAAAATCCATTACAGTTAGCCTTTATTTGTGGCCCCAAGAGCGTAGCACCTGCATTAGCTAAGTTTCACCTGCCGTGGTTTGAGATGTGCAAAGAAACCTGTTGGTGGGGCTGAGACACTGCCATCCCCAACGGGATGAGTGGCAAAAAAGTGAGGGCCTGGTGTAAGCATTTTCACGCCTTTGAATTTTGGTCCTGCAGAGAAGGCCTGATGGTCCACACCAACATAGGATCCCACTGTTTGAAGGATCCATTGCAGTCGTGAACAGCTCAAGACACTTAAAAGTACAAAATTAATAACTGACAGCTTTGCATTATGATTAAGATATAAATCCTGAATCTAATGCACAATATACTGGAATATAACTGGATGAGCACCTGGCACACTGAGCATTAGTACTGTGGCACCCTTCTCAGCCAGATCTGTTGCCGCTTGAGGATCGATATTCAATCTGTAAAAAGGCTCCATCTCGAATAATGGTCTCGGTTTCGTGTTTCTATGTGAAGCTGATTGCAGGTATGCCGAATAGGTGTGAATCTGGTATGGACTATCTGCTTGTCGCTTCAGCGCTCGAGGCCATATAACCATCGGATCTCTTATTCAAAACATGATCTTTGCAATATATTCTGTGTAGTTCTGGAAATGTTATGAGGGGTGCTGAGGTTTTGAGGAATCCTGGAAGAGTGCTGAGAAATGAAGGCGGCAGCAGTTGGTACATGTGTTACTTCCTTCACCGCTTGCTGGACTTCAGAGTTCCTGATGTTGAATCTGTAATATCAATGTTGGGGTACACATTGGACCTGGTTCAATGGCAGCTTCCCCACGGCAACGAGCCATTCTCACCTTTCTGGTACCTCCGTTTACCCAACATTGAATTGCCTAGGCTCATAGCCGATAGGGCAATGCTGACAAAGGTATAAAAGCTTTGCAACCTACTTCTGTTTCTGTTGTAGCCTTCCTGTTTAGTTGGAGTAGAGAAGCTATGAATCTGACGGTTCCTAATCAGATTGCACCCCTTTGGACAAGTATCAAATGAAAGGACAGCATACAGGTTGAAGCTAATCCTTGAAGGGCTGTGCTGATGCTTTTGTGCAAAGGGCTTTATGGAAGTATGGGGTGAAGGCAGTACTTGGGAGGAGCTGCAAGAGTCCATAGAGGCATGCCCAGCTGCCATCAAAGACCCATGGCTCAAGGAGGATATCAAGTTTAAAATTGTGATTGAGACATATGGATGGAAGCTGGGGGATGAGAACCATAAGGATTGCATCCAGAAGCTACAGTTCATCCCTTTCCAGGTGACCTTAGCATCATAACATGTTTCCACACTGTGTGGATAATATATTTAGCTTTTCGATGCAATCTCGAGGTTTGTGCTAAGCCCTTGAACCTGAGAAGTCTGCCCCAAGAAATGTACAATGATTGCAGGGAAGTGTGGACCTCAAGCATGCTGATGTAAAAATGTGGCTCATCCTCTGCAAAACCTCGGACAACTCGGGCATTCCTGACACTGTGAGTAAAGGGAAGCAATTTGTGACACTGTGAGTAAAGGGAAGAAATTCCTGACACTGTGAGTAAAGGGAAGCAATTTGTGACAGGATGAAGTTCTCACGTCATGGGCATTGCAGCATTTTATTCAAGGGAAGTATTGTATGAAGGGAGAAATGTGCTTTGAATTACACAAATCCATAGCAGTAAGTGTCTAGAGGCTACCTGCAGGAATTACACTGGCTGTGTGAAAGAGTGACATTGTGATCCTGTTGTGATTCAGGTACCTGACCGCATGTACTTTGGGAGAGAGGTTTCATGCAGTGACCGATCTCGTGTGGATGCATATGCATTAAAGAAAAGGAGGTACATCGGCCCTACTTCCATGGACACTGAGATGGCTTTCATCATGGCCAACATGGGGAAGGCAAGTACATGAACACTATGATGGATTTCATCATGGTCAACATGGGGAAGGCAAGTACATGAACACTGAGATGAATTTCATCATGGTCAACATGGGGAAGGCAAGTACATGAACACTGAGATGAATTTCATCATGGCCAACATGGGGAAGGCAAGTACATGAACACTGAGATGGCTCTCATCATGGTCAACATGGGGAAGGCAAGTACATGAACACTGAGATGGATTTCATCATGGTCAACATGGGGAAGGCAAGTACATGAACACTGAGATGGCTTTCATCATGGTCAACATGGGGAAGGCAAGTACATGAACACTGAGATGGCTTTCATCATGGTCAACATGGGAAGGCAAGTACATGAACACTGAGATGGATTTCAGCATGGCCAACATGGGGAAGGCAAGTACATGAACACTGAGATGGATTTCATCATGGTCAACATGGGGAAGGCAAGTACATGAACACTGAGATGGCTTTCATCATGGCCAACATGGGGAAGTCAAATGCCGAACTCACAAGACAAAGTGTGTTACAGAATTTAATAGGTGCATCCTAGACAGCATGTTGCCTTAGTTGCCTTCCATAGTTACCCTACCTTACTTCCAGGTACAGAAGGGGAACATGGTTCTAGATCCCTATGCTGGAACCGGCAGCATCCTGGTGGCAGCTGCCGCATTTGGGGCGCAGGTCATGGGTGCCGACATTGATGTTAGAGTGAGTGCTTGAATTTCACATCTGTGGTTTTTAAAAATTGAAGGTCACTGTTTCTCCCTGCTTGATACATGTCATAATCTCCCTGCTTGATACAGGTTATCAAAGTGGGAAAGCTGGATGATCAAGGGCAGCAGTTGGATGTGTACTCCAATTTCCAGCAATACAGCCTCACTCCTAGGCTAGCTGGGCTACTTCGCATGGACGTACACATGCACTCATTGAGACCTGGTCTTGAGGAGGTGCGTTGTTTGTTCATTACGTTGCTCAATGTTTTAAGAGAGCATGGTTTATCAGCAGTGTCTTGTGCAAATTTGCATACTATTTATTGAGCCAATGAATGACGAGCTTGTTTTATGAGCTGCTAGTGAAGAGTAACTCAACTAAGTCTGCCCTCTTATTTATTTTGAGGAAATGTACATTGCTGGATGGCTGGTGCTTTCATACTAGTAGGTATTGCTGGTGTCCTCTTCTTCTTTGCTTATGCTTATGAAGTCAAAGTCCATTTTCCTAACATTATTTAATATTCTTTGTCTAACATTTTCTCAGGCTTTCCATGCCATAATTGGGGATCCACCTTATGGCGTACGAGCGGGGGGACGCAAGTCAATGCCTAAGCCTGGGATTGAGATTCGAAACAGAGAAAACCACATAATAGCAACTGCGCCTTACACTCTTGGAGAGTGCCTGAGAGACCTCTTAGATCTAGCTGCACGCCTGCTAGTGGTTGGAGGACGTTTGGTGTACTTCTTTCCGTCAGCTCCGGAGACATACAGAGAGGATGAGATCCCAGCACATCCAGCACTACAGCTGGTCTACAATGTGTGAGTGCTCAGGTAGTGTGATGTAAGGCCAATTCACTGGACTCTTCCCACTTCATAGCTACCTCATTCTCTCTGATGACATTATTTGCAGAAACAGATGTGTATGATGATCACACATGTGTGTCCTTGTCTTCACAGAGAACAAATTTTGACCACTAGATACAGCAGGAGACTGATTGTGATGGAGAAAGCTGAGAAATATGATGCAAAGAAGGCATCTGATCATCATCTGAGCCTTGGAGAGCCAATGCTGTCAATTGACCGATTACATGATCAAGTGTATGAGCAGCGGCCTGGAAAGGAGTGCACACCTTCTGTATTTGATAAGAAGTCGAATGATTATCAAGACTCAACCAAGAGATTCAGGAGCAAACTAGTCTGAAGACAGGATTTACAAGTTCGGAAAAAGATGACATAGCACCTCCTAAACTACGTACAGGAACATGTCCTGTAATTTCACCGCCTCTATTTGGAGGACAGGAAAAGGAAAAGTGGATATCCTAATGTTCAAGATGCAAACACTGGTGAGGTTTAAACCACGTTCCTGGCTGGGGCAGGACTGTGCACCAATCTCACAACATCTCACAAGAACAGACAAAATGATCAAGATGAATCTCCCCAGGCCACCAACCAAGTATTGATCAGCAGCTTGACAACAGATAGGAATTGATACATGGACAAAAGATTTTATCCTTATCCAGGCAAACGGAAAGTCATTTATTTTGTTTACTCATTTCTTCATAATGAGAGTACACGTGTGCATTGAAGGCACTGACTACCTGAAGTAGGTTCTCTATCCAATTACCCTTGTTACAGGGAAGCATCTTTTGATCCTTCACCACATAAGACTTAGGTAATTACGCAGCCCCTGCTTGCACAGGTGCAAGCACTCCTGAGTCCTTTTCCAGAAATAGTCATAAAGCCCCTGCAGGCTTTCCTAACTATGCCACCTTCATAGTTGTAAGCTGAGCCACCATGCTTGGAGGCATCCAGGCCAGCCTGCTCCTCCTCTGCTGAGATGCGCAGCACTCCCAAGATTTTAAATAGGTAGAAGAAGGGCACCATGTTCACAGTGCACCAAGCGAAGATTACCAGAATTCCAACAATCTGCAGTTTAAGAACATACAAATCAATTACTATCAGACCAATCATGAAAGTGTTTCTTTAAATCAGATTTTGTTTTTTCCACCATGACTGAGTCGATTATGTCAGTATGGAGCTCTACTAGCTGAACTCCTCCCACCTGAGAAGCCAGCAGCCTCCCACTGACACCCTTATCCTGGGGATAGAAGCAGCCATAGATAGGGGTAAATGTTCCTGCATCAGCAGTGTGAGTTCCTCCATATGCCTGAATCACATACTCCTCCTTTGCCAGCAGCCCAACACAGAAAAGACCCCAAGCTCCAGCGAAGCCATGCATGGGTGCAGCACCCAGAGGATCATCAATCTTCAACTCAATCAATCCCCCCCCCCCCCCCGCCCCCAGCAAAGTACCTTGCCTCAGGATTTTTTACATTTGATTATGCTCTTTCCTTTCCTTTCCATTTTTCTTTTGAATGCGTGGTAGACTAATGAGTACCTGCCTCACACATGTGCAATGGTGAAGACGATTCTCAGCTCCAAGCATGATTGCTTTGAGACAATACTGCGTACTGTTCAACACTTTCACACAGTCATAAAGTAAGTGTAGATGGAATATATACAGAAATGCAGGACCGCAGTTCTCATTTGCTTATTAATGCATCATAGTATGTTGCATCTCTATTGATGTGTGTGACTGTGTCTTTCATACGAAGTCTAAGATACCATGATCATACATTTTGTAACCACATCAATAATGGGCAGCGAAAAATTGTGCGCTTTTCACTCTTCTTGATATACTTCTTCTTTGATATCAAGCTGCACCTACATGTTACATAAATTCTGGAAAGATCGACTGGCGCCTTCCAGGGCCGAGGGTGGGTTTACTTGAGTTCGTTAACCAGCATGCAAAGGCACTGATTCAGTAAGAATCGGCGTCAGTAATAGCAGCATGTCGGCTTCAGTTGATTGCTGCGGCTTTATGATGATGAGGCTACATAATTATGGTTACATCGCTGGCTTCACCTCTTTGTACACTCTTGCTTATTTATGACCGCTTTATTTGAGGTTATTAAAAAAGGCTCTTGGTAGCAAGTTCTTTATATTCTCGTATACAATGGTTGCAATTGCACATCGAACCTTGGAAGGAGTTGCTGTGACATTTGACGAACCGATTTGATGACAATTCTTTGCTCCTGTGATCGCCGTGCGTAATATCGCCAGTCAGCAAATAAGTATAGTGCTGCATGCTTACAGCAACAGAAGACACAAGTATGTGCTTTAAGTGAATGACTCTTCCATGAGCATAATAATAGGCACGGGACTGATAATCTGGAACTCGTTTAAAAATCAGACATTCCTGTATGTCCTTCTAATAACTCTCCAAATGTTTCTTTAAGAGGGAACAAACACAGTACTCCGAAATCTTGGAAAGAAAGCCCTGAACACCTAGAAAAATTGTTATGCAAGGCAAAAGTTTCCTCTTCCCAGAAAAGAATTTTGGGACAAGTCAAAAGGATATTGAATACTTTATTCTGACTAGGTCATAAATATACAAAACCCAGAAGTCATTGAAACTATCTGGGTTGTAAAGAAAGTGTGGATAAAAGATGACTAGGCCAAGTCTTCTCACTGCACAAGATTGCATTGAATCCAAGAAGATTGGTGCGACTTCTGTACAAAGTCAGCATTAAAATGTAGCAAGTTATCGATAGGAGCTTCTTGAGGGACGAGTGTAAGATGAGTAGTCTTGTCCAACAGGCCCATCATCATCGTCGTGTCTCTCAGCATCAGACTTCATACTTGAGCTCTCCTGAGGGCTTGAACCTTGGCTACCTCCACCTTCTCCACCACCGCCCCCACTTCCACCACCACCGCCTCCGCCACCACCACCACCACCACCTTCATTACCACCACCTCCTACGACCATCAACATGTCGGTCTTTGCAAATTATCATATCTTGCCATTTTTCAAATAAAAGACATTGATATTTTCCTCAAGGTTTTTGAGAAGGACAAAAGTTAGAGCTACTTCCATGCCTTGCATACTCACCGAACCATTCACCCTTAAATCCATCCCCGCCATATGAGGTTACAAAAAAGTACATTCCCAAAACAAATAAATTTGGAGCCACATTCTTAGCTGTGCGCTCCCAGTTCCACCCATCCCCTCCACCTCCCCCACTACCATCCTGTTAACATTGAAAGATTCGTGCTATTGACAGGCACCACTGGGTAAAAACTGATCTATGAAGGTTTTGTAGAAGTGAAGACACTGTTCAGCATCAGCATGGAAGAACACCTTGAAAGCACATGCATAGCTGCATTGCACTGATGCTACACGATTCTTACATTTCCATCAATAGGAGGCAAGTTTGGTGGACCTGCCAGTCGCCTTTTAGTAGCAGTGTTACTACCTTGACTCTGACCAGCTTGAACTACCACAGAAGTATGTTTTCTGCTAAAGCTCGACACATGCTGGAAACAAAAAGCAGATGCATATAAAAATTGAAATTTTCATTACTAGAGCCCTGATTGTAGGTACCTGTTTCATTGGCACTTTTACAGCATCTGAACCAAGTCTTTTTGAGTAAAGGAGTTTATCACAATTCCTTAACGATTTCAGCATTTCAATGAAGTACAAAAATTTAACTAGCGCCACCGAGGGGAGCGAAATTACCAGAATAAGGGCTTGCCAAACCCTATGGCAGAGGTCATTCTTTACAACACGTTAACCTCAAGCACACCTCACTCACAATGTTTGGTGCCCCGTCACAAAATCAAAATGGTGCCACAGGTCATGGCAGAATTAATGCGAATGATTTCATGATGGGAGATGTTGTGAGTTCTATTTTTTCTTACGTTCCAGATTTCTTCTAATGCTGCGTTGACATCTGTAGGATCTTGACCATTTTCTGGACAACTACCTCACAACCCAATTTGGACAAGGAGATGCGAATGCAGCCCAGGCCCAAGCTCGAAGGGTTGAACCGGTAGGAGCGCTACCCATTGGACTTGGAAGCGGCATGCAACCTGGAATGAACCTCGGATTCGGTTCTATGGGAATGGGAATGGGAATGGGGACGATGCAAGGAGTGAACATGAATTTGAGCTCAATGCCAGGAACAGCTAGCAATCCTCTCGCAAGCTTGGCACTGCTGCAGCAGCAGCAACAACAACAACAACAGCTAATGCTGCAACAGCTTGCAGGAGCACAACATGCATTCACTCCAGGTGCAGGGGCATCTAAATCTGCAATAACTGCGAAGAATGCTCGCAAAGGTCGAGGCTCTGCAGCTGGTAAGCATTCTAAGAAGAGCGAGCCCGAGCTTAGCAGTTCTGATCAGTCAGACAGTGAGGACGACGGATCAGGATCCGAGGGAGAACCGAAGAACAGGAAGAAGCTACAGTTATCTGGAGGTGCCGATGATGCAGAAAGGAGGCATCAAGCGCTGCAAGAGAAGAATCGACGTGCGCAGAGGAGGTTCAGAGAGAGACAAAAGGTCCGTACAGAGGATTAGTCAATTGTCGATTACATAATGCTCATTCTTCTCATATTTTGTACAATTCAGAACAAACTACATGACCTCCACAAGCAAATCGATGAATTGACGGCGAAGGTTGGAACGCTTCAGTCTGAAAACAGCGCGCTGCATAGTAGGACAAACATTCTGGAAAAAGTATTGGATATGAGGAACGAGCAGATCCAGGTCATGCAAGAAACTAAAGAGGTATGGATACATGCTTTTTTCCACCAAAACACATGCATTGCTTGCTCTCTCCGCATGAGTACAAATTGTCTTTAAAAAGCACTGCATCCGTGATATGTTAACTGCATTCATGTGGACACATCAGGCATCAGGCTACTTAGGAGCAGAAGAGGACACTGCTGCTCTTCAAGGAGTGGGTGGTAATTTGGTCCAGCTTACACCTGAGACAATCAAAGATCTTGGCTCAGAGCAGATTTACAAGGTATTTGATCATTACATTATGCAGATATGCTGTGTCATGGCTATGGCCTGGCAAAGCAATGTTGCCTAGCTCTTAGTTTTAAGATTGAGGATGTCTTCCTAGCACACAAAACATGAAATGTTTAAGATTTTCTGATGCCACCACGCTTAGCACAACGTCCTTGTTTGCCCTATAAATCCATCATTCAGATTTACCAGATGTATGTCAAGGAGCTGTCGGTGCTCCTTACTGAGTCCTCAAACGGAGCTGATCCCACCTCTGAGAGCTCTCAGCAGCTGGAGGTTCTGGTGAAGGATCTGGTGAGGTCCTGAGGGGTGATAGTAATGCCTACAAATTTAATGAGCCGGATTTCAATGTGAGGAGAACGCTGATTATTAACTGGATCAAGCTTACATGTTTAGTACATCATATGGGTGATGAAAGGTCTTACGTGGAGTCTCCTCACTGTTGTGTGACCCTTTGGTGCTGTGATGTGTAATCCCTGTACCAGTCTCCACACTTCCTCCTCACCTGAGACGTACATTGATGCATGCTGTATTCAGAGCATGATGATCATGAGGCTGGGTGTCATCAAGCCTCTGGAGACCAGGAAGTTCATTGTGGTGTCACGACAGTATCTGGGGAACACGGAGACAGAGGTCATAGAGTTGTGGAAAAACGTCATGGTCAGTAATTGACAAAAGTCCCCCTTGAATTCTCCATCGCTAGTTCTCCTTATTATGGCTGTTCCGGACTTAGAAGAAACAAAATATGTTAAGCTTGTTACCTTCAGCTATGTCTCCTCATGCTTCCTACATTAAGTGCCAGAGCCTGAGGTGTAGTGTATTTTCTATAATGGCCATCCTTGTAGAAATCTATAGAGCTTGCGGAGCACCAACAGAGGGAGGTGGTGGAGCTGAAGCGCATGTTCCTGCAGAAGATTGAACCCATCATGGAGGAGCGCAAGCTTTTAAATGTCCAGATCCAGTCAAATCTGCCTCATGATACATTTGCAACAAAGAACGCACTGACTTACATCAAGGTCAGCAGGACCAATCTCATAGTGTTAAAAAAAAGTACTGATAATATGCCTCCTCTTCTGAATGCAGTTGTGCTTCCCATATTAAGAATCTACCGCCGGCTTGCTAATTAGATTCTTCCACATGTGTATGGCTTTACATTCTTCACATAGAGCGGACACTTTGTGCCAGTATTTGCACTTCATGGCTCAGGTTATTCCTTCCTAGGTCATTTGTTCAGGCAACCCTAATTCAAATGCTTCATCCTGAAGGCAATGGGTAGTGGGGTGTTTCTCATCATCCTGATTGTAGCCCTGATACCATTGTCCCTGTCCATGTATTACCCTCAGGCCCACGAAGCCGTCATTAAGCTGCGTGACAACCTAAGGGCTGAACAGCATGTGGTGCTGGAGTTTGCTGTTGCAGTTTTCCGAGGAGTCTTCAAGCCCTGGCAGATGGCAACACTCCTAGTCAAGTGCTATCCGGCTGTGCCGGATGCACTGGGCATTGCCTCTGCACTTGCTGTGGAGCTGGGTGAACCTGACATGCCCATGTCCCGTCAGCTCACTCTGCACTTGGGTGGATACCTTGGTGAGGATAGCATGTTCTAGCTCTTTGTACTTGGGTGGATACCTTGGTGAGGATAGCATGTTCTAGCTCTTTGTACTTGCATATTTGTAAGGCTACTGTTTAAAGAGTCCCTTCATGCATTTATACGTAAGTGACATTGAAATCATTAGACAGCAGTTGCCTCTGACTCTGGATGGAATCTTAGGAAACTAGAGGTCACATCATGTGATTTCATCCCCCCATCCACTCCCCACTCTGCTTCTCAGAGGGTAATGGAGGTGCTGCTGGGGCTGGAGCCCTGATGGCCCTGGGCACCAGTGTGGGACCTTCCTCGGGGGCCCCTACAGGCGCCATGAGCGGCCTGGCAAGCTTCAATGCTGCAACAAGTACGACAGGACAGCAGTGTGTTTCGTGAATGACAACTTTTGTTGTGTGGTGGAATTGTATTTAAGGAGCATTGATGGTAGTTCGAATCTCTTACTTGAAATGTCTATTAGTCCAGGCTGCAAAACAAGGATATAATAAGGCTTTGTGCATAATTGCAATATGTATCTTTTGTTTGTAGGCGGCTTTCCACATCTCCCTGGTGGTGCCACAGCAATGGGTGGAATGAGTGGACTTGCTGTTGGTGCAGCAGCAATGGGTGGTATGAGTGGACAACCTGGTGGCTCAGCAGTTATGGGTGGGATGAATAGAATGGGTGGACTGATGGGCAGTGCTACAGGCCTAGGCAGTCTGGGTGGCATGAGTAGCCTAGGCACTTTGGCAGGTGTTGCAGGCTCTATGCAGTCAGGGGGCAGTGGCGTTGGCTTGCCAGGGGCATCTCTACTGGGTGCTGGGTCAGGCGGACTGCGCCCTTAGATCTTCACCAATTCCTTGTAATCTGTCTAATAAGTAGCCTCATGATTTCATGCCCGCTGAATCTCCTGATTGTGGATGGTTTTCGTTGTTGTGAGGTAGCTCTTTCTAGCTCACATATAAGATTGTGAGAAATTAACTCTGCACGCCCACAGCAATGTCTTAGTCTGTAGTCTTTTGTTCCTAGTACTGGTGAAGAATATGCAATGCATTGCATAAGTTGCATCCTGTATCCTGTTTTCAGCAACATGGAGGCTTGTTCATTTATCCCTCTGATGAGACATAAGTGCTGGAACAAATGCAACGTATGTTGATAAGAAACCTTTCGATGGACACCTTAGTTTTTGATTGTTTTTCGTGTTTTCATGATGTAAGTCTAGTTAGTTCTCAAATGTATTTAAAGAGATACTCTCAAACGCTGAATAGTTTGAGCAAATACAGGCGGCTCTGAAAGAGTCACTCTGTACAGCTTCCTACTATGTGGATGTGGGAAAACTAGCTCCACTGCCCACAAACACAATGGAACGGCTGACATTTGTGATATCCGCTCTTGCTCTGCCTCAGCTGATTGTTGATCACGTGCTTTGTCAGGCCTCTCTGTCAGCTCCATGTGCACATACTCCTGTATGGACTCCTCACAGGACTTCATAATCCAGAGGTCAACAGTGGCACCCTGTCGCAACTCAGAAATCTGTTATTGCTGCTCATCAAATTCTTCTGAGTCGGGATCAAGACTTACTGGTGTACCTGCTGCATGTCTCCTCTCAATGTCCATGTGTCCCTCTAGTCCCTCATACCTGGGCAGCCATTGAAAAGTGACAATCGAAACACAGCTGTTGCATTCTATTAGCACAAGTTACTCTTTTCACATGGCCCACTGTCTTCATCCACTAGTCATCCATTCATTCATTCACACACATGATCCACACATCACGTCCTAGTAACATACCTGGTATATCGGTCATCACCCAAAATGGGTGTGCCCAGGTGGGCCATGTGTCTGCGCAGCTGATGAGTCCTCCCTGTGTGAGGCCACAGAGACACTTTGGTGAGACATCCATGCTGCATGGATTGAATCTGGTGCTCTGACTTAAAGGTTGTGACGGCAGTCTTCCCACCCAATGGCTTATCCACACTTCCGCTGCCGTTCAGCTCTCCAACCACAATCGCCAAGTACCTTCAACAAGCAGCAAGGTGCATAAATACCTTGCATGTGATATTGCTTCAGATCACTAGAATGTGTGGATGGCTGTGCCATGGGTCATGCATGCTTCGTGGAGTGCATGCGCCACCTATCAATCTCATAACACTAAAACTTTGTTCGCAAAAGACAAAATACAATGCAAGTGAGAGCATGTTCTATGACTCATCACCTCTTCTGCAGGGTACCAGGCACCTGAATGTGAGAGCATGTTCTATGACTCATCACCTCTTCTGCAGGGTACCAGGCACCTGAAAGTCTTCCGTTAGTTGTTGGAGTGCTGCCCTGGTTTTGGCCACCAATAGCAGACCCCCTGTGGGTGCATCCAAGCGGTGTGCCTGATCATAAGCAAACATGTGAAACAGTTGATCGATTTTTCACCTTTTGCTCAAGGTGAAAAATAAGCTGGGGAGGAATGAGAGAACCCTGACATCACACAAGCAAGCTTTGAATGATATGTTCAAATTTACAGCCTTTATGGCCAGATTGTGAGGTTCTTAACTTTCCGACACATTTATATTCTTTTGCTCTGAGATCTCACATGGCAGGGTTTGCGCAGTGCTCCTGGCGTGGTAGAGGGCTGAAGGAGGTAAGGCAAGCATCCTTGGACTGTTAAGAAGCCTGGTCAAAATGTGTTTGGAGCTTTAAAACATGAAGAAGGAGGGCGACCAGCGCTTTGATACGGTCAGTGAGACACGCTTATTCTCATTTATACGTGAGAATGTGCTTGTCTCACTGACTCACAGACAACCATGGCTATCTTCGTACAAAAGATGCTTCC
Source organism: Chlamydomonas eustigma (assembly GCA_002335675.1). Lineage (NCBI taxonomy): Eukaryota > Viridiplantae > Chlorophyta > Chlorophyceae > Chlamydomonadales > Chlamydomonadaceae > Chlamydomonas > Chlamydomonas eustigma. The sequence continues at coordinate 218,721 of BEGY01000046.1, read as the reverse complement.
AAAATATCTCATGCCTCACCTGTCCCCTGGGTAGGCATCCCTTGAGGCTGTAAGCGTCAGAAATGAATGCAGCAGGCATCAGAACACAGCATTTCACATGCAGCTCTGCTTTTACACAGCTATGAGTTATTCTGTCTCCTATGCGTGACTAGCTAATTTAGGTACCTGCTCGGACTCAACAGGGCCTAATGAAACAGCACAAAGCAAGTAGATCTCTTCTAGATATGCATATATCCTAAGCATGGAGATCATCCATGTGAGTCATACCTTGACAATGCATGCCATATGCTCATCTTCAAAAACAACTCTCAAATGCTGTAAGGAATTTTGAGCCTCAGCCTCTTGACCATGAAGCAGGTGCTGAGTTGATGATGAGGCTCTAGCTATGAGTTGCACTGTTTGGAAGGGTCTGAGGCAGGTTGTGGTCTGGACAGTTGTGCCATCAACCAGAACCTCCCCCCTTCGGCATGCTCTTTTTGCACCTGATGGATGCGGCCATATTAAAAAATCGAAAGCATATGTTCATGAAACTTAATATTAGGTTACTTGTGGGACTTTTAAACTGCTCTGGGAACAGGTGGGGAAGCAGTTCATCAGCCCTTCCGTGTATGTCCTCCTCTATTGTTCGAATGCCTACAACTACGTAATTCTTTGAACGCTTATCGTCGAAAGCAGCACGCACTATCTTTTCGGACCGTGCTTGAGGACGTATTTTCACTCCCAGCGACATCGGGAGTTGAGTGAGTTTTGCTGCCCATAAAGCATTGGGAGATACGCATGGCATAAAATAATTTGAGTGACAATCTGTCAATCCCGTTTACTAAACAAAGGAACTTAATGTTCACAATTTACCTAAAAAGTTCTAAACCCTGACTGAAAAAGCCCACTTTCAAAGTAAGAACTTGAAACATATTTATTCATCAGCATGTGCAATATTCAGATTCATTCATCTGCATCACAGAAGCTTGCTCGCCAGAGTAACAGCAATGCAGACAAACGAAACTTGAAGTAACGCTATCCAATATGTTAACAATCATAGACAATGTGTATCAAATGCTTTAGACACAGGGCACAATTTAAAAAAGCCATTTATGTCCATGGATTGAAAAATTCTTTTCTTTGAAGTGTTACAGATTAACAGCAAAATTACTTGCATTGAATAGCCTCACACCTCTTCCACCATAACTTCCAATTCTGAGATACAAAATATCAGCATCATCTTCTGAGCACAATCAGGACAAACATTTGAAGTACAAGACAAGAGGTTTAAGAAAAAAAACAGGTCTACATACATGCACGCAGGTGAATAACAAGCCTAAATAGCCTTGTGAACTTGACAGCACTGGGTAATCCTGAGAAGTACAGGCAGATGTACGCACTGGTGCAGCAAAACATGACTTTGGACAGCAGTTTTGAACAAGATTTGAGACTTCAAAGTTTGGTATTATCGCACAGCTTTTCACACAGTGTGGGAAGGAATTACAGATGCATGAGACCCTGCAGGTTTTGTACAGACTGCATTCGGCTCAAGCACCCCACACTGGACCTTGGCATCACAAGGAGGTTGGACTCAGAACCCAGCAGAGACTGCAGCTCAGGCACCTCACAGCCATGCAGGTCCATGTCACCACCACCCTCAGGCACCTCACAGCCATGCAGGTCCATGTCACCACCACCCTCAGGATGACTTTGATGCACTTGGTACATGCCTCTCGGGGAGCATGAGTCACAAGCTACCCCTCTTGGGGAGCATGAGTCAGCTACTACCCCTCTCTCAGGGGATGAGCCACTGCAGCCCAGCAGACCCATCAAGTCAGACATGCTGCCAAAGGAAGTGTCCATGCAAGGGCCAAACAATCCAAAGGTTCCCCCAGGAGCTGCATCATGGGGACCACTCAGATGTATTGCAGATGGGATTCCCACCTCTCTACCTCCATCCTCAACAAGCAAGCCGCCACCACTGCCACTGCAGCACAGCCCTGTATACTCCCTCCAAGGCTGCACCTCAGTTAGCTGGCTATGCTGCGGTTTACTGTTAAAAAGCTTTGTCAAGATATTCTGTGTGGAGGGCTGTGCTGCCACATGCAGCTGCGCGGCTGCCAGTGTGCCTGATCCACCTCCATGGCCTTGCTGCCTCAGGGAGGCTGCTGCCATCAAAGTCCCCATACCCAGGTTCAGCAAATGATGCAGGGCTTCACTACCTCCCTGTGCCAACAGAGACTGCAACGCACTATGCATCTCATTACGAGCTGTTGGAGTATTGACCAGTTCAGGAGCAAGGCAGCCTGTTGGAGCATTGACCAGTTCAGGAGCAAGGCATCCTGTTGCTGCCTGGATGCTGTTGTTGCTGCCGTCTAAAGCCGCTAAAGGCTCCTTATATGCACAAGCAGGGAAGGGAGCAGCACAAGAAGCAGCTGCCTGAGGAACACCAGAGGGCAGTAAAGGGTCTTGCTTCTGCTGGCTCTGCAGCTGAGCTGCCAGCTGCTGCAACATGGCCTGCTGCTGCATCATCTGCTGCTGCTGCAACATGAGCAGCTTAGCCAGGTCTGGCATCTCCAGTTTGCCACTTGTGCCTTCCACGCCTGCTGCTTGTGCTGTCTGCACATCCTCAGCAGGTGCTGGGGAGTGACCATTACCAGAAGATTGCTGTAAGGAGCCAACAGCCTGAGCACTGTCTTTGTTGCAGTCCAAGGGTCCTACCTTCTGTCCCAGCATAGGGTCTGAGGTACCAGAACTGACCTCCTCTACTTTGATGATAACATCATGATTGTTGACAGGCTGTGTAGTTGGTTGCTGTTTGGGAGCCATGATTGCTGTCATGAGGTCTAAGGAGGAGGAGTCCAGGTGCCATGAGACAGCCGGCATGGAGGAAGCGGCAGTGCTTGGCGCTGCTTTACTGCTGGCAGCAGGCAGCGTCATTACGGCGGGGGAAGGTGTTTGTGACACCATGGCCAAGCTCACTGCTGTCCTGGAGCTATCATGCTGCTGCTGCTGCTGCTGCTGCAAGCACCTGGCGGCCAGCTGCGTCTTCATCAGCTGGTGTACTAGAGCAGAGTGTTGTGGTAGCTGAGGAAGAGCCTCAAGAGGTAGCTGTTTACTGTTTTGGACATCTGCCCGATGTGGGTGTGTAGTGGAGAGGGCAATAGGAGGGGGAGTGGCTGCCAGCATGGCAGTACTTGTCACAGTTATTGAGTGCACCAGGGGATGAGCATCTGAAACCTAAGCATGGAAAGTGCGAGGGTGAGAGGCGTGTAGATGCTGACGAGGTTATCATGCAGAATTGAAGGCAGTATTTAGTACTTATTTGTGATGATAGGAAGGTACTAGGCATACACAAAGGCCTGGGCTTGCCTACCTTCTTTTTCACATAACAATGTGTTGCAGCCGGGACACTGGGCTTGCCTACCTTCTTGATCACATCACAATGTGTTGCAGCCAGAACAGCAGCAGCCTCCGTGGCATTCATTTGAGGCTGCAGGCTCATGAGAGGCAGCGGGAGGTGGAAGGGAGGAGAGGTGGCTACCCAGGCAGTGCTGGTGGCAGGAAGAGCGGTGTGATGTCGGTAGTGAGTGGGAGTAGGATGAGGTGGGAAACCTCCACTGACAGGAGTGTTCCAGATTGGACGAGCAAGATCAGGTTCCGGGTGCACGGGTCTACCACTGAAGCCAAGCAGTTGCTCGTAGCTCAGCAGCTGAGAGGCAGAGAATGAGGTTGAGGCGGTTCCGGAGGTGTCGAGACCAGGACCATGAGGGTGAGAGGGCCTATTGGAGGAAGCTAAAGCCGCTAGCTCTGTACACTTATAGCTGCTACCTGTACTATGAGCAACGCTGTGCCTCCTAGTAGAGGAGGATGGCCTTCCTCCATGAGATCTCTGCAGCACCTCTCCATGGTGCATCTCTGTTCGCTTCCTCAGTGCACTGTTCCACCTGTTCTTCACAGCATTGTCTGTACGCCCTGGCAGCATGGCAGCGATTGTCGTCCACTTATTCCCCAGTTCAGCCTGAGCCTTGATAATCCGCTAAACAAAGAGAGAATCTAAATCAGGATTCACTGCAAGAATCATGAGGATTAAAGTGCAGATTATAAGGCTTAAGCAGTTCAGTCTAATTTGAATTGACTCTATCCCCTACCTCATCCTCCTCAGCTGTGAATCCTCCTGTTTGTACATTTGGTCTCAGCTGATTGAGCCACCTAGTACAAAATTGAACACCATTCACTGGCAGCTCACAATTAGTTCAAGTCAAAATGGTGAATCAATGTAATTTCATGGAGCTCAAAACAAAGGAACCTAACAGCTTACCTCAGGCGACAGCTTTTGCTAGTACGTGTTGGCATATGCTCAGCTATTTTGCTCCAGTTCTTTGCTCCGCATTGCTCAACCAACTCCCTCAATCTTGTATCCTCCTTGAGTGGGATTGAAAGAGCACAAGCATAAAAATGAGTCCAAAATAAATGAAAACTAACATCAAGCACTCAGCAATTCAAGAAGTTCTTTCTCACCTCTTTGGTCCATGGGACGTAAGGTCCTAGATATTTGGATTGAATGCAGTCCTTTTCGATATGTATTAGCTCAAGATTATTGTTTACATCGAAATTGCTGCTTTTTTGCTTTTTTGACACAGGTCCTACACGTGTACTCCTTTGCTTCCGACTCGATCCACTGCAGTCAGAGCTACTTCCTGTGTAATCACTGTCCCCCATACTGAAATCTGGATATTTAAATTTATTTGGATGTGAATGTAAGGAAAGCCGATATGAAAGCGTGCGTGGCAACCACCAGTTAAAATTGACCTGTACAGCAAAAATGGGATTTACTTTAAAGTATCATTCATTGAGGGGACATTCTCACGTGAGTCGAATATCTGAATTTTGGTGCGTACCCTAGGTCTTAGTCCTGGTGGTTTAGTAATAAATCAAAATGGAAACTGGAATTATCCGGGTTCGAGCTGGTATAATCATAATAAAAAAATCGTATCTGTCTGGACACTTTGAAGCTCTGCCTTTAGATATCTTAAAAAAGTTTATCCCAGTAGCACATCGATTAAGGCCCTTGTGTGTGCATTGGACCATTACATGAATTATTTGAATTTTTCTTAAATCAATGTCATTGATAATTGCTTCAATAACTTCATTCATCAACCTTGTCATTCTCCCCACTTCTGTCAATAGCATGCCCATTATTTAAGTCCTGGCCATTTAAACTTCTCCCCGCCTCCTCCGTGCCCTCCAGGGTTTTCTCTTTTTCAGCTGTCCCAGAAGTTTTTGATGTTACTCTTGCTATCTCATTGTCTGGAGAGCTGACTCCAACCCTCTTGGAGTCCTCATCTTTATCATCTTCACCTACATTACGATTCATGCCCCAGCGCTCATTTTCGTCTACTCCTGTTCCAGCTGCACCCATATCCCACCGCTCATCTTCCTTGGGTATGCCTCGGGCAAATCTAATAGGTGACCTAGATCTTCTTCGTGATCTGGATCTGTTTCGCCTTCCTCTGGACCTTGAAGGTGATCTCGATCTGGAAGGACTCCTTTTTTTCCTCATTTCTGACACTAAGGTTGAGGAACTGCAAGTTTGCAGGCCAAAAGACAAAAATTCAACTCTGGTTAAAGAGCATATGCCCTGCGCCTTCAATCTTCAGAAAGAACATGATTAAATCACATTGTGTGCAAATCTGCTCATAGATGTTCACGTCGTGTAAGTACTATACACTCACTGTAGCATAACACTATCGCGCTGATGCACAATTTTGATCAAGCCTTGTTTCTCAAACCACTGACACAAGACTCTGAAGGAGGTGCAGCCTGAGACTCTGCTGAAATGGAAACCCCTGACCAGAGACAGATCTGTTCTGAGCATTGTGACTGAGCGTGAAGCACTGACATCAGTTGGGGACGATACTGACACCGACATTAGGGACCATATGAAAATATATGTAATGCAAGTCACCCAATGCGCCTCACCTATCTTTAGACCTCATGATGTCATTTACAGTGGATATATTGACAGGTAAGCGGATATATGGCCGCTCCAAAAGAGTGATCACTGCCTTACGGAACAGGTCTTGAATGCTTTGTTGCACCACCAAGGAGTCAAGGTCAGGGTGCGTCAGGGCACGACGCCTGTGCAGTACCAAACACATATAGGCCATCATCAGGGTGTGTGTAATTTAGCATAATTTAGCTGAATGATAAAAACAGAGAGATTTTCAAATCGGCATTGGTATAAAGAAGAGCAGGTGCTTCACAAACAACATCTAGTCTAAATGATCTTTGACACGAGGCTCGTAATGCAACATTGCCTTGTAACCTCATTTATTAAACTCATTGCCTTGTAACCTCATTTATTAAACTGTAGAAATCCTGGAGTGTTAAGCACTGAAGTGGCCGTGACTGATTTATGTAAGAACTAAGAGATGTACAAGGATTACAAAATCTAGAAGTAAGATCAATGTTAGACTTCAGCAAGAGGGAAGCAGCAGAAAGCCCTGACCTGCTGCGGCTTCGTGATCTCCTAGATTTTCTGAGCGGACTATCCCGTCTCCTTACTGGACTGCGTGACCTCCTGTAGCGAGGTGGACTCCTAGATCTCCTCCGAACAGGGCTTCGTGACCTGCGCCTAGCTGGTGGGCTATCAGACCTGCGCCGAGCTGGTGGGCTATCAGACCTGCGCCGAGCTGGTGGGCTATCAGGCCTGCGCCGAGCTGGTGGGCTATCAGACCTGCGCCTAGCTGGAGATTTGTTGTCACGACGAGCTGGTGACCTGCTACTTCCTCTCAAAGGAGACTTGTTGATTTTCCTGGGGGACATACATCCTGGGCCTGGTGACCTTCTTGCAGGGGAAGGTGACCTTCGGCGTCTGACAGGGGAAGGAAACGGCCTACGTCTGACAGGGGAAGGAGACGGCCTACGTCTGTTTATAATGGGTGATCGCCTGCGTGGACTGTGAGGAGGAGAATGCCTGTGCCTTCGGGGAGAGGATAGGGAGCGTCGCCGCCGCCGTGGGGATGGGCTGCGCCTAACTGGTGACCGAGAGCGCTTCCACCGTGCTGGGGATGGGGATGACCTCCTCTTGCCTCGCTGCTCAGAGCTGCTCCTGCTAGTGGAAGGAGAGGGCCTGCGTCTGGGTGAGCGTCTGACAGAAGGTGAAGGTTGCTTGCGTGTTGGAGAGTTAGAACTGGGAGAGGATGAGCAGCTACGCCTTCCTCTGGGGGACACAGACCTGTTAAGTAATTATATTGTAATGGGAATCAGAGATATCTTCTTCAACCGGCACGTTCCAGTGACATATCATATGTATTACAGGATCCTGTAATCACTAGGAAGGAATGTGTGTAATCTATAAGGGAGATAACAATCTAAAGCTCTATAGTAAAAGATCGCGATTGCAGTTGAAAATGCACATTGCAGTCCTCAGACCTGTTCTCATTCCTGTCATTTTTATTTTGAGTCTCCTCCTCCTTATCCTTAACGTTGGCCTCCTGAATAGATTGTAAATATTTAATGCCGTGTTTTGCTTACTGTTTTGTGCATGATTATCAATCTGATCAATCGTTATTATCACCTGCGAGCCTTCCGGCATTATAGTTAGATCTTCGGCAGATTCAATTCACAAAAAATTCAGTTGTTATGGGCACTGCCTGTAAGATTAAGAGCCTCACGCTACACGACACACTGATCTGAAAATGAGATATTGTTTTCCACACTTCAGAGCGAGGCTGCTGCGGTACAAAATCAACAGTGTCAATTCTAATTTAGTTCAACATGTTCAGCTTGCATGAAAAGTAATATTTTCAAGGAGCATTATGCAGGGGATGTGAAAGTTGTACATCTAATTACACAAGTAACACCCCTGTGTTGCAACTTGCTTTTTCAAGGTTAGGCTATAGAATTTCCATGAACTCTATTCATGGTATATAAACACGATTTTTTAATCACTCAGGCTGTGGCAGCAGCTTGCTAACTTACGCAGTAGATAGCAACGGAGTGGGCAAGGATCACTTTCTAGGCAAGAAGGAGTTATTTTCTCATGGGCAGCATGTACATGGCATTGCATCAAGCAGCATCTCCTCAGATTTGTCATCGCTGCTATTGGCTGTGCACGGTGACAGATTTGTACAGGTGAGGTGGCAGGATAAAAAATATATCTCAGACATCTTCTGAACATGTCGCTCTATGTCTTATCCAGCTCCTGTCGGTGAACCTTACACACAATGTGGCTACCTCAATAAATAGACAACCCTTGGGCCTTGCCATGACTGTCTTGGCAACATCTTCACCCCTTCCGGACTGGATTATGAGCTGTGCCTTTATAGCTTCCTGTGGAGAAGAGAGGTTTGACTCGGTTGATGATGATAGGGACCCAATAATTGTATTATCTGGTGGACCAAAAGTTGAGGTGCTCATAGCTGTTGGGACAGCTCATAATGGCATCCACATCATGCGGAACTACGGTACAGGGGAGCGCCTTCTAGAGACTCTGTTGACTATTGACTGCACTCAACAGCAGCTGTTGTACTCCATGGCACTGTGGGTTCGTGTCAAAGCGGTGCCTGGCAGCAAGATGCCAAGCAGCAGCAGGGAGATGTATCAGCAATCATCCAACCTGGTATCTGCCTTCCCAGTCATTACAGATGAACTTCAGAAGACCACTGTTCATATTGAAATCTGGGTCGCATCAGGTATGACAGCTGGGTGTACTTCAGAGGACCACTGTTCATATTGAAATCTGGGTCGCATCAGGGGTGTACTTTAGAAGACTACTGTTCATATTGAAATCTGGGTCGCATCAGGTATGACAGCTGGATGGATAAAGATCCTTGATTACAGATTAGTTACTCCACCAGTCAGACGTGCATCAAATAATGTACATTTTCAATTACTGCCTGGCATTCATGCTTCATGCCTTCTCTGATATTATGTTGATATTTCTCTTCTCCTTATCAGGCACCATTCTGAGTAAAGTGCTGATCTGGAAGGCCATGTGTCTTGAAGGCACTCTAGATGCTTCATCTGATGCCTGTGCACTGCCTGTACTGGCATGCTGCCATCAGAAAAGCTTGGAGGCATGTCTTGTAACTCTTATTCAGGGGACGGATGTCCTACTCAGGAGGACCCAAGAGGTGAGGGAGCCGCTGGAAAGTTGTCAGAAGCTAAATGTGTGCCAGCCTAGAGGAGTTGGACAGCCTGCTCAACAAAAGACTGCCAGTTCAGCGGGGGTTACAGGATCTGGTAAGCAGCTGACCGTTCACCCTCTGTACACATGTGCTGGACATGAGGGCTCGGTCTTTTCTGTGTCATGGGATAAGAGGCATGGGCGATTGGTCTCAACATCTGATGACCGGTCAGCAAGGGTTTGGGAGCCGCCTCTATTGATGGCCACAAGGTTTGTCTGTTTGTCAGCCTATGGACAGTCACTCAAATGAGGTGGACTGAAACAGTTCAGCAGGACTAGATCAGAATTTTCTTGGATTGCCATTATGCCTACTGCCAATCATTGCTCTTTACATCTGTCAGGTGTGTGACAGATTCTGAATCTCAGGCCAATAATAAAAGCAAAGTGCCCTCATCATCTCCTCATCTTCCCATGCCTTTGGTCCCTGTTGTCACGCTTTGGGGTCACACGGCTAGGGTATGGGATGGTGTACTGCAAGGGTCACTGATGATCACAGGGAGTGAGGACTGTACTGCTAGAGTGTGGAACTGGAGGACGAGGCAGTGCCTTGCTGTACTGAAGGTGGAAGGCATTTCAAATAATCATTCAATATTGCAATGTGTGCTAAGCATGAATATGTACTGAGAGTGTACTGCTGAGTTGTGTATTCTGTAAAATTAGTTATGTTTGACTAAGGTGTTTGATTAAGGTGTTTGACCAAGATGTTTGACCAATATGTGTTAATGTGGTACTTACTGCTTGTCCTTCTTTCTCTCCCTCTCTTTCATTTTCAGGCAGCTCACATGAATTCCAGATTTATAAGAGTCTTCTTTTGTTTTCTCAATCAGGGACATAAGGGGCGTGGCATCTGGAAGTTGGCTTTATCTTCAACAGCTGATGCAAGGGCAGCTTTATCTTCAACAGCTGATGCAAGGGCAGCTTTATCTAATGGGCAACAGCTGCTCCTGGCTACTGCAGGGGCAGATGCCTCAGTTAAGATCTGGGATCTGTCATGTTGGGGTGTAAACCCTGCCCTTACTGTAAACCCTGAAGCCCTTACTACTTCAGTAAACACAGAGCCCGCAATGACTCGCGGGGCAACTGACATTTCTGTTTGTGGTGTGAGGAGAGACGGGGATCAGGTTGTGCAACAAGATGTGAAGTCTACCTTGCCTACCTATGAACCCGGCATGCCCTTGTCAGGGAATACCAGCAGTCATATTATGAAGTGAGTGGACATCAAAACATTATGCATGTACCTTGTTTGAGTGAGTGTGCAGCACCTAACTTGTTTGAGTGAGTGTGCAGCTCCTAACAGACAGCCCTGTTTGTCTCTGTAAAGAATTTCCTGTTCGTATTTCAAGCTGATGCATTATTGCTTTGTAGGTGCAGCTATGTTGTACCTTCTTCTGAGTCTGACACCAAGGGGCATGGTGTGTCTTTTGAAATGCAGCATGTTGACACACCCGGGGTGCCCTGCACAGCCACTGCTCCATCCACCGAGAAGGAGGACTGGGTGAGATGCATGGCATCATGCAGCCCTGACAGATTATACTGCAGCACAGACAAAGGTCATGTCTATGTCATCCACTTGATGACTCATGAAGGTGATGACCTTGGCAATGCAAGTCAAGCTACTTCTGTGGGTAACAACAGCCCTGGCTCGGGGCCTGTTTCAGGTCAAGCAGGTCTCAATAGTCATCCGGATGCTGCTGCCGCCAACAGTAGTCTGACACCTCTGACTGCACAAGCTAGTCCTGCAGCTGCCTCCAACATGCATGTACCTGGCATTACGAGGATGCCACCAAAGCATTATTGGCATTGGATGCACAGTTGTGATCAGTGCATATCAGGGCATCCTACTAGTATGTCGGTGTGCAGCATCAAGAGCCAACATCAGCAACCTCCAGCAGCATCCCATGACGGACTTTGTAGTGAGGGCTGTACTTCAAATGGAGCTGTGAAGGGCCATGCTTCACTTTCTGGTGCTGCTGAATTGGTGCTGATCGGACATAAGCAAGGTTTAGTGACAATGATGGAACTGTCTGGCAGCAGCTGGGACGGTGGGGCTGCGACTGCTGTCACAACTGTAGTGCAGTGGCAGGCCCATGAAAGAGAGGCGGTACTCGATGTGAAACTGTTGGGTCATGACTCTAGTGATGATGAGTGTCTGAGCAGGACCATAATTACTGTTGGTTCATCAGGAGCAGTACATATTTGGTGCCTAAACTCAACCTGCCGTACTGATAACAGTACAGATAGAGACATATTAGAAGGTTGTGGGACAGAAGCAAAACCTGTGCCTGGTGGTCACCCTGAGCATTACGACCACTCAACCACATCAATGTCCTGTGGCCCCTCTTGGCATGCTGAGCTGGTTGCAGAGGCCCGCAGCCCATTCCGCTCTCGCATAACGTGTACTGCTGTACATCTGCCTCTAAGCCTGCTGCTGTGTGGGGACCAAGATGGTGCTGTGCTGTGCTTCTCACTTCCTCAGAAGCTACTGCACAGGCTAGGCTCTTCAAGCCCCTCCTGTATCATAGACCCTGATCAGAAGCTAATGCACAGGCAAGGCTCTTCAAGCCCCTCCTGTATCATAGACCCTGATCAAATGAACCTAAGTGATGAGCTCTTCAGTGAAGTAGTTGCTCCCCTTACTCCCCTCAGCAGCGTCACCCTGACTGTCTCCTGCATACACCGAAGTGCTCATGGCAGCGCATCAGTCAGCCTGGTGAGGCCTTTGGGACCTCACACCTTCCTATCAGCAGGACATGATGGCAGCCTAGTCTTTTATGAGGGCCAGACACACATTACCTCTCAAAGTGGAAGCCGCCAGGGCAGACAGGAGGGAGCCTTTGATGTTAAGGTGTCCAGTTCAAGTGCTGCCAACAGTACTCCTCTTCAAATGAACTCTTCTTTGCCAAGCTCTCATGTAGTAGGGAGAATGAACCTAGAAAGCTATATCCCTGCTGTGAAAGAGGTACTCTTGCAAGGCAGTGCTTTTTTGATGGACCATCTCAGCGGTGCACATCAAGATGCTGTCCAAGCAGTTTGTGGCTTTCAGGGTTCAGAGTTTGTGGTTTACAGCACCCCTCATCAAGCAGAGGTATGACATAGGTTTAAATCAGAGTGCAGTCTACCACTGAGGACAGACATGACCAATTGAGGTCTTCGACATCGTGCATGTCTTGTTGCTTATGTCCTTAACTAAACTGTAGGATTGCATGCAGTCTCTTGATATGAGTCTTTCAGAGAGGCACATTTCCCTCTAACATGAACAAAGAAGTTTGGGCACCTTCGTCATTTCTTGTTTGCACACTTATGCATGTTCCCATGAAATGTCAATTCGCTTCATGTTGGATCAAGAGCACAGTGCATTGTTGCTCCAAGAGTTGTTGTCATGACAACACTCCAACCACTGGATCCCTTCAGGTCATCAGAGTCCCATGCGGTGGTTGGAGAAGACCCAGCTGCTGCTGCATTGACTCCACAGGGACTGTGTTGCTGTTTTCCTTCTTTCAAGATCACAAGGTTCGCATGTACATGGTCACACTCCCAGGGAGCCAAGATGTGAACATGGTCACACTCCCTGGGGGCCAACTAGATGCATCGCATGCAGAGGGGAGCTCCAAAAGGGCATCATCATCATCTCGCGGGGGTACATTAAAGGATATCAGCCCATCACATGCAGATCATCCTAGTGTGGATGAGGCCTTGATGTCAGCAGGTAGTGGATTTAAAATAGAATGTACCAAGCCTTCACGTCCCTCCTCAGTCCGCTCCTTGCACATCAACAGTCATGGAAGGGAGATCAACTGTGTCCAACTGCTGCCCTTTACGCAACCTCCGATCCAGACAAGCAGCAACATACATGAACAATCAGGCACTGCTTCGCACTCCAGTATCTCACACACCACGGAACGACGCTTCTATGTGATCACAGGTTCAGAGGATGGCACCCTCAGGCGCTTACTGTGTTCAGAACCCTCACATCCACACATCAGCGATAGCAGTGGTCAACTTGACCCAAGTCCTGACACAGTGTTCATGCTGGGCGCTGAGATAGGTCAGCATGCTGAGGGGGCCTCAGTACGCTGCTTGGATACTTGCCTTCTCCTCCCACCGACAACACAACCTGCTTTGGAACTTTCGGCTCTCATGAGTGATGATGGCAGCAATGGAGCTGCAAGGCTGTTGCCAGCTTCTTGTCCTTACATCTCCCACCTGGTGATCAGTGGTGGGGCCAAAGAGGTACTGACAGCCTGGGAGGTACAATGGAGCATGCTGCCAGAGGGCGGGCTAGAGAAAACTTTTGGTGCATCAAAGGCACGGCCGGTCATTCCTAAGCATGTTTGGTTGGGATGCCGTACTGGTGCCATGACTCAAGCCGGCTCCCCCTTGATTGTGGAAAAAAGAAAGGGGAAGATGAGGCATGCAAAGGCTACTGATCCAAGGGATCAAGAAAGGCCGGGAGTTGTGTCTGCAACGTCAGATGATCTGAGCAAAGCTAATCATGCATTGGCTGAAGACGCTGCTGAAGATGAAGCATCAGCAAGCTCTCCTTCTCAGGCTCTGGGGCGTGCTGTAAATTATACTGGCTTACCTAATGCCAAAGCGTCAGTACAGAGTGAGCACCGGTACATGGCAGTCCTGATCCTGGCCGACTGCGAAAGTGATCCTTCAAGAGAGCCCTCCTCACAGCAGAGAGCCTGTGTTGCTGATCGGGTTGTACTGCTTGTATGTGCTGCTTCAGACGCCTCGGTACAGCTAATCAAGCTCCTCCCCTACGGCATGTCTGGCGGTCAGCCCCAGAAAATGCACGACCATTCACATGCACTTGGCCGTTCAGAATGGCAGAAAGCTGGGAGACTGCAGCAGCATGGCCCTCACCCTATTTTGTCTCTATCATATGTACCTTTTAGGGGAGTGAACTCAGCTGTGAAGGGGCAGGAAGCTGATCATTGTACAGCTTGGTTGGTGTTTGGAGGTTCAACAGATGGCAGCATCACAGTTTGGAATGTTGGGCTGCGTGATCATAGGCATGAACTGATGCATTCACCACAAACAGCAGGGGGGGTCGACACTGGCAAGCAGCAGGACATCAGCACAGAGCTGATACCCGTTGTACTGCATATACCAGTTGTACATCAGTCAGGTGTGAATGGTGTGGAGGTGTCGTGGGTGGATATCTCACAGGGGTTAGTGCTTCTGGTGTCTGTTGGGGATGACCAAGCAGTTGTAGTAACACTGCTGAAGGTGGTGGCAAAGGGGCGAAATAGGTTTCAGCCAGACCAGAGCAATGTGTCTGCTTTGTTAGACAGCTACAATCAGATGCCTGTGAATAATCATATCGATTGCCCAGGCCTGCCAAGCCACAGGGCTAGTGCGCTAAGTAGAGGTGAGATTAGACAGGAGGAGCTGCAATCATGGCAGCTGAAGGTCATTCGCCAATATTCAGTCCAAAATGCTCATAGCTCTGCTGTCAAGGCCATTGCCATGCACCTTTTACTGCCCGAGGTGGGACACAGTCAAGGGCAGGAAACGAGGAATACAGCGGGTAGCATCATTAGCCATCATCCTCATTCCTCAAAGCTGACAGATACAACAGCCAAGCCTACTGACACATTTTCGACAATAAATGCAGTGTATCAATATATGGTCATCACTACGGGCTTGGATCAGCGCCTGCGGGTATGGAACCTAACATGTGGTGGCGTCAGAGGATGTACTACTGCTCAGGAAGAGTTGAGTCCTTGCATAAGCAGAGAGAGCCCTGCAACATCAACCCCCATAGATGAACATAGATGGCCAGATAGCCATACCTTGCTATTGGAGCAGCTCCATTGCCTTGTAACGGAGGTGTTGGAACCATCTGCATTGCACTGCCTTAGTGATGACACGGACATTCGGGTTCAAACTGTTAATAGTCAGGATGAAGGATGTGAACAGGCACATCCCTTTGTGAGGGCAAGGGTGTTGCATGTGGCCGTGGCTGGGAGAGGGATCCAAACGTTTAGAGTTGAAATAGCAGATACCGCATAGCGAACCAATATCCTCGTATGTTAGTAGGAATGTACTTCATCCTACTATAAAATGCTGCTTTGAGAGTACCACATGTCTCAACAAACATATGTTTAATTTTCGCAACCTAGCTGATAGATCCTCACTTATGAGGTTCAACCTTTTCATTTTGCAAAGGCAGAGTCGTCAGTTAAAAACAATCAAAAAGCAAGTTTCCCCATCATCCTCTGCTAGAGGCTATCATTGGAACATACTCTCTTGAAACACTAGCTGATCCACCAAGAAGCAACCTGGCATAAGCTCCTTCTTACTCCCAACTAGTTCTAGCAAATGCCGTTGCACCTCTCTTTCATCAGGAGGGCTTTGGGATGTCCTGGCTCTCCGGAGGTAAGTATAAACCTCCCCAAAGTGGTACCCAAGAGCATTTTGACATTTCTCCCTGAGGGCCTAAAATATAAAAAGTCGCATCAGCAACTCGTACTGTTCAGCTCTCTGCTCCACTGCAAAGAACCTAATAGAACACACTGAAATAAAAATGAGTACGGGCTATCCTCACCTGAGCTTTACTGTTCTTTACTGTGTTCCCAACTCTCTCTTGCATTGTGTCCAATGGGTTGTAATTGGAACCCATAGTCCTTCCCAACTCTGATTGCAAGGCAAGGAGACAGTCAGGAGTGCAAAAACATTTGAGTCTCCGATACAGGCTCAATTGCACAACGATGCAACTAATTCTTTTGACACCAATTGTGTGTTTGTTTCTTTACAGTCTGTTACAGCAGCAGCACCATCAAAGAGTAGCGATCACAATTATTGTTAAGTGCTCCCAGCGAGGAGCTTTACCTTCAATATTGTTCACAATTTTCATCCTCTGATGCACCACATCATTTGAATCATCTGGATCGTAATCCTCAAAGTCACTCTCATACTCTGATGCATAATCACTGTTGTAGTCATCGGCCTTGCTAGGCGTAACTTGTACACTTCTGAATCTGTGCACAAACAGAGTGTATACTTGTTGATTCAGGGAAATGTGGACTATGGGGGCCTTCTGAGACCAATTGTCAGCCAGTGTTCACACTGAGTACTGGAAGTCTGACCGGGAGCTAATGGCATGATTAGTTGTAGCCAAGCATGCAGAACAGTAAGAATCAGACCTATTAGATGCAGGAGGCTCCGCAGGAGAGCTGGGAACTGATTGTATCGTCCCCATGGGTTGCCGCTTCATTCCAGGGAGTGTGGGAAGACCTATTTAGGAATCCCAAGATATAGGAGACTCAAGACAGCCATACAAAGCCCGAAGGCACACATTAGCAGCATGAACGCTAGCGAGCAATAACTTACCATTTGACGTTATCCCCCCCAGGTTCATTGTTCCCAGGTTGACCATTGTATCTCCTCCAGCGCTTGTCAGAAAACTTCCCCCAGAGGGCACAGTACCCATCAGCACAGTGTCATTACCAACACCTTCATGTGATAGTAAAAAAAAGAAATATCATAAAAAAGGGTAATGACCTCCTGACGAAACGAACAGAGATAAGCCAACTTCAATCAGTGTCAGAGGGTTCTTTATTAACTCTTCAAGGCTAGATGATGGGGTTATAAATCACTTATGCAATATCAGCATACAGGAATGCCAAGAGCAAGTGCTGAATGAAACTGATTTAATACCAACAGCTGGGACATCACAGCTTCCCTCTTGTAAAGCTTACCAGCCCTCATTGAATCATTGCCATAGTTAATCCTGGCAGGCCCCCCTCGCCCTGCTTGCCTCTGCCAGTCCACAGTTTGTTTATGTGGGTCAATCAGGGTGCTAGTGCTTGGCATGGTGTCCATATTCACCATGCTGTCTCCAAAGGAACCAATCCCTTTGAAGCACATTGAAAGTGACAAAGCATGTTGCTTGCACAAACTTCCAAAATTTCCAATGCCAGCAATAGACAGTCCACGGCAGGACTCTGAATCCAATCAGATTGATCACATTTGTGAAATGTTTAGCCACTCACAGTAACATAATACAGGTGTGTTCTTCTAGCATACCTTGCCGGCGAGCGGAAGTGTCAGACATAGTGTTCACATCCCAAACATCTGGTTTCCGATTCTGTTCAAACAGAGGGCCCATGTAAGAAAGCTTTAATATAGTTTATGACTTCTTGCTTGTTAGCTTCATAAAGAAAACAAGATGTAGTATACAGAAGTTGCTGCCAAAAAATAGCGCTGAGAGGTTTGATCTAAAATATTTGAATTTAAGCCTCAGTGCTATTCACACCTGCTTGGCGCCAGGCAGCCCTATGTTTGATTCATACACCATTTTCGTCTTGCGTCCAGCAATCTGCATCTTGTCTTTGTTCATATTCATGGCAGCCAACTTGAGCTCTAGCTCACGCTTTTGGGCCTCCACTTCTCGTTTTTTTGCCATACGCTCCTTAGGCGTCAATGTCTCCCAGTTCTACCAGCAGGCATAATGATTTAACAGGACATGATCAGGAGCATTACTTACCACCATAAATTCTTTGATAACAAAATAATAATATGAATTAAAGTGGCAAGCCTGTCCTCCCACAATCTTTCTGGCACTTTTTAACAGTACTCCTTGTAATGTTAACCTCAAGAGGACCCCCTGTTTAACAGTACTCCTTGTAATATTTACCTCTGGAGGGCCCATTGCTCGCCCCTCTTCAACAACTTGTCGTCTGCGTGTTGCTGATTGCACTGCACGCCCTGCTCTTTTCTTTTCTTGCTTGTGATATCTTTGCACATGTTCTTGGACGTAGGGCATTTGGAACACCTAAAGCATGCCAAAAGGAATGCAACAGTATTAGAAGATTCAGAAAAAATAAATAAGGAGGATCCTGTCAGTATGGGCAAGGCACAGATCCCAAGGCCCGTGGGACACATATTCACACTTATGAAGATCAGTGTATTCACACTTCTTGATCCATCCACCTGTTGCAGATTGGGTCTGCTGTTGGGGTCCCTGACCAGCATGGCATTGACTAGCCTGCTTAACCCAGGGCTGAACTTGTCTTCTGGTATGGGTGGGAAGTTGCCCTTCACGATCTGGTACACCAAAGACAACAGGCTGTCCGCTGCGAAGGCATGCCTAGAAGCAGGAGAAGACAGTAGATTCTGATATGAGTTCAAAAAAGATGGGAAGTGAAGTGAACAATAATTTATTAGCAAGTTAGCAAGTGTTGCTTGTTTAGTAGCAACACAATATTGATTCTGGATCGGGCCCAGCTACAACTCAAGTACTCAAATCGTGCTCATGCTCTCTCACTTCAGTGTACACAGTTCGTACAGAACACAACCCAGAGACCAAATATCTGACTTGGAGCTGTAAGGCTGAGAGCTGCATATCTCAGGCGCCCTGTAAGGGTCAAGTTGATGAATGGTAAAAGTAAGAAACAACAACCATGAGTGAGGCTTACACAAGACATCCTAGGAAAATATACTGATATATTTAAGTTGGAAATAGTAATTGCCATAATGCAAGAGGCTGATACATAAATTTCAAGAGGCAGTAGAGCTAACACATATAAACACTGTGAGCTGCAAGATTTTAACAAGGAAATCTTTCAAACTGCGGCAAAATGAAGTGACATGGACTTGCATGTAATAGGGTGTGCCTGTTACAGTGGTTGCAAATGAATCTGTTTTCTCAAGCACTTTTGCGATCCCAAAGTCACCCAGCTTCATGATACTTCCTCTTGCAATGAAGATGTTTTGGGTTTTAAGGTCTCTGTGCAAGATCTTTTTGGAGTGAATGTACATCAAAGCAGATGCAATCTGCACAGTGAAGGGATTCCAAAATGAGACTGCAGACAAGTTTCAGAAAAAAGGAAAAAGCTGCATACGTCAACAATGTGTTTGACGTTGACCATTGCATTGGTCAAAAGTATCCCTGCATGTACCTTACCTGAATGAACATGTCCATGATCTCGTCCTCATCAAAACTCTCATGCTTCTTGTCCTTCTCACGAATCCTATTAAACAAATCTCCCTCCTCACAGAAAGCTGTGACAATGCACAAACTATCATCTGTGTCTATGAAGCATTCTTTGTAGCCGATAATGTTAGGGTGGTCAAGCGATGACAGTAGCTGCAGAATGTACCACAGAGGATTCACTTAGTGACAATTATCAGCATGAGTGCTGCTTTCATGCTAGTTTATTTCAATTTCTTTTAAGCACTGCTGTATTTATGCTGTGCCTTCTCACCTGTGCTTCCTTTAAAGTCGTAGCTTGTTCGTCCTGCAAGATGCATCTCACATCAAGACCTTCACCCTTAGTGATGAATCTGAGGCAAAGTTTTTATCATCACTTACCCCTCCGCCCTTCATCGGAATTCTTTTAATACAGTACAACTGACCATCTTGCTTGTTAGTCGCTTTGTAGGCGACCTGAGCTCAAGATATATATCGTAATCTGAACGTCATGGTATCAACTAAAATGCATTAGGACTTACTCCAAACTGGCCTTGTCCGACTGCCTGAAGGTTGCTGTAATTCTGCATATCAGCCTATCGTCATTACATTCAATACTTTCAAAAGGCACGCATATTTGCTCACAAAAGTCTTGAACTGGAGAAAGTTTCGAAGCAACCCGCCTATCAGGTTCACCCCTGAAAATACAACAATATGAAGAGTACTACCTCGAATACAAATTAATGTGTCTCTGACGAATTGGCATCAGGCTCAACACTCCTAGCTAAGTATTTCAGCTCATATTCTTGATAGGCCCTAATCAGACGATCAACAAACTCCAGGCACTCCCCTCTTTTAGTCCCTATTGCAGCAGCTGCTGTTAAGTACACATGAGGATAATCGTCTGCATGGGACCCGTACCCCAAGAAGTCAATGCCTGCAACTGACTGCTTCTTCCCTTTTGGGACCACCCTTGTGCCTGATATGAACCTGACAAGCACAGTTATGACAGTATGTAAGAAATTCATTCAGATGTTGATGCAATGCCCAAAATCCAGATTCACCTGGACCACAGCATGCTCCCCAGAAACGTTGCGTCTCGATGGGTACTTTTCTGGTCGCCCACTTGTTGCTGAAGCTTGTTCAGTGTCATAGCCATGGAGATGGGGTTATTTGGAGTGACTAGGACCCTCTCTCCCACTGTCTCTGCTGCTTTTTCCAAGCACTCACGTAGGTAAGGGAGGACATCCTCCCTTCCTTGGAGCACCTGACCATGTAACAGGAGTGTTCAACGAAACCAGAGGGCTCCATAGTTCCCACTAAGGGGTGCATTTCTAATGCAAGGAATCACATTCTGCATTCATCTAAATTATAATGCATTCCATCAAATGCACACAGATTTGAACAGAGATGACGTTAGACACCCGACTGCATGGCCATGACTGTACCTCACCTGCCTCCAACCTCTGGCCCCCCAATGGAGCAATGTCATCAGCAGGTCCACATGAGCATTCACAGCAGCCCTCCCTGGATACACCTTGTTCACACCCTCCACCAGTCCAGGCCTTCGCTTACCAGCCACCACAATGGTACCTCCCACTGGCACCATGAAGTTCTTGTCTGTACTTTGAATGACTGCATCCACACGACCTGATCAACAGGGCATCATGTCAGCATAAGATTCAGAACAGGGCAGCGTGCCTTTTTTTAAAGATGTCAGACAGCTAATCTTGCATTACAGACTCAGCCCTTGACGCCTATCTTAAGGCTTCAGTCATAACTAAGAACACAAGCAACAGTTGAGTCACAACTAAGAAGACCAGCAGCAGTTGAGTCATAGCTAGTTTGCAGTGCCCACCCTTATGCTGCTGTCAGCTCAACTCCTACCTTTGCGCCATGCTGCAGTGATCAGAGCACATATCTGTGAGCTCTGCACACCGTAAGCATTGTTGATCACGTGTGCAACTCCTGCTGCTTCACACAACTTGGCGACAGCCACAACATCATCCGGAGCCCGTGGTGCAAAACAGCTGGTGGTGGTGACTACACATGCAACATTGGAAGGTCCCAGCTCCTCCAGCTTCTGCTGAATACCCTTAAAACACCAAAAAGCATATTGACTAACCTGCTGCCTTCAGGAACCATTATCTCAAACTTTTTAAAACAAAGTATGGATCCTGAATCTATGCATGTTGTGAGTACTGTGTTCACCGCTACCTTCACATCAGTTAGTAGCTGATCTCCCTCTGGAAGCAGTTCCACCACCACAGGTTTAAATCCAGCAGCATCTATTGACTTCAAGCAGGTTTTCTGGTCAATACGCGACCAGATGACATAGCTAGGAAGATTGGGTTTTTCAAGGCCGCTCTTTCCGCAATCCAAGCTGCTGCTGAAAGCCTTGTCCTGCGGTTGAGCCAGGTACTGCTGCCTTATCGCTAGCAGGGTCAGGGTGATGGACATACCCGTGGCTAGGGGTAAAACAGTCACCGCTCCCAGGTCATGCATCCCAGCAAGGTCCAGAGCATCTTGCGCCAAGTAGCTGGTGATCTTAGCCAGTAATGAGGAGCCGGCAGCCTGAAGTCATCATGGTCATAACTCATATGATGATGAGCTACATATGATGATGAGCTACATCATGCTTTGTGCAAAAGGATTGACACATCAGGAACTAATTTCTGGGCAATCATCAGAGGCACACGAGTACCAGAACACCTGCGCAATGGCATCTTTAAGGAGGAAGCTCAGACGCTGAATCTCAGCTTACATCATCTGCTGAAGCTTTTGAGCTGCCTTGAACAAATCTCTCACCTTGGGCTGCTCAGCAGCCACATCTCCAGACCTTCCGATCCCATGAGCCAAATGGTAGTGCCTCCTTGCCACTAAGGGGCAGGCCACCCTAGCCTCACGCTCACCCACCCCCACATTTCCCACAAAGTTATTACTATCCATCATGGACAGATCCTGAAATCATGGTCATTATCAGTAGGTCAATAAAAATCATGGTCATTAATCGTTTTTTTTTTGTGACGAGATATAATATCGATGACTTATTATAATAGTGATGATATATCAGTAGGTCAATAAAAATCATGTTGGCACCTCAGTAAGTGTTATCAAAAAGATGTGGACCCACAAGAAGCAGGGTGGTGCTCATGGTTTAGACAAACAGAGGCAGGATATATCTCATGGTATGAACCAGCAGAGGAAGGTTGAAGCTCATGGTCTGAATGACTGTTGAAAGGTGATCTAGAGGACAGCCTGAGACTGCCTACATCACAGTTACAACTGCACCTGTATAAACATCTCAATGGACTGTTCATCCCAACCCTCTTCTGGCAGTCTGTACAGTGGGGTAAGGAACTCACATCTCATAACAAGTGAGGAGAAAAACACAGGCTAAAAGTTGAAGCATTGAAATGACACGTCTAAACAGAAGGGATTTTGTTCTGAGGGTAGAGATTTATTTGAAATTCTTAGGCTTGCAACTGAACAAAAAAGTACAACTAACATTTGTTCGTGAAACTCAAGAGCTAATGCAAGGCAGTGTGAGTAGCATCATCCAATAATGTCCTGCTCACCGCCTGGATGACAGAAGGGCTTTGACTTGTTTTTGGCGCTTTGCAAGCGCTTGCTGGCCTTGCATGATGTAAGAACGACTAATCAAGCCACATGCCAGGTCACAATTGCCCTTATTCATCGCTCAAGAAATGTATGATACTATTATCTAAGGGTGTACTGCTATGATTTGAGGCTCCTGAGGTTTTAATGAGCGACAGTGAAGTCTCTGTCTAAGTTGCAGAGAGCTGGAGTAGTAACTGCCTAGTGAAATCAAAAACTTTTCAGCCTTTCAGTGCTCTCTAGCCTTTGAGGCGTTCTGTTGACAACGCCAGTGGAAGGCAGGGATGGATTCTGATCAGCGCAGTGGGGGTCGTTGGTAGTGTCCGTAGCTCTCCCAGTGTTAGCGGAAGACAGTGATTTAGCAAGGCGTGGAACCACCACTTCAACCCAGGTGGGTAAAATTAAGAGGATGACCTACTCATGTCACACGGGACATGTGAGGGATAATGGATATACTCAGGTTACAAGGGACATGTGAGGGATAAAGGGAGTAAAAACGATTATCATTTAGCTGCTTCATGATGCACTTAAAAAGCTGGTACACAAATATGATCACGCTCTTGGGTGCTTACCAAGACTAATACCACAGCAGCCGCAATTACAGGAAAAGTGTCTGTTGGTATGCCAATCCACAATTCTTGAACAACTGCAGATGTCAAGCAATTTCTTTGTTATTTACTCAAGACAGCAGACTAGTGCCACCACATGGTAAGGATATATATATATGCAAGACAGTCGGCTAGTGCAACCACATGGTAAGGATATCTAAGTAAGACAGTTTTCACACTATTCTCCAGAAAGGAAGTCAGCTCTTCTAGCCATCATCATATGACAGCGCTTAGTAAAACAGCAACAATTCATGCCTCTCTATTGAGACAATCTTACCGATATTGTACACTAGCTGCTGTAAACCTCCTGAGGGCCCGTCCCTGTGTACACTACCCTTCTCAGCTGAGATAAGGAGCACTGGCTGCTGATGCCCCTATCAGGATCAATACGATGCTAAAGCAACATTCAACATGGCTGTCCTCACAACATGTGCTTTTTTTATTTATATGCCATTACGAGTGGGGTCAAAAGTTTTGTTGGAGCTCTGGAAAACTGCGAATTGATATTCTGCCTTTTTCCTTGATGAATAAATGATTATCCATTCAATAATAATAGCACCTCAATAATCATCACATCTCATTGCTCTCTATCAGCCTCCTTACGATAGCCAGCATTTTCATAACTTGCAGGTTCATGGTCATTTATATTTTCAGTTATGGCTGAATATACCTGGATAGTACCGTCCTTTTCAACAGTAAAGACGAGCTTGTCACAATCTAGGAGACTCCTCCTCCTTCGGCTGACAAACAAGCATAAATATTCTTTGTTGAGAATATACAGAATCCTTAACTATTCTAAATTATAAAGAAGAAATTAACATAAACAGGAACTCCTTTACCGGCAGGGATTCATTCAATCACCTTTTGTATGAGTTTGAAAAATACTGAGCTCCAGAGATACTCAAGCTTATTTTAGCAGGAATCTACATACACGTGAGGGCGTTAGATCATCACTCAAACTCTGAGCAGTCAGGTAATCATTTTGGTATGTAGGTCTGCTTACTGATGCTGGATGTGAAACTCGAGCTTCATATGAGTAACCAGGCTTGATTCCAATCAAATTATACGATACTATAGATTTATCAAGAGGTATCAGCTGATAATAAATCTGATTATTCACATGAAGTGAGCGAAATGCCTCCAATGCAGATGCTGTAAAGAGACCAATAATACAAATGACTAACAAAATCAGCATTGTCAAGGAGGCAACTGGCACTGCTCCATATTCTCGGTATGAACAAGTGTGGATCAATAGGTCATATCGGAGGGAGACATAGACACAGAGTACCTATGAATCAAATATAAAAATGGCGCTGCCTGATGAAGGTAAACTGGCACTGGAATGGATAATGAACGAAGGTCATTTTGACGAAATTAGAAAAAAGGTATGTAATGGTCTTCTCATGCTTATGCGTTAGATACATTCATGCTGGCTCTCACTTATTAAGTAACATGCACATTTTTAATTAGCATGCTAGGTAATAAGGTACCTACATAACTGCATGCATGTTAACTTCTTCATACAGCACAAATACATGTGTAGGTATACACATGTATATTTTACTTACCCCTGATTTCTTCGATTGCCACAAATCAACAGGTTGTAGAGAATATGCGCCAAAATGTGAGTGATCTGGCTCCCATCTTACTGAGCAACTTAAATGCATATTTCAGCTGCCTGTAAATTGCCATCATTACCCCGCCTCTCATATAGACTTGCTGCTTACCTTTTTATCTGCTGTCTGATCTTGGTAGGAAAACTTAAAACAATTCACTATGCAGCTTTTGGATGAAAGCAAGACCCTAACACATCATGAGCTCACAGAATCTAACAGAAAGAAGATTTTGGATGAACTGAGGAAAGAACTTGAGTAAGTTGGCTCTCACATTGCAGACGTAGCCCTAAATCTGTAAGGCATCTTACTGAAGTTGCTTGCTGTGAAAGATGTCACTAACAAATTAGTGCCTCGCTTCCTTCAACAGCTCTAGCATTATTATGACACTCACATCCTTATTTAATAAAACAGGGACAAGATCCTGGACAAAGCTTGCAGCACAGCCTTTGGCCTTATGGGTGATCCTAACAATGAACTCTGTCGCCTGATCAATGAGAAGGTGCTCCGTTGACCATTGACAGACGTAGCTAGTTTGCACACCTTTCTTTTTGTCTCTCTTGCATATTTTTCCTTGCTTCATATCTGGCTTGAAAGCTCTTTTGTGCGCGTTTAAATTTTTAGGAAAGTTTGGCTTGTTTCCTATTTTCAATGTCATCTATGGCTCTGTCCCAGGTGCATGAGGCGCTGTGTGTTGTTCACGAGAACCAGGCAAGAAGAGGAGGACCAGCCTGATGTGCCCTGAATAAATAATAAATATGTGTTCTCATTAATAGACCTTACAATCAGAATCCTACTTTTGAACATGTCAACTTCAATCCTTACCTCATCTGTGAGCTGCTGATGTCAGTATGTGATGACTGAACTCCTGCAACTCTTGATTGACTCTGAGCATCACAAGAATAGTACTAACCCTGCAAGGGCTTATCTGCTATTACAGGAAAATTAAATTTGGCTCTCTGGACTCTTTCTGTATCCACTTGCTTACATTTTCAAATGTCTGTACCTATTTCAAAGAATTGATACAGAGCTGTCGTGGTTTGAAATTTGACTTTTGAATTAAAAGGGCATGTCTGAAAAATAAGTAATTTGATTTGTCGTAAGTGTAGTCTTTTACATAGCAGATATCCATGAGTACAGAGTCATTCTGGTGCCTTACTGATGTAAAGATACAAGCCTTTAAAAGCTTTGGCAATAAGCTTGTGCATTTCCGCATACAGTGTCCTTACATTGTTGGGCTCCTCGGCCCAAATGGAGCTGGTTAGTTTTCGAATGTTTCTAGCTCAGAAATAATATGAAACTATTATACATTTTTGAAAAATTGACTTCACAGGTAAATCCAATGTGCTAGATGCAATTTGTTTTGCATCAGCATGTCCCTTGCAGGCACTCAGGGTCAAGAATCTCAAAGAGCTGGTTCATCAAGACCTCCCTACCGAGGTATGTTTCGTGCTCCATCTGAACCCATGCTTGGGGGTTATGCTGCTATAAACTTAAGCAGCTCTATGTGTCTGCAGATGTGTGCTGTAGAGTTAGGAATTGCACAAGCTTTACCTGGTGGGACTTTCTCAGCCTCTGGACAGGCCTTGCATTGGATAAGAGCAGTTCTGACAAGTGATGGGTCAAGGGAGTACAAGGTTGATGGAAAGGCTAGAACGGGACAGCAAGTTTCAGTGAGTTTTGAATTCTTGCTGACGATGTTGACCGTTGTCTGCTTGTGCTCTTAACAGAGCATTTACCAGAGTGAACATTGCCTGAAAAAACGTTCCCACTCCAAATGCAGTATGGCAAGTTTAGTCGTTTGTATGTCCAGGCTTTTCTGCATGCGCATCACCTGTACTGGGATTCAGACAGCTGTGTAATTCGCCAAGCTCAAGTAACAAGGCTGGCTGATAAAAATGACCATCATGAGATTGCAAATGTGATTTCTGGAGCCAGTGGTATGTTAAGGTATTAGCAAATTTCTTATGTATCTGTCATTCTGCTGTATGAAACCGACACTTGCATCTTTGTCTTCAGATGGAACATTGAAGCTGCAAAAGCTAAAGAAGAAATTAAAGCCTCGCAAAAGGCATTGCAGGATATTAGAAGGAACTTAGAAAAGCTGGTAAGTTTTTACTTTGCTGACGGTAATTTCATTCAAAATGCTGTTCATAAAAGCAGAGTGGTATTCCAACAGGAGCATGGTGTAGAGGTTGGGGCTGAGATGATACAGAGAAATGCTTTGGCCATGCGTCTGGAGGTTGACATTGAGGACAAAGCTGAGCATCTAAGCGAGCTCTTGAGGAAGAACATTGCAAGTCTGCAACAGGCAATAATTCAAGCAAGAGATAAGCGGATTGAAATGCAGGTGATCTTATGCAGAGCCACCAGCCCAAAATTGAATTACTGATAAACAGGATTTAAAAAAAAAACTTTGATGTGAAGTCACAGGGTTGTGATTTCATGTTGCAGAGAACGATCAAGGACAAAGAGGGTGAATGCATAACTGAAGAAGGAAGAGAACGCCAACTTGTTAACATATTATCAGAAAAAGTGGATCGCGTATCAGATCAACAGACAAAGTGTGCAAGAATAAGAAAAGATCTCACTGAAGTCAATGAAGAGGTGAGTGGAGATGAGGTCAAAACAGATTTAGAAACATGATTGCAACAGTTTCTATGTTTTATCTTAGCAAAGCGACAATGCATGTTGATTTATTTGAATTGGTAACATACTGCTTTTTAAACAGATAAAATGGCAACAGGGGCAGCTGGAAAGGGTTGAGAAGCTTCAAAAGAAAGCACATTTGTGTGTAGAACAGGTAGGAAGCTTCACATGTGCTGAGGGGGAGCTTTTGGCCAAAATGGCACAGCAAGAACAGGTCCTTATGGAACACCTGTCAGATGCGCAAAATGCAGGTAGGCTTCCAATCATAAGCTTGAGCATAAGATGCTACTCCTGAATGCATTATGAGCTGAATTAATCTGATGCCTGAAAAGATGTATACCTCCTTCCCTGAATTGTACATTTTTTTCGATAGCCGGTTTGTTACCGGGAAGAGGTATTGTTGTTTAGGAGTCAATTGACTTCTGACTTACTCAAAGTGTCCTTATCTTTGGTAATTTGTGATCCTGTTCATTGATGCGTGCAGATGACGTTTCCAGCCTGGAAGAGCGAGTAGAACTTGCTGAGCTGCAGGTGCTATCAGAGGAGGAGGAAATGTCCAAAGTGAGTGCCCAACTGGAGAAAACCTTGCAAGCTTTAAAGGAGATGGAGCTGAAACATGACAGGTAGTGTATGTGTTTCAACTGCTTCTTTTTATCAATTCGATCAAAATGACAATTTCAGGTTTGCGAGGATGTGGGTTTCATGCTTTTGTAAGCTGTCGACAGTATGTACACCATGTCCAGGCACAGTATGTACACCATGTCCAGGTACAGTATGTACACCATGTCCAGGCACAGTATGTACACCATGTCCAGGCACAGTATGTACACCATGTCAAGGCACAGTATGTACACCATGTCCAGGCACAGTATGTACACCATGTCCAGGTACAGTATGTACACCATGTCCAGGCACAGTATGTACACCATGTCCAGGCACATTTCACTCTGTCATGACAGTATGTACACCATGTCCAGGCACCTTTCACTCTGTCAAGAGGCCCAAGTGAGAGTTTCCAAAGCATTACAAGATATACAGGACATCAGAGTTGAGACAGGTCTGAGTGAGGGATGTCTTCTTGAGGAGAACATTCTGTGTCAGATTGACAGCTGTTCTTCCAAAGCCTGTGAAGCTCAGTCAAAGCTAGCCTTTTTGCAGAGGCTCGGCTATGCTTTTCTACCTGGGCAAAGTGCGCCTCTGCAGCTGCACCAGTGCTTTCGATTCCGTCCTCAGCAGGAGATGCTATATACTGGCAGGGATATGGAATCATCCACAGAGAACATCGGAGTTCTTGTTCATAAACCCCTCATAAGAGCCCTTTCAATGATTGCTGGTTCTGCTCTAACTGTGATTATCTGCTCAACTCAGCTTGATGCATCAAAGCTTTTAGATGACCCCTGTGCATTGAGTACCTTTTGCAGCAGGAGCTCAGCAGGCAGCATCAATCAAGCGACCCCCAGCAGCGTTCGGATCTGGCCCCTGGATTTAATCAGAAGCTCAGACAGAAAAGCTCAGCTGCAGCATGCCGTGAGGGCTCTCCGCAAAGGTGACAATTATCTGTCGTACTGGGATCTGTAGTGAGATGTTCTCTACATGTTATTTTCATTCGTAGGAGTACTTATACAATTTGTAGGAAAACTGCTGCTGCTACTGCCAACATGTTGAAAGATTACAGCTGTCCTATAGATATAATTACAAGAGGAGGAGGTACGCGATGTATTTCTATCTCTGCAGGCTTGCAAGCATGGATACCTCTTGACCTCATAGCAGCCACGTCGGAACAGTATGTACCTGCATTACATCGCGCTTTTGGAAACATGCTCATTGCAGCAGATGATGCTGCAGCTGCTCAGCTGTCTGCAGAGCTCGGACAATCTTGTGTGACCATTGAGGGTCTTGTGAGCAGGCCTGGTGCAATCTCTGGGGGGTGGCTGGGTGAGGGATTGAGCCAGAGTGAGATGTTGATGCTGCGCAAGCTGGACTATCAAGCTGCTGAGGAGGATCTGGAAGAAGCGCAGGCAAGTCTTGAGAGGTGGAGAGCTGTGTATGACAGAGTGCAAGATGCAGAATCCTGTCTGCATGAGGGCAAGGCTTCTCTTGATATCAGCAAGTATGAGTGTGAGCAAGCAATAGAACAACTTACAGCTGCTCAACAGAAAGTTCGAAATCTGGAGGCAGAGGCAGAAAATCTGTCTGCCACTTTGAACACATCTAGACAGGAATTAACGCTGTCCAGGCAATCTCTCATGGAAGCTAAGAGCAGCAATAAGGAGTGTCTCAAACAGGGCACAACGCTGATGGAAAATAGACGTGCAGAAGCAGGTGCTCTTCTTGAGAATCTCAGATCTCAGTTGAGTGAAGTGAAAGATGGGAAAGAGGATGCTGAAGCAGGACTTGAAGAAATAGCATGCGTCTTTAAGTGTTTGTGTGCTGAAAGCAAGAATGCTTTAAAGAAAAAGGGAGAGGTTACTGAGAGCTGCATATCAGTAGAGGCAAAGGCTGACTCAGCAGTGCAGTGCAGTTTAAATGTAGAAGACAGCTTTCAAAGTGTCCCATTGCAGAAAAGGCTGGACCTTCATGTACAGCAGATGACGGAAAGATTGCTGATATCTGAAGAGAATCGTAAAGAGCTGATGATAGGCCTGGAGGCTGAGCAAGACAGAGGGAGGACTGCTGTCAGGTAATTAGTTGTAAAAGAAGAACATTGCATTGCAACTGTTGATGAACCTGATATCATAGCTTCAGCACTTGAGTATACATCTTCTCTTTTTGTGCAGGGACAAGGATGCAGCATTGCATGAGATAGAGGCGTTACGGTGCAGACAAAATGAATTCAGTCATCAGATCAGCGCTCTGAATGATATTCTCAAAACTGTGGAGGCTGAGAAATGCATCCTGGAGGAGCGCAAAGAGTATTATGAGACCGTGTTTAAAAGGACATTGAACACCTACCCCTTCTTGCAGAGAAGGAACCCTCATCCCTCAGCAGGACCTGCTAGTGATGCTCTTGGTAACCTAGCTGACAGACAATCTGACATGAGGGGTCAAGGTCTGGGTGAGGAAGGGGAGGAGGTGCAGAGGATGCCGGAACAAGCAAGAGAAATAGAGTCAATGCTTAAGCTTCTTGTGACTCTACAGGCACAAAGATTGAGACTAAGGACAGTGTGCCAGGTAATATATTTTCAAGGCAATCATTTGCTGCATCCAGTTACATTACTGACGTACCCCTTGTTCATGTTCCCAGCTTTCAGATGCAGAGGAGGTGCTTCATCGAGACCGAGTCAAACTGTGTGAGGTTTTGAAACAGCGTCTCCATGACTTGAAGTCAGCTGTTGAGGCCTTAGAGTCTGGCCTTGCTACTGCCAAACAGCAGGTTATAGCACAATTATACACTGTCCTTTGCCGGTGGTTGCTCAAAACTGCTTAGTTTTGTCAGGCCTTTCACATAATACTTCACCACATAATGTTACTAGTATCATGTCTTCTGTGCTTGTAGGTGATTAAGGCTAATGAAGA
Source organism: Chlamydomonas eustigma (assembly GCA_002335675.1). Classification (NCBI taxonomy): domain Eukaryota; kingdom Viridiplantae; phylum Chlorophyta; class Chlorophyceae; order Chlamydomonadales; family Chlamydomonadaceae; genus Chlamydomonas; species Chlamydomonas eustigma. Next base: position 187,623 of record BEGY01000046.1, on the reverse strand, counting down.
CACATACAAGAGAGTGGCTGCAAGGTTTAGCATGTTATGCTCCATGCTGCTCCCCTCCATGCGCATAACATTGGAGAAAAGTACTGACCACGCCCATGAGGGACTCTCCCTCAACTTCTCCCGAAACCTTGGAGAGGCTTGCCTGGTCAAGGGCAACGTTGACACCGGAAAAGTGGCCACTGGATCGTTGGAGCAGTTGAGTGGTGGTCAGAGATCTTTGGTCAGCATTGCATTGCTGATGTCAGCAGCACAAGAGGGCAGCCATTCTACTGTGATGCTATTAGATGAGGCTGACGCTGCCCTAGATGAACATAATCAGGTGACTGCTTTGTGGCATTGTGGGCTCATATAATATCCTTGGAAATTTCACTAGGGATTTTGTTACAAGTTAGCTTGAGAGTTAAAAACTGCTGTTCTGAGGCTTGCTTGTTGCTTCTTTGTTTGCAGAGCTCTTTGGCTGCACTGCTGAAACATGTCTCTCATGGAGCAGGAGCACAAATCATTTGTGTAAGCCATAACCGAGCATTCCAACGTGATTGTGATACTACAGTGCACATCACTCGCTCAGATACTGGAGAGAGTAGTGTTATAGAGGAGAGCGGTATGCCATTAGGCCCTGCAGATGCCTATGTGATGAACAAATGCAAGAAGACTGCCAATCATCCCACAAAGAAAAAGAAAATCAAGGGTAATAAATAAGATCACGCCAGCGCTTGAGGAATGCAAGCTTACAAACTGAAGAAGTGTATAATGTTCTTCTCTTTTGACAAACATTCTGGCTACTTGTGCTGACCTCAAGGCATAATGCACAATTATCACAATTCTGATTTATCTTGAGGCCACGACCCTCCCGACAGTGCAGCCATGGTCAGTGCTAACACATGCACTCCCTGCTGAATATCTTTAACACTTGAGAACTCATCAGGCCTATGGCTGTAACCATTTTTGCAGGGGATAAATATCATGCCAGTGGGTGCGATCCTGCGGAGGCAGAGACATTGATATCTTCAAGTTAGACTCGTTTCATTGACATCACAATATGCAAGTTAAACATGATTTTTGGGGACCAAATAAGCTGTAGTGCTGACCTGGCCATGAAAAGAGAGTCGTGGTAAGCTCTGCTGACCATGCTCTTGGTGCTGAGGCCAAGCTCTTTAGCAGCTTCAGCCACAGCTGTTTGTATATCACTATTACAAATGGCGGGAGGGTCCTGATTCACCAGAGTCACGGTGTGTCGCACCTAAGGCATTGTTGACCATTTCAAAGACAGAGGCTTCATTTCATCACTTAGTTCGAAAATCCTTTCAGATTGAGAGTCAATGCAGTAATGGGTCTCCAATTGCTCCAATGTTTGAAGGTATGAAAGCGAGATCCTCCTTCAGCTACCATGCGAACATTAGGCTTACACTACATACTGGTAAGAGCACCAACAACTAGGCACACTGGAACCTACATTGCGCCGCTCTGCAATCTCCTTAGCGCTTGCCCTCACACTTTCCACAGTTTTATCACGCCTAACACCGTCTATGTCCCTGATATCTGTCAATGCAGCACAGACCCAGTCATCAGACAACAGAACAATGTGACATGGTGAAACAGAAAGGAAGTCTGGCCTATTGCAGAAGCAGCTCTTGAAATCACAGTGCCCTGCATTTCCTCCTGAGGAGGGAAGATGATTACCTATACCAAGCCTAGCTTCCCTGGGCACACTGTTCACTGCTCCCGGCTTGATCTCAAACACTCCAGTGGTCCCCACACTGTCCACAGACCCAGTGGCTAAAGTGTGTCGCTCTACAGCCAGGGCAAGCTCAGCACCAGCAAGCCCAGCATCATTCCTGCATAATGAGGGAGCATGAGAGTAAGTCATCTCTGTCACTACTTGCATTTCAATTAACAAGAACGCAGCACTTGACCACACACATGTACAGCTACATGTATAACATGCATAACACTTGACTTCAATTCAACGACACCATAATTAAGCATTTGATGTACATACACCTGCAAGATCCATGACTCATGATGACTTTGTCTTAATAATGAGGCATCATGCCGCCCATCCTGAGCTTCGTAATTCATTTTGCTCCTCTCCTCCTCATGGTGCACATGATGACTACTACCTGAGTGGCATCAGCTGAGCTCCTGCATGGCCTCCATCCCCATGGAACTCCACCTTCAGGGCTGCTGGGGCAGCAATAGCGGTCACAACACCGATGTCTTTTGACTCCTTTTCCAACTCAGGACCCTAACGGCAAGTCACTGTCTTGAGGATGCACAGAATGAGGAATGCATATGAAAAATATATTGCAAGCATCCGTACTTGCTCAATGTGAAGCTCCACAAAGTAGTCAATCTTTCCCTTTGGGACCAGAGCATCTTGAAGGAGCTGGTGGTAGGTAGAGCTGCCATACCCTACTGCATTAGCAGCCTAGACAAGTGTGACCACAGAGGAATGTCAAGGAACATGAAAGTATAAAGCTGCTAGTGTACAAATCCTTATGCAGTCCTGTTGATGCCTTAGATAACAGCCAAGAGAAAAGCACTGCCAGCATTAAAGAATGCACAGGAGAGATGAGGACTGGGTGTACATGCGCCTGGGTGAGAGGCATCACCTCTAAGAAGGAGGTGCCATTTTCATCCAGCTTGGAACTTAGATACTCAGAGGTCAGCGCACCAGACATGGCTCGGCTGCATGATTTGCATAACAAGAAACAAGTCTATGGATGTGAAGTGGGATAGGCAGACTTGCATGTATCAAAGATATCAGAAAATGAGGCAATCATGAGAAGTGTGACAACGACCTTTCATGAATTAAAGATTAAAAAGGAGAGATAATTCATGCTTAGTGACACAGGCAGCCATACGTGATACAAGAGTATGCCAAAATACGCATGATATAGTTCGGAGATTAAGGCTAGCATTCAATTCATTTGGTATGTTCTAATACCTCTTAGCTTATTTCAAAAATAAGCTGTTACCTGCCCACACAGCTCAATGCAAATCTTGTCGGCTCCTCACTCGTGAACATCATGACTTCCAGTGCGCGCCTAGGTTTGTAGCCCTGGAGTACAGGAGAAATCCACAGCTCATTACAAGCAATTTAAAAATTAACATTTTTCACTTAATTCACCGTTACCTTAATCAAAGCTGTAACCTCTGAAGCAAAATAACAGCATGTACCATATTATGGCTGAGAATTTCAAAGAACATGCTTATTCTGTGTGTACGTCAAATGGGGGAGCATTGCTACTTATTTGTTTGAACTCCATAGTGGCATTGGTCACTCATTTCAAATTTTAACCAAAGAGGGTGCTATGCCATTACCGCTTTTTTCAGCGCTGCTAATGCCTCGATGGCCCCAATTACACCCAAAGTGCCATCGTACATGCCTACAAGAGGGTGAACGTTCATACCTCATCAAAAGACGTGCAACTCATCATGTGCCTGAAATTACAGCAGCAAGTGGATTCTATGATGCCATTAAATATTCAATTAAAAAACAGCATCAGCAAATTTGGACAGAAAATAGGACTTAGCAGACTGACTGATGATCATAATCAGCAGTAAGGAGACACCGCAGACCATTAGTTTAAACCTTGAAGGTATCTCACCTGCCAGAGGAATGGCATCACAGTGAGATCCGGTCAGCACTGACCCTAGAGTTGCATCACTACCCTCAAACCTCCCGAAAATGTTGCCCATCGCATCCTCCCTGAGGTACAGCATCAAGAAAACAGCAGTTCACATTACCAAGAATGAGCAGGGTACAGACATCCCTATGGAGAGAAACGTTCCAATTTCTTGAGATAGGATCAGCAGATGTGTTGCATGTTGAGGGACTCACCGAATAGTGAGCCCAGCAGATGTCATGAGTTCCTTCACGTAACTGCAGGGTTTTATGAGGTAACGTGTTCTCAACATTATCCCACAGTTATTTAAAATCATAGAGTCTTGTAAAAAAAATTGTAACTTGTGCATCACCTTCGTGCCATCATGTCGTTGGGAGTGAAAAGGATCCGAGTAACAGCAGGGTTTTGATGGTCTGAAAAGGTTGCCAGCTTGGTTAGCTGCAAGAAAGAAAAGTCTTTTATAATTATTTAATTCAGCTCACAGGATTATGGTGCTGCTCTAATATTGAACTCACTTGATCAACAACTCTTTGCCCATCAATGCTTAACTTCTCAGCAGACGAAGTTAACACAAATATTGAGATGGTGAATACTACCTCCAGCATCATCATCTCAAACTCGGGAGTTGCGTTGGCACGACAAAAAATGAGACAGTTGCAATACTTAATAATTTAAGCTCTAATTTGATAATAACTGTCAAGTTTTAGAAGCAGAGTACGAATCATAGTAACATCGTGCTGCACGAGTTGTATACCTGAAGGTGTGAACACTAGTATAGATACTTGCATGGCAATGCACTTAGGCGATAAGCAATGTAAACATAAATCATAGCTCTTCATAAAAGGAATAGCATGTATTCACTTTGACACATACATTTAACATTACACATGACATCTACGCAAGCTTATCCCTCGAGGGATGCCCAGTTGGAGGCAACAGTTATGGCCGTAATTCAAAATCTAATGCCAGAATCAGAGCTTGCTAAAGTGATAGGTGTTCAACGCCGAATGTAGGTCTTCTTTCTTCTTTGATCAGAATACAGCTCTACACACGTAACTTTCGATCATTTGCGTTCAACAGATCACAGAATCTTCAAAATACAGGTCAAAAACTTTCCAATCAAAATGCAGCTCTAGAGTCTTTAATTGCAAACCTAAAAGTAGCACTGAAGAACAACGGAGAATTGTGTTATGTTAGAGCAAATCTTGACGAGGCTTTCTCTATCCTGGCCTCTTTGGGAATGAAGGCACAAGAATAGAGTAAGACAGGGTTTGGGGTTTGAATTTTGAAATCTTGTGCCAGTAAAATTGATTGCAGGGTTTTGAAAAACTTATTTTGATTGTACTAGATTACTCAATTAAGTTCCATATATTTGCATGAGTTCTTTCCATCCCTTTTTGTCATTTGATCAGTGGAGTGAAAAGTTGTTGACAAGGTCCCAATCTTTATCAGACAATCATGACTCTAACAGTTCTTACAATTTACAATTTGAGAATTTGAGAGCGCTGTGGTGCAAGCTCAAGAGCCCATGTTGCTCCAAGTCTGACATATCTCGCGCTCAGAAAGTCATTAAATTGCTTGCATTGCCTGCTGCATCCGCCCTGAAGACATCTGAAAGCACATATTCAAAAAAGGAAAACACAGAAGCTCCTGCAAACCAAAATGAAGCATGGGAGTCTATCAAGCAAGCTATATTCTTTGGTAGCCATGCTGTAATGTTCTTGTCACAATCGATTACAACTGCTACGAGAGCGAGCGATAATGCACAAATGGAGCATTGCATCTTGCCCTCCATCAAGCCTTTCTTACAGGAGTGCATGGACAGTATTTCTACATGTTGTGTGTGGATCAGACAGTCTGTGCATGAGCTGCATGATGCAGATCGTGATATGAGGGCTGTGTTGAAGGTAACATGATTGATCCTTTTGTCTTCTTAGTCCTATTGTCACAGCGTATGAAACTTAAAAGGATGAGGTGTACTACCTCAGAGCCTTTATCAGCACAGTGCTACACCGCGACACTATGCAATCATTTTAAAATTATGTCGATGCCTGCAGCTTCTCAGGACCCTCTTCATGAATCAAGCTGCGGCTGTACATTGTGGACATATATCGAGCTCAGCTTCTCTGAGTGGTGAGATTTGAAATAGGTTACTTGTTCCACAGTTTTTATAAGAAACTTTGAAACTGAAGGACTGAAACTAACAGTACCGTCTTGTTCAGTGATCTTATACAGAGCGAGTGTCCTTTTCTCATGCATTCGCAGAGGTCTTTATCTTACTGGTCAACAGTCAAACAGACAACAATTGTCATCCGTTTTTGGGCATACTAGAAGAGCTGCTGAGGCAGCATGACAGTAGAGGTGACAAGTCAGGACCTACTAGAGCTGTGAAAGCAGCCTCTATGATTGCATCCAAGAGTGTGGGGAAGCAAAAGCAATTGCTCATCGATGGCAATCCTGTCAGTCATCGTGGGTCTGGTGGCACAGCAACCCTTCTGTGTGACTGCCTGCTCATCGCTGCCCACAAGTGCTCAACCCAACATGCATATCATTTGATTTTCATGTTGGCGCATGTGACTGCTAAGGGACTATTGTCTAGTGCGGTCCCCCAGGACTCAATTGCGATAGAAGAATCATTGGAAAATAGTGATTGTGGTGCTATGATCACATGCGCCCAAGCAGAGGTCTGCCTACAGGCTCTCACATCAGCTCTTGTAAGGCTGGCCGACCCTTTACTTGCAGCTCTTGCAATCAAGGTGAGCATTACTGTTTGTGTCATTGTCTCAAGATCTAAATTTGATGATACCAAGCAAGCTAGCTCAATGATTTGTGTACACTGACACAATGATATTAGAATGTGGAAACAAACCTAGCATTTGAGGCATATTTACAGGGCAGGAATCCAGAGCTTAACTATGCTCTTGATTTTTGCTGCAATCTCTGCAGCCCCTGCTTCCAGCGCAAGGCTCTGGCAGGCCCATCTCTAGAAGGCTGTTGCTGGATGTAGCCACTTTCATCCTGACTTGTTCAGAATTTGGAGATCCCATTTTTTATCTGGCCTTCAGCATGCTCATGGCTGGTATTAACAGATGGACGCAGCCTGATGTATTTTTGATTCCTTGGAGCAAAGCATATGTCCTTAGAACAATTCACCAATGGGATAAGGGATTATCTTCTAACTCATAATCCTCTTTACATTTTGTCTTCTCCACAGGCTGTCAGGACCATGATGCATCCTTGAGGGCCAAAGCACTCAGCGGTTTTTCAGAGTATGATCTTATTGGCAAAGTCGTAATGGATGATGACAGCAACATGAGTAGACAAGACTCATCATCTCCAAGTTCAAAGGACTTGGAGATTCAGCTTATAAACATGGTCAAACTAAGGTAAATTATCCTGATAATGCTACAGATGCTAAAAGATAAGGGCCTGCTTAAGTTGGAAAGAGTTTCCAGACATCAAATGCTCCTTAGGTGCATTGCACACTAACTTCCACCTCCCCTCAATTACCACACTTCCCACATGATCTCTTACTGGTACAACAGATTAGTGGACACTGCAAAATCAGTAAGGTTCAAGGCCCTGTCTGTTGCAACCTTTGCACTTTCCATGGAATTCAACCAAGCCCGACTGTGTACTCAAAAAATTAAAGAGCGATCCTCAGGATTTAAATGTCTAGCCTTGCAATCTTGGCTACCAGAGTTGTGTACCCTCAGCTCCCCAGCTCCGGGATCAGGGTTCAACGATGAAACAAGCAAGAGGGTGAGATGATGCATATCCTGCATTTACAACCATGATATAACAGACTTCATTCAAATGACCTATATGAGTTTCTCCACAAGGAACATGCATAATGTCATTAATCTCATAGTAATGTGGTGCATGAAGATTCTCATGGTGAATGTCATTGAACAGGTCATCATAGAGGCTCTTCAAACGATAGGAGCCTCCCTTGTTCCCTCAGATCTCTTCACAGTTCTCCTGTCTATTCTCTTGCCACCTCTGAAGCGAGGAGGAACAGGAGATGATGAAAATGATGTGACGCTCACTGGCACCCTTGTGTCATCTTTACTACAAACAATCAAGTTCGGCTGTCAAATTGAGACAAAAAAAAGTTTTGATCTTTTGGAGAAGCATATCATGGCAATCATGTTTCAAAATACGAAGCCATACTTGAGAGTAAGTTAAAACATTTAAATTGAACTGAGACTTCACTTCCAAGAAACATATTTTTCGTTTTTTAGAAATGATGCCTATGAGGTGTTGGCACTGCATGAAGAAGCTGTTTAGGGTTTATCTGGGATTTGAAGTGTTTTCAGAAATTTCAGCTCAATCCTTGACATATCTTTGGATCAAACAGCTTGATTCAAACTGTTCTGTCAAGGATTTTAAACATGGTCCTGCAAATCACATCATCTGCAGACTGCAGTGGATGCTTTCCGCCATCAGCTCACTTGTGAGCTTTCTCCATGCCTGATCAGCTTGAAGCAGGAGGCTTTTGCTAGACTCTACATCGCCATAAGTCCCAAGTCAGAGTGTGCAGCAACATTGTGTGGAAGCGCCTCTGGATTCCCTAACAACACTCCCACAAAAGACACTGTTGTGGGAATCCTCTGTACCTTCATCAGTAAGAATGTCCAAGTCTTAACATTTTCTGACTTGTCACTGTGTCACTTTTTGCCTGACACTACCAAAGCTATCTATAACAGCTCATAGTACTGAATATTACTAACACATGCAGTGCATTGGTTTCTGCCTGCAGTTTTGTACTCCCTTTCCTCAGAGCACAAGAAGCAGCACATGGAGGGTTCACAAGACCAGTGTGCTGAGCTAGGGATCATTCTGAAGGCTCTGATGTATGTCTTGAGATCCGTATCCTCAGTGTCATGTGTTAGAACGGGAGATGGTGAGACTGCAGATGAAGGTGAGCATGAAAAGACGCACAGCTGTTGTTTACTTATGGAAGGTTCAAGACAGGGACAGACTGAGCTCACCTCCATTCCTGCAGCACATGATGATGAGTGTATAAAGTGGGGACTCTTACTGCTCAAAAACACGGTTAGAGGCGCCTGCCTGCCGCACTCAGGCCTCACGTTGCCCATTATGGCAACAGGAGAGACTATTGAAGCTAGGAAGCAGGGTGAGAAGGTAGCAGCAGTTGAAGGTCGTGTTTCAAGCAGTGTCTTGATGTTCTTATCCCATCACATCCCTGCCCTGCTGGCTGGGTACTCTCTTGAGGTTGCAGACCTTGCCATTGCTCTTATCTGCTCATGTCCGGGATCACAGCAGATTGTCCAAGCCTTGCTGCACATGATTGAGAGGAATATTCTTGACAATGCAATCTCAAGGACTTTGATAGAGCCTGGGAGAGAAAGCCCGGAATTTCTGAACATTACTTACGCCCCCAACCCAGCACACCTGAGAGCCGAAATACCACTAAGAGAAGCTTCTATATATCTACTCGCGCTCCATCATGCAACAGGACTGTGCAGGGCGGATGTGACTGATTTCAGACTGAGTTTTAGGCAACATGCAACATTTGAATCAAGCTTTCATAAAGCAGATGACAACAGCAATGCTGATCTACAAAAAAGTAGTCACTCAGCCAAGGAGCAGCTTGATGGGCAATGTAATAATGTAGCCATTTCAAATCCAGCTGAACATTTGATGCCTGACCCGGAGACAGATGTTGAGCAGATCCATCAGCGGGATCAGCATTTGGGAGTGGATCATGAGGAAGATTACATGAAGCAGGAGGAGCAGGAGCAGCAAATAGAGGAAGCTGTGAGGCATTACACTGAAGAGTTATTGAATTCAGATTCTCTAAGACTGGCAGACCGCGTGCCTCTGCTGTTGCACATCATGGCCCAAGGGGCTGGTCATGCCCCCATAGCTTGTGTGCAGACAAATCTAGGGGATTCTGAATGCAACACCTTGCATCTTCTGCAGCTGCTATCTGTCAGAGCTTTGGGAGGCCTGATGTCCCTCTCTGAAAGATTGGCTCATCAGCACAGTCACATCCTTGCTGATATCCTAAGAAACTTCTGCAATTTCGAGGCATCAAATACCTCTGAGGTTAAGGAAAGGAGTGAGACTGGTGGAAGGGACAAAGATGGAAGAACACAAGAAGGTCCCCAGCTGACTGTAGTAGTTGGCAGCGTCAAACTTGCCTCATCAGCAACGCCTCAGAGCTTGCGTTTGGTCCTGGAAGCCATCAACATCGCGGAGGAAATGATCCTTGGATGGCCCAACATGAATAGTTGGCTGTTTCAAGAACTTGAAGGTTTCATCATGAAGCTGTTGAATTCTATCTCTATGTTCAAGGAATCCCGTACAGAAAATGGTTCAGAAAGTGCGGTGGAGTCAAATTCAGTCATTCTTGCAGCCCTAGAGCATTCCATTTTATCCTTCTCGAGGATGCTGGCCGCCAATAAACTGCAGATCCTGAGCTCCACCTACAGCGTGCTAGGCTGCATCCTTCTAGCTCCCTTGAAGATGGTAAGCTCAACATGAAGGCAAGACGCAGTTCTCAATAAACCTCAATCATGATCAACAACACTGCTGGATGGCAAATGCATGTCTCTTTCAAAGAGTGTTGTTTCTGTCCTCATGATTTTCAGGCGCAGCAAAGTTCAGAGCAGTGTGTTCTGAAATTGATGGGATCATTATCCACACTAGCCCCTAAGAAGACTATCAAAGCATCAAGCACAAAGTGGACATCTACAAACAGATACAGGACACTTATGAGTCTGTACAGTTGTAGCAGTGAAGAAAGGCGATTGGAGCTAGTGGAGAAAGTCTTACTGTCAAGGTGAATGCCCATTCTGAGGCACATCTACTACCAGTGCTTAACCATGACTTGAGTGTACTTCAATTTTCAATCATGCCACATAAGGGCCTGCCGATTTGCTTATTCTTGATACTCTGAGACAGCAGGAGATGATAGGCACCTGGCATGCTGTTGTCAACAGGTTGTTGCAGCCTGCAGACCTTGAAAATGAGGCCCTGGTCCTACCTGTTCTGAACTCGCTGCTTGTGGCCTCTTCACCTACCAGCCAGTCAGCTGCTGCCTCCTTCTTGGCTCACATGACGCCATCAGCACGAGCAATATCTCTTCTCCTTACAGCATTGGAGGTGACTCCGAATTTGTGTCATTTCCTCTTGACCAAGAGAAAATTTGAGATGAAATACTTGTTGATTATTCAGCTCAGAATAAACCTTCATTTCAATTCAATTTTAATTTAAAAGCATCGCATTGGTACTCAGCATCTACATCCCATTTTCTTGAAATGCGCAGGATGCAAGGACAAGTGTGCTGAGCTTTCCTCTAAAAGTTCTACAAGATCTTAAGGTCTTCTTACAACACTTCAAACAATGCCCATGTTCCTCTCATGATGGGAGCACAGATAACTTGAGTGTAACTGAAGGAGGGCATGATGAACACCTTGGTGTACAGGGGCTCAAAACTAAAGAGGCTACAGCAAGGAGTGCTTACTCAGCATTGATATTAGTTCTTGACACAGCCATAGCTTGCAGTGTGAAGGTATTTGCTCTGAAGTGCTTGCAGGTTGAAGTGCATGCATATTTGTTGGAAAAAATACTCAGTCATAAATTACCCACTGACTATTATTCTAACTGCTTTGAGTACAAGCTATGAAAAGCATTTGTCCATGTTATTGCTTTGACAGGGGAAAAAGCGGAAACAACATGGATGTAGAAACTCTGTACAACCTCATCAGGTTAAGACTTCAAACGCCGGATCTCTCAATCGGGCATTACTTATGAGACAGATTGAAGAATTTACGACATGCAAATCATAGGAGCCCATGATGCATGCACATTGAAAGAGAACCTAAATTTCGTATTTACTTCTCATTTTCATATAAGGTATTGAATGGTATTTATGTCAAAGTCAAAGATATCACATTTGGTAACCTCCACGATCCTTATAGAGAGCCGCGTTTCCCAAATCTGTAGTTCATAATATGAGCCATTAATATGCATAATAATAATAATAATAATAA
>BEGY01000046.1:49247-175965 GCA_002335675.1 Chlamydomonas eustigma | reverse complement strand
ATAATAATAATAATAATAAAACGCCGAAGCGTAGCTTGACGTAGAGGACAGAAGAACTCTGCCTCACCGTTCAAAAGTATGAAAAAAAAACTAGGGAGGATGATCTAAAAGAATGGGAGGGGAAAAGGAGTGTTCAAGTTTACGACGGGTACGAAGGATGCAGGTGAAAGAGAAAATGGAGTGACGAGTCAGAGAGCGGTATAGGCTATGAGCAGCCGGGATGGAGATACCTAAGAGGTGCAAAGTTGTTTGGAGAGGATAGAATAAAGTTCCACTGATACCAATGAGAATAAGATGTACGGTAGGGGTGCTGGAAGGGAATGGAATAGGAAGAATAGGGGTAAAGTGCGAAGGAGAAGGATTAGGAGGGAGGGGGGGAGTTGGAAAAGTGGAAAGAGAGGGGACAGAAACCGGACGGAGCAGGGCATGGGAGTCATGTCGGGCTGAGAGGGCAAGGCGCCAACCATTGAAAGTAAGTACTTGACAGAGAAGAAGGTGCTGACTAGATTTGCGGGTGAGTGTGTTGTAATATGAGGTATCAGAAGTATATCCCACCTCAATGATGTGGAGTGTACAAGCTGATTGGAGGGTAGATATGGTTTTATGGTAGTGGCGATGTGTGGGGCAGAGGAGACCGTTAGAGAGGAGATGATTGTAATGTGAGTGACCGAAGCCTTCAATGAGAAGGATATCTGGACTTAATTTTTGGGAATCAAAGGTCGGTGGGAGGTGGGGAGGTGTGCGGGGTGTGAGCCAAGTGGGTAATCGAGTGGAGATGACACCAGGTGGGAGTTGAGAGGTGGAAGTAGCATCCATGATCATAATAGAGTCTCCTAACAAGCCATTGCGGAGCGTGGATTGTAATCGGCATACTGCCTGGTTATGGCGCAAGATGTATAGTGCTTTCAAGTGAGGGTGAGTACAGCCACCAAAAAGGTGGCCGGGGGTATCATGTGGGAAAGAACAGATAGGGCAAGATCCATTAGTAATTGTTGTACGTGTTGTATGGTATGGGCGATGTTGTCGTAGTGCTAAGGCTGATGTCCAGAGGAGGTTGGCGTGGGTATGCAAGATATTACGTATAGTCGAAAAAGGAATAAGGAGGTCCCAGAGGAGTGTCCGACAAATGGGAAGGATGTGATGATGTAAGATCCGGAGGCGCGTGTACGTTAGACATGGTCTGTGAGTTTGGCCATCAGTGATATGGGGGCAGTGGGTGGTGAGGTATGAATGAAGTGCATGCATATAGGTATGCTCGTCTTCGAATGCCTGAATTCCGAAGTGTTCACACTTCAGACTTAGGACGAAAAGATTGTGGAAAATCAATGAATTACATTAAGATTTAAGATACATGTTTTTGCTAAAAATTGTGGCCCAATGGGTGGGGGCACTCGTTAAATTCATTAAATTTCATTCTTGAGCAACATGGACAAGGATCACCGAAAATACAAGCCTGGGAATAAGCTCCCAACTCTGAAGCCCTCGCCCAGTGCCGTAGAAGGATTGACTCTTGAGGTCAGACAAACATGTTGCTGTTCATGCACCTGCCCTGGAAGTGACAAACGCAGGCCAATGAAGATGGTGTCTTATTGCTGAATAATTGATGTGACCAATAATGTGAAATGCTTATCTGTATTCCTTTCACTTTCACAATGTAAATTCAAGTACCTGTGTTAGCAACACATCCTGAGATAGTGAAAATCTGAAAATAAATATGTGCTCACAATGGCAGTCCTGAAGGCTGATGAGAATATGATTAAGGAAATAATTTCAGAGATATCAGCATGAGATTACAGAGCACTGGAGCAACAATGCTGAAAATATCCCTGGCTCTTGATCATATGATTCAAAATGAAAGTTGCCTCCCTCGGTGGAAATGAATAGTTGCTAACATTATAGTTCAAGCAGCCTTGAATGTACATAGGGTTTTATACTTGTATCCTAAATTTGTGAAGGTTAAATCAGCCATCAACTTCCATGGAGGACCTCTCCCAAAACAGCAGACTCTGGGATTCAAACAGTCCATGACACATGATGTTATGGAGAATGTGACACTGGGAGCACAGCTTGAGCATCAAGACTCAAAACGTCAGCAGATGTCCGGGCATGATCACGGCTCCTTCGGTGGAAGTGATGATGACGAGTTCTCCAAGTCAGTAGTCAGTATAAAACAGTTTCAACTGGCGCGCATGCTGATATTTGATGCGCTCATCTTATTTTTGCTTGCTCTATGAGTAAGTAAGTTTCCATCTTTGTTTTGATCCTGTTTTAATGAACAGCAGGCCCTTCAGTTTCCTCCGACCAGACTCAAGTGCATTTCATCCGGGCCACTCTTCTGGGCCTAGCACCCCACACAAGAGGTCCAACTCAGCACCACGTGTCCGTCCTGGTGCCTCATCCTCAACACAGAACGTGAGGAGTGAGAGGCCACACTTGATGAAAATTGGATCCCACCGATCGCATCAGTCGCATGGTGCGGAGAGCAGCAGCAGCAGCAGCATGGCCAGTGCTCCGCTGTCAGGGGGGTACCTGGCCATGATCAGGCCCAACCATGCTGCAGGGGCGCATGGAACTTTAGCCCCCATGCAGCAGAATGCTGTACAGATACGCTCCAACATCAAACAGATGGATGGTAATTGGCTGTAATGTTTTTATCATGCCTTAACCAAAAACACCATCACAGATCATGGTTACAATGTTTCTTGTTGCTTTTATGCTTTGTATTAGAATCCATTACATATTGTAGATTGATCAGAAATTGAAATCTTATTTGCCTGCTGCTTATCCTCACTGTCTGCCTCCTACTTCCAGTCAACCAAGCTCCTAACTTCACGCCTTTGAACGTCCTGGAGGCTGCTCTAGGTACACAACTGTCTAGTCAATAATACATTGAGTATGATGTCTGCCTGTTGCAAGCAACAATTTCTTAATCATTGTTGGAATATTTATGATCTTCGCTGATTGAATTCCATGGATTGCCAAGAAAATGTGATGGAGGGTTGCTTCTTCTTGTATCCTTCAGATTACGCTCTCCCAGCAAGGCAGCCTACTTATACTCTGGAGCCATCGTTACTATCTGGTATTGTAAAATTTTTCTCATCTTACAAATTTAAATAATTGTGTAGAACTCCCATATTGTTGAGATGGATAAAACTTTGCTTGATAGAGGTGTACTAGCGCAATCTGATCTATGTAATGTTTTAGAAATTGCATTTAAGATTCATTCTCGTTCTTTTGCTGGTATTGTCTCCTCATGCAGACCTCCAGCCTAATAGCGTGCAGACTGAGATGCCAAATAAGCTGGGAGCATTCACGTTGCCTAAGCAGGTCTGCTTTTTCCTTTACATTCTCAATATTTTGACATGCCATAATTATGTTGCAGATTATTAATTTTTGATTCATACCCGGATGATTGTCACTTGACGGAGGTTACCAATAATAGTGTTGATACATTCTTGACTGCTGAACCTGAGGATGATTGTTCCTTTCCTCTCATCTCCAGCTTGGATCTCGTTCCCTGTTCACCACCTCTGTGAAGCTTCCATTCAGCTACTCAGTGTTTGGGGGCACTGCAGTGCATCCTCTTGGATGGCAGCCTACCAGCAAATTTTTAGAGGTAGGTTACGCTGCATTGTATCGAGTAATGTAAGTCACGCTCATAGCAGCATCAGGACTAACAGTCTCATGCATGATTCTCCCAGGCCTGATGTAGGTCTATGCATTGCAGATGCCCTATTCTCCCAGGCCTGATGTAGGTCTATGCATTGCAGATGCCCTATTCTCCCAGGCCTGATGTAGGTCCATGCATTGCAGATGCCCTATCCTCTCTTCTTATCATCCCTGTGTTGTGTTTTGATGCGGTTATGCTGCTTGAAGATGCTGTGGATTTGTACAATGTACATTGCTTACGCTCCTATGCGTCAAATCAAAGTAACTGCTTACTCTGCAATCCATTTACCCCTTCGCCATGATCAGGCTCTGGCTGCAGCGCTGCCTCATGCCTCTTTTGCTGAGGCTTACACCTTTGATGTGCCCGAGGTAAATCACTCTCAGAATATCCAGAAATACCATGTAGCCTGACCTTTGATTTGAATTCAAAGAGACAATGACTCAAGGATGTCTTTACCTTTCAATGGTCTTGCTTTTTTAGTGCTGTGGGCAGTCACATCTTATGTGTTTCAAGAGTGCAATCCTGCAAGAGCAAAATCTCATGACCCACTCACCAAGCTTGTGTACCCACCTTCAAATATGTAGGACATCAAAACTGGAGAGCAAGCTGTACGGCTGTTCAGCAGTAGTGCAGCCAAAGCTGGGCTGGTGGTTTTCTGTAATATCAACCCAGAGGCTCTGGTGAGTAATTAAGAGAGCAAAATGATAGCAAGGGACAGAATAGTTCCAAGCAGGTCCAGCTGCTGGTGATTCTTTAATGCTTCAGGAGCACTGTATGCAATTCATGGCATAACTTCATTTAAATGAAGTATGACAGGTCCAACATTTGAATTTCTTCAATTCAAAAATCAGGATTACAATCCCTACGACCTGGTTGTGGTTGAGCCCACACAAGCAGACCCCTCTTCACATTTCTTGATCTCGCAGCAAGGTGTAACCCACATGAGAGATGGGCAGGCAAGTTCTTTTCTTATAAAGACCATGCTAACTGAATGTATTCTCTAAATAAAAAAGAATGCTGTATGCTTGCACTCAACACAGCATTGTGGGAGGCAAAAAATCATATTTTGAGGCGAACATAAAAGTTAGTTGCCTGGTTGACTCTTGAACACTCCGCTTGACAGGCTTATGAGTTAGTACCGCATTATGAGTGGGTCAGGAATCAGGGGGTCTTCTCCGTGTTGAAGAAGCTTGTCATGTTCAAGAAGAGGGCTTTGTTCCATGTGAGTGTCAGTGTTGTGCCTGAATTTACCGCTTGGTTGTTGCAGATTGTTTCTCAAGCAATAACTAAAATTTGAGTTCATACCTTAAAAAGGAGTAATAAAAAACAAACTGATTGTGTTTTGATGTCCCATTCCTTTTTTGACTTCAGGCATTTCGCAAGTGGCATACAGTTGCTCTTTCCACACGCTTTGCCCGCCGTCAAGCTTTCCTGTCAGAGCGTCTGCTTACTCTCTCTCCCACTTTTGGTCCAGCTTTGATGAAGATACGTGGCCTAGCGCTGTCTGTGAATGAGGAGCCTGAGGGTGGTGGCTGGAGGAAGCTACCTCCATTGCTAGTAGGACAGGCTATGCCTGATGCTGCCAATAAGGCAACACATACCAGTCAGCAAGGGAGGCCGGGTGCAAAACTACTACTTCCCAAGCAGGGGAACAAAGTAGCGGATCAAGATAAAGAGACTGAACTACGCACTGTACCCCCTCCAAGAGCAGGTTCCAAGGCGGCAGCAGCTCTGGCTGCTGCAGCTGCAGGTGTGGGAGGATTGGGAGGAGCTGCCCTGCCATCTGGTGGACGTCTCTTGGCTAGTGGTGCTGAAGACATGATGGTGTCTTATGGCAAGGCTGCCAGGCTGTCATCACAGCCCGATTCTGAAGATGAAAGATGGGACCGGGAAGTGTTAAATGATGATCAAGAGTCTTATGATGAGGATGGTGCAGTCATCAAAAATGAAGGCGAGGAGGGCCCAACAAAGCATATAGAGAAGAGGGCAAGAGCTGGCAAACAATTAAATTCCGAGCAGCGTGCAACAGCACATGCGAGACGCGCTGCCCAGGCTGCAGGCATGGTGAAAACTGGCGTGTCTCAAGCCGCAAAGTGGGTGCCTTGTGATGTGGAGAGGGCTGTTGTGGTTTACACCTTGCGCCTGCAAGGGAATCTTAAAGATCATATTGTGATCTCCTCCCCAGACCTTGCTGGAACCAGCACACTTCCACCAAGGTCAACCTTGCCTCTCATCCCTCCCCCTTCTTCTGCAGCTACTTTCACCCAAGACAACTCAATTCCTAACTCAGCTCAGGGCTCTGACCTAACAATGGTGTCCCCCCCTTCAAAGAGTCTTCCATCATCTCCCGCCCTCTTGGCCTCCAATGCTGACATTCCAATAAGTGGGACCTTTCCACCACTGCATCCTCCATCGCCTGTTCCTGTCCCTGACTCTTTGAGTTATCTCTTTGTACCAAGACATCCACCATCAACAGCTGCCTACACTCCTTCAAACGCTTTTGATGCCGCTAAGCTGGCATCTGCTCTCCCAGCATCCGGGTCAGTGGCAGCCTCCCTTGGCAGTTTTGCAGCACCTGAGGTAGCTGCTGCTGCTTCCCTGCTGCTGGATGAAGACAAGGCTGCTGCTCAGCTCCTTCAACAGCAGCAGAACCAACAGGCTGCCACATCCTACTCAACACTGTCAGAATTTCACAATGCGAGGGCCAACATAAAGCATAAGATGACGACAGAGATGCAGCTTTTGGCTCACAAGCTGCTGGCCCAGGCTCAAGCAGTTGGGAGTGCAGTCCTAGGTGCTATGGATGCTGCCATGGCTGCATTAACGCCTCAGACAAGGAAGCAGGCGCGGGAGCAGCGCTTGCAGCCAGGTCCAGGCCCCAAATGGGTGAAACACTCCCCCACCATGCAGCGTGCAGGAGAGGAGGCTAAGATGATAGCCCTTGAGGATGCACGATTCAATCGTGACCGCTACCCCGCCTTCTTGTCCCTTGCTGATGCTATCGTGGTGGCGCAGGTGACTTGCACTTTCAAAACAAGGCATGGTTCTTTTGATCTGACAAAGAGGTCCTTTTGTGGTTCATAGGTGGATCCTGTCAATTGTCTCTTAAATCGTGTGCTTCATACATACAATATATAACATGCCGTGTAAGGGACTCTTGGTTGTCTATAATATTCATTACTTATCACAGATGACAGAGCTGGCCAGGACTGCTCTGGCAGTAGCTGTCACTGAACTCCTTCAGCTACTCCATGGGGGTGGTGTGAAAGCAGGTGCCAATCCCCGTTATGCAGGATGCCTGTTCCTTATCAAGTCCAGGTGAGAGACGAAGGTAGCATGCAGCACATTTCAAAGAAAGTATGAATAACAGGCATGGTTAGAGGACATACATTTGTATTGTATAATAATGTGGTTCCTTGTTGCACCTAGATAACATTAAGTGTTGAGAATGGATGGCTATCTTATGCATGCATATTCAATTCTTATTGTTCCTGTGATAAGGCTTGAGGAGGTTGAAGTTCTGCCCAAGGCCAAGACATCCTTGAAACCCTTCATGGACGCCTCGCTAACTCCAGGATTGAAGCTAGAGCCAAGTCCTGAAGACATCTGTGATGCCATCAATGAGGCCCTCAAAGATGTCCTTACAGTGTCTGCTCAGGTGAGTAACATGGTGTTAAGAAGCTGACAGACCCTGTTATGTAGCCTAAACCCTCATATATAAGAGACTTTAAGACACATGAATTGCCGGAATTTATTGAATTGTTCTTTGGTCATCTGACACTGATTCTGTACTTTTCCTGACTTCTTGTGATTTACAAAGCTGCAAAATACTGTTTCAGTGGGTGTGTCTGCCCGATCGCTTCATCTTTTGATACCTTCCATTAGCCAAATATCATGAACCTATCAAATTAGGATCACATCTTTCCTCCTAATTTGATATTCATCTGATTCCTCTCACAGGCCGCAAACAGCTTCTCAAACTATTCAGAAATTAGGATCATTTTGAAGGAGCTGTTTGGCAGCAATAGCGGTTTCTACCTGAAGGACGGGCTCTCAACTAGGCAGGCCTCTCAGGCTGGAGCTCGCCCCTTGACTACGACCTCTAACCGTCCCACGGGAGTAATGGAAGCACTCAAAACGCAGTTAAAGCTGAAACAGATCAGTTGGGAAGTTGAAGACAGAGTGAGTTAGAGAATCTGCCTTGATCCCATAGTCAAGGATGAGTGATTACAATGCCTCCTTCACTTGCGTCTGACTCATCAAATTATGATGAGCTCCTACGCTCTTGTCAGTAAGATGTATGGCCCTCAGTAGACTGCTGAGTTCATACATACTCCTTATGATTGCCCACTCTTTAGTAGCCATATTTGATGTAAAGCTATGTCATGAATGTGCAGGTGAAAAAACAATACCAAGCAGCACTTGCCCATCACTCTGTGACCCCCTTTGTTGGAAAAGTGGATCAGCTTCAAATGATCCTTGACTTCAGTCAGGATAAGTGAGACTCGCATGATCCCAGCATCTGAAATTGTTGAACCACTAGGTTTTTTGTCTGCATCATTTATTTATAATTGTATAATACTGAATACTGAAGAGCATAATGACAATTCTTAAAATACTGTCAGCAAGCATTGATTCATACCCTGGCTCATATCAGGTGTTAAAATTTGTGCTTCACGAAAATGTTCCAAGCCTAAAATATAACATGTCACAAACATACTGTAAACACACATCGTTCACGGTAGGTACAGCAAAGTACCTCCAGATGTCCTGCACCATGACATCCATGTTCTAAAAGCCTGGGCTGAGGACATCGAAGGGCAGCCGCGCCAAATTGCTTCAGGCCTACTAGAGGTACGGGTCCAGAGCCACAGTGTGCAAGATGGATGCCTGATATTCTGCTGCCGCAGTACTGTTTCACGTCTGTACATCAAGTTCATGCAAGGAGGCTACTGACAGTGATCATGTGTCTTCACACTTCATGCAAGGAGGCTACTGACAGTGATCATGTGTCTTCACACTTCATGCAAGGAGGCTACTGACAGTGATCATGTGTCTTCACACTTCATGCAAGGAGGCTACTGACAGTGATCATGTGTCTTCACACTTCATGCAAGGAGGCTACTGACAGTGATCATGTGTCTTCACACTTCATGCAAGGAGGCTACTGACAGTGATCACGTGTCTTCACACTTGCAGTTTGACATGGAGGGCTTAAGGAGTGCATTGATGCCCAGGATTTACTCCTGCTACTCAGACCTAGTGACAGGATTGGTGTCTGGATCCACAACCAGGATTCGAGATCTACTTGCCGAACTGAAGCGGTACGTGTCAACACTGCGAGACAGGCCTCGAGACTTGCCTGACTTTGTAGCGTACATGGAAGCTTGTTGGGAACACTTAAATGAGGATGGGGCCAAGAGACAAGCAGTTGCATGGGCAAAGGTGCGGCTTCCTTTCAAAGGTCGGCATAACCATAGGCTTATGATTATAAATCAGGCAAACATTTGTGGTGATTTCAAGATTACCATGTGACAATGTTATTATTGATATTATTTCCCAGAAGACTATGAAACAACTTCAATAGGACATAGTCATGATTACGCACTCTGTACTGATTACCTGCTGCTTTATACCCATCTGCAGGAGCATGAGACACTACACACGTTTCAGATATGGCTTGTACCAGCTCTACCTACATGGTGCAGATATTTACATACTCTTTACTCATAATGGTGTGCTCTTTATCCATATACAGGAGAACATAGGTAACTTGTACACTGTCCTGATGGCTGCTGTCCCTGACCCAGCCACAGCCCTTGCAGAAGCACGTGCCTTGTCTCCAGAAAAGTCCCTTAGATCTAGAGAGGGTAGGGAACGTGTCATTCAGTCAAGAGAGGCTTTGAGTATAAAGCAAGAGAGGGCGCAGAGCTTTGAGCTGCGCACTTCGCCAGAAAACAGACCCAAGCAACAAGTCTCCAGCATTAAAGACGTGCAAGTCAGTGTCAGGGATGCTAGGACTGTGCACATGTCATGGAAGCAGGTTCAGCTTGAGATCACCAGGTGAGAAAGGCTACGCAGGCTTTTGAAGGATTGAAACCCTCCAACATTACTTGCACTTGCAGGATTTGATATTTACTCAAAGCAGCTCTCTCTTCTGTGATGAGCGTGTCTTCCTTTCACCCAAAGGTACACTGAGGAGGCGACTGCTGCAGCCACTTTCTGCCGCACCTCCTCTGGAATCATGATATCTCATTTAAAGAAAACTCTGCAGCAGGTGTGCCATACTTCTTGCTAATAAATCCACAGACGCTATGTGACGCACCATGATGTAGAGATTTCAGAGACATGCAGGTTTTAAGGAATAGTTTTGTCAGTTTTGTGGAGTTCCACATTGCATTGCTCTTAATGCATAGAGCCAGTCGGACTCACAGATCATTGCATGGCATTTTTATCTATAGCTTCTGCCTTAACACCGCTGTGTTTGTCTGCAACTCTATTGTTGATAATTACGTTGACTTTGTATGTTCAGATTGAGCAAGAGCTCATCAAAATTCTCCAAGAGCTGAGAACAGAAGGCTCACCCTGCGTTGACCCAAGTGCTGCTGCAATGAGGAAGCAGCAACGGCAGCAGGGTCCAGATGATGGCTCTGACCATGGGGCCTCAGCCCAGGAAGGCACTGTGTTAGTTATGGAATACCTGACTGATATTTTAGGCCGCCTGGAACATCAGGGCAGGATGCTGGAACAATGCAGGGCTTGGTCAAAGCTGCTCACGCACAGCAGTGTGACTGAGCTCTTAATGGTATGTTGGGTCGTTGACAGCAAGATCCCATTTCCATCAGTGTTCATCTTTATCACCTAACTGTGTGACTTGCCTTTTATGCAACACAGAAAGTGGACACTCTTGCAACCACTGCAAATCTGGTCGCTGCTGACAAACAGCAAATGTGGGAGGTCCTGTGCTCCTGGGCAGCCTTCATGGATGAGGTGACGCCCAAACTGATGTGTGCATTTATTACAACATTCAAGGCTTCACATCCTGTTGTAGGATTGCAATAAACAGTTGAGCTTATTAGAACTTGTTGTTCATGGCCCCAGGTGTACAACACTCCCTGCGAGGCATCAGGGTCTCTTAATATCCTTGTGCATCGCCTAGAGAAGCAAGTGGAGATGCTGGGTGCTGTGGTGAGATGTCTGAGAAAGGGAGTACGTCATCCCTGTGTGGCTCTCGTAGGGGAAGTAGTGTGTATAAAGTATGAACAATTTTGGATACCTATTATCATTTCTGGGTACAAAGTCTGGGAGCACAGTCTTTTGGTTCCCTCTAAATGAAGGTGAAGAAAGCCACCTCTATCCATGTTGGGGATAACTTTCAAGACTCTAAGCGTGCAACCAAGCCTGAAGCAGCTTTGGCTGCACATTATGCCTTGGTCCTGAGAGGCTGGATGGACATGCTCCCTTACGCTCAGGTAGGCTTTAGGCAGGCTGCGGGAGGGCCTGTCCGTCTGTGATAGAAAACAAAGATACTGCCTTAAAACCAATCCCAAACTCTAAGTTTTTGGTTCTGTAATGAAATTTATGTTGTGCCTCTGTACAAAGATCAATGACTGAGAAGTCCTGCTCCCTGATCCTGTGCAATGATCTTCAGGCTTTGTCCCGCCCAGCTATTAAGCAAAGGCACATCACTATTCTGCTGCAGTGGATTCAGGTCAGTCAGTTGCAAGGGCTTGATTGGCTGCTGGTTGATGATTAATATTGAATAGAAGCAAGGAAACATTTTGCTGGATCTCTGCAACCACCTGTGTTTTTGGCTTGTCAAACTGCTTTCTTACGCATGCATGCAAATATGGCTCTCAGACATGACTCTTGTTTAATCCTGCAGATGAGTCATGACAAGAGCGCTCATGATTCGGTGTTGGTTATGGATGACCTGTACTTGATGCCCCCGCTCTCAGAAACAGATGGCAACAGATCAGAGGGAATCGACAACACTTCTCTTGCTGCTTCAACTCCATCCAGTCTACCCTCTCTGTCCTCCATGCTCTCAAATGTGACAGAGTCGCAGCTCACGCGAGCCCTTGCAGAGGCCATGATCACGGTACAATGGCAGGAGCCCTGTGTTCAATGATATGTACTGCTTGCTCAGATGTCAGAAATTCCGAGCAGCCTCAAATCTGTGACTTTTACCTGTTTTTAAATTGTGAGATCTTTCTGTTGTTGTGCTTTGTGTAGCACTGCACTCCCTGCAGTACTTCATTTCAGTTGTATCAACATTGTGCATCTTTAAAGAAACTTATTGCTCCATTTCCTGCTAATGGGTAGATTGCTGTGGGGGAGGAGGCACTAGAGGACAGGTTAAAGGCAGTGCATAACATTCTCTCTGCGTCACTTGAGATGGAGGTGGACTCACAGAGAACCTTCGGCGTTTTCACCTTAGCCAACACCGACGAGGTTAGTAGCTCTGCTACAGGCATTTATGAATCAGCAATAAACCGTTTTTGTTTGAAGGCAGGTCATCTCAACCAATCTGTTGAGAAGTCAATGTCAGCTCTCAGAACTTCCAATCTGTTGAGAATTCAATGTCAGCTCTCAGAACTTCCAAAACAACTTTGATGTACATTTGACTGTTCTCACTCTCATGGGTGCAGGTCATTGCTGAGCTGCAGCGCCTTGAAAGTGAACTTGCCTCCATACGAGCTTCACCCTACTTTGGAGGTGTGAAGGACTTGTATGAAGAAGCTGAACAGCAGCTGTGCTGGGTCTCAGGAGTTGTTCAGGTGCGCCATGAATCATGATAGCAACCTAGTGATGCGGTTAGTGTTGCGGTTGGATGATGCAATTTTCAAGTTCCATAACAATTAGAAATGGCCCATTTACATCTTAGCATAACTACACGTTTGATGAAAGAAAGGCATAACATATTCAGTGATCTGAACACTTAGAGTATTCACTACTAAGCCAAAATAACAGGTTTCTAAATACCCTGCACTTCCCTCCTCCCTTTTGTGATGTCCTGCACTAGGCTGCTACCCGCTGTCAGAATCATTGGATATTCTTCTCCCAGCTGTTTCAGAACCCAGATGCCATCGTCCTCTTTGGGACACCAACTGGACTGCCCCCTAAAACAGCAGGCGCAAGCAGAGATGCAAACACGCATCACTCATCCAGAGCCGCAACAGCTGGTTCTAGGACTATACCAGAAACTCCTGTCTTGTCCCAGCAATCTACAACCATGCCAATGCCTGTCTGGTCAGCACTATCGTCTGTATGGCGCAAGCTCATGTTAGGGGTTAAGGAGCAGGGCCGTGTCATGGCCTTTGCCCTACTTCTTCAAGTAATGCTAACACAACATGATACGTATTCTATTGGACATTGCTTGTTATTGAGTTTGGACTAGCAGTGTCTTGTAATGCTTACTGCTGAAGTGCAGAACTGATGCATGGGTCCTCTTGCATAGTGACACGGACATTGCCTCTGATTTTCCTTTGAGTAGGAGGTGCACCTGTTGGAGGAAGGGTTTAGACAATTGCAGTTACTGTGCTACTCAAGACTAGATCTGCTCAGGCAATCTGCACCCCGGTTGTATTTTGTGTCTGACCAACTATTGCTGGAGGTAGGGGGAGAAAGATGACTCTGGTCTCAAATTCACTGCTTTAGAGCAAAAACTTTGTAAAATAGGCTGAAGAGTGTTCAATGCTACTTAACATATTTTGTATGATGTCTCAGGTCCTTGCTCTGTCTTATGACCCGGGGCTAATACCTGCTAGCTTCCTCTCTACCTGCTTCCATGGCCTGACTGCTATAGAGACATTACCATGTCAGTCTAATGAAAAGCCACCTAGCACAGGAGCTGAGGCCCCAAGAAACCGTGGTCAGCTTCAGCTGCCTCAATTTCAGGCCGTCCAGATAGTGGCTGCCATAGGAGAGAACGGAGAGACGTTGGAGCTTGCAACCCCGGTCTGTAGACTTCGATATATGAAGCCTCTAAGATTTTGGTTGTATTGCCATTTGCAATCATCATCCCTTCGTTGTTTTTACTTATCAATTAGCTGCAGAAATGACTTATTTATCTAGATGTTTGATCTGGCAGGTGGCTGCTGGTTACGGCAAGAATGTGCCTCAACTTGTGCTAGATCTTGAATCAGCTTTGAGGGAGAGTTTCCGTGCAGCAACCCGAAGCTGCCTAGAGTCATGCGGGCACATGCAGGCAAGCTGTATGAGCTGAAGCAATTTGGAAGAGGCACAAATAAAACCAGAGCCCAATGGAGCAAGCACACGTTGTGCTTTTCTCATAGCGACGTATTTTAAGTTCTTTGTTTAATGATCATAAGCCTGAGGCCTGTTTTCTTTCATGTGCTTTTAGATTTGCTGCGATTCTTGTGAACACTGTTGTCCTGAATCCACACAATCAATCCACACTATCAGGCGGATCAATGGGTTGCATCTTATCCCAGCCGATGTGTACAGCTAGTAGATGCATTGGTGTGGACCCAGTCTGCTGCAGGGGCCCTATCCCGGCTGGCACAAGGGGACAGAGCAGCCTTGAGGAACCTATTTGACCAAGTGAGTGGAGGGTACATACATGCAATAATTATTTGACCTAGAGGGTGAGGAGCAGTAGTTATTGGGGACTATTTCCACACTCGAGTGGAGGGCAGTGTGGAATGTTTTGGAGGTGGATATTTGTCGTAGAGAAGGGAGATGCAATACAGGAACAGCCTGTAAACGTGAAGTCTATACACACATAACTGAAGCCGAATCAGAACATTAGGCCTATTGAGAGGCCTACAAGTCAAATACATGACAGGATGCCGTATACCATATGAGTATTATTCAAAAAAATGTCACAAATCTCTCGAGTTCAAGAATTAGATTTCCCCCCTGCTGATTTTGTTTTATTGCAGACTGTGTTGAGGTTGGAGACCATGGCCAGGCAGGTACGCGGCATGCAGTACGCAGAGGTGATGGGTGTGGGTAGTGAAGAGGAGCAGCAGTTGCTGGCACTACAAAAACAACAGGTCCTGGGCCTGGAAGCTTTGATTGTGGCTGGAGTGAGCCATCGTCAGGTAAATTACCTAAAGCACTAACACCATGTGCAGTTCAGGTTTTTGCAAATGATGTTGTGGAGAAGTGGGGAAGCATTATGGCTGCAGATCAAACCTGAAGTGATTCACTAGATCATTATAAGAGTGATGCTTGATGATTCCACATTGCACAAGATCTTGGACATCTGCGTTTAGGTTGTGGAGGACTTGATCTCATCTGAGGCAGTTGGAACAGATGGGTTTGATTGGAATCGCCAGGTAAGCTTGAGCCAACTGCCTGGTCCACAGTATTTGATATGTGTGAGATTGCAGCCACACAAATCACCATTCGCTGTTTAGGGGCTAGAGGGCCTCTTATTGTCTTTCTTTAGGGTCTAGAGGGCCTTCTTATTGTCTTTCTTTCCTCTGAGTTCTCTGCTCTGTCATCAGAGTGTCATTAATATTGCTCCCTGGTCTCAATGGTGGTCTCAGCCTAGAGACATCTCCCTGGTTGTTCATTCAGGTACGTCACTATTGGGACAGGGAGGGTGCTGGAGGGGCAGGCTCTATACATATTGCATTTGCCCAAGCTCGCCTTCGTTATGGATTTGAATATGATGGCAGGCCCCAGGACCCTGCTGCTGCTGTGTCAGTCCCAGTCTCTCTGCCAGGCCTACTAGCTGCAGTAAATGCTCTGACAACCTCCCCAGTTGTATCCTTGGGGCTTCCTGCACAACTGGGAAGCTGCAGAGAAGCTGTGGCATCGCTTGCAGCTCTCGCAGGAAAATATCATGTAGCAGTTGACTTGACATTGGACTCAACTCCTGCTTCGATCAGAAGGTGTGTTTGAATTGTGCGAGTAGTTGGGGAAGCTGCATGTGACTCTGTATACAATGTCTGTAGGACATTGCATCGCCATTTGTATTGGATCTGAAGAAGTGACTTGGATCTGCTCTGTTGCAATGAGAATAGCAAAGCAAACAATCTGCTCATGTGTTCATCCTACTTCTCTGATGCCTCTTCCATTTGCCATTTCCTACTGGATATAGTTTGATGATGAGCCTAGATGATGTGTACTCAGGGTGCTCACTGGTGCACTGGCATCTGATTCCTGGCTCTCACTGGATGGTTCACAGTCCCTGCCTTTGCAGGTAATGGTTGGATTAGAAACCTCTGTAGTCGCCTCTAGCTCCACCCTCAACTCAATCCCTGAACTCTTATGTCAGGAAAAGCTCAAGTATTGCACACTGTCTGTTCTCAGGTCTTGACTGTCCTAGGCAGCCAGCTGCAAAACATATGGAAGGCCTTCTTCTACAATGCCCCCACCCTTGCTATCCCTGGCAGTGACTACTTGCCTCATAGCCTCAGCTATATTCCCTCCCCGTGGGCCAAGAGGCCTGGCAGTGGCTACGATGCTTCTCAATCGCCCTGCGCTTTGTATGTGTCCTTGCCAATGTCAATGTACCTTGCACCTGCCAGTGACGTTTTCACTGTAAGTAATTTAGCACAGGATAATTTAGTGCAGGATACTTAACGGTCCCACAACACTCTATGCCTCTCCAAGGGTGTACTTTAGCTGCTTATGAGTCCTGTTGTTGTTCTCATAATCAGATAAATTGACCTAGTGTCTGACTATTGTAATGTAGACACCTCGGGACATCCATTCCATACAGCTCAGTGAAACCCTCAGACGCATCAGCAGATGTGTGTCACTTTCAGTGCCTGATTTGGGGGTAGCTCTGGAGGCTGGACTCAGGTCGTTTGGCCTCAGGTGAGAGAAGGGTTCTGATACCTGAATGAAGGTTCCTGATCACCCTGTTCTAGCAAGGAAATTAGGTGTGATGAGGACTGAGATGACACAAAATATATCATAATGTCTCCTTCGCTCTCGTTGCATCTTGAGGCCTGAGGATCGGAGTTACAGGTATCGAAGCTCCCGACCTGCATTTATCTTGATTGATGCTCCCAATCTGCACACAAATCACTGAATGCATGCAACCTGTTCTCAAGTCACTTCATGTTACTTTCCTACATGTTGCCAACCCTACATGTGAGCTGCTTAATTCTCCTACCTTCACAGGGATGCTTCTGAGGCCTCAAAGTGTGTGTCATGTGTCCTGCGCTTTTCTGTCCTGCAGCTACCACACAGGTAATAATTGGTCTTGTTAGCCCTAATTTTCAATGTACCCACTAATAGGCAGGCTGTACGCAACAACACAGTCCATGTTCTCAAACAGCAGAATCTAGCAGAATCTAGCGGGTAGAGCAAGTGCCAAGAACATATATTGAGTGTTACATCGTCATGGTCACCTTGCTGATTTCATCTTCTTTTCTTTCAGGCCTCAGTACCATTATGGCTTGTGCCTCATCCGATCCATGATTAGCTTCATTGGGAAACACTGGATAGTAGCTGAGCACCGTGCAAACCGTGTGGGAAGCAATGCCATTGATGCAGTGGATGCTGCAATGAGGGTGGTGCTTTTGGGAATCTGTCATGGAGAGGATGTTGGGATCATGACAAGACTTATTGATCAGGTATGGAGATGATGTTGGGATCATGACAAGACTTATTGATCAGGTGTGGAGATGATGTTGTGATCATGACAAGACTTATTGATCAGGTATGGAGAGGATGTTGGGATCATGACAAGGCTTATTGATCAGGTATGGAGAGGATGTTGGGATCATGACAAGGCTTATTGATCAGGTATGGAGATGATGTTGGGATCATGACAAGGCTTATTGATCAGGTATGGAGATGATGTTGGGATCATGACAAGACTTATTGATCAGGTATGGAGAGGATGTTGGGATCATGACAAAACTCATACAACAGGTTTTTGTGCTGTCATAGATGAACCTCCATTCAGAAAGAAGCTCTTGGTTTTTATGCTGCAACGAACTGCAGGCCTCAAGTATAGCTTCGAAAGTGTCTTATCTCTTCAGCTTGTATAGCGTTAAGTTGCTAGTTACGAATCTCTTATTGCCTCTCCAGGTGACATGTTCAACAACTAGAACGGCAGCTCCAGCTGAGACGCCCTCTAACGGTGCTAGCAGGTCCCAGCAGCTACCCAGCAGCCCCCCCAGGCAGCATGGTACTCGTGCTTCCAACTTAGACTATGAAATGCCCACAGCCCTTGAGCTTAGGGGCATGGTTGAGTTCATGTGTACCTCCGCAGCTTCTGCAGTGGCAGGCCCCACTGGAGGACAGCTGGGGCCTGCCTCCTTTGATGGTAGATCCTCCCTCACAGGTGCTGGCCAGCTGCAGCAGCAGCAACCCTCATCATCTCCATCCTCTCAGCCGCTTCTGCCAGCTGGACACACCACGTCTCGCCTGGCACCTCGTGCAGGACCTTCGCCGGCAGTGCAGCATCAGCCTCGTACTTCCCAGCCGTCTCTAGGTGCTGCCCGCCGTGAGGCCCTGGCCTCTGCTGTGTCTCGCCTTCACACCTGTTTGATGCAGGGCGATGCCAAAGGTGTGTACCTTTTAGGTGCCTGTTAGGTGTAACGGCCATGCTTCTAATGGAACAATGTACCCGTTGCTTTTTAAATTGATGGGACTCCCAGTGCACCTAGCTAAGTACCAGGTACTGAGTCACACAAAACACTTTCTCTCTGCCTTTCTCTTCCAGGAGGTGCATGCCTTTTGGTTGGGCCTCCAGGGTGTGGTAAAACCCTTGTTTGGAGAACCCTAATTGTGGCTCTCCATGGAGTGAATGCACTCTCCAGCAACTCATCAGGTCTCCCAGGATCTCCTTCAGTCCTACGCATCTACTCGGAAGCTATGCAGACACTTCCAGCTGTACGGAAGCTACTAGAAGACTCTATCTTGTCCATGGCAGCACTGTCTCCTGGGGACGCACCCACACATCATGATGGTCCTGCCTCAGGAGCTAAGGGTAGCTGGCCTAATACCTTGTTGGCGAGTGATGCTGATAGTGACCTCCATCTGCATCATCTCCCTCCCATCAGCAAGGGCCTACTAGATGACAGCACAGGGCTGCCTGGTGGTGAGGTGATCCAACTTGATGCGAGCGTGGTCAGCGCTGCTGCCAGCTTGATGTGTGAAGACTGGTATGGAAGTTCTAACGAGGACTGGACATGCCAGACATTTGAGGTAAGTTGTCAACTAGGTGCACACATGTACAAAATAAGTAGCAGCTTTTTTAATCAAGTTATCCATGCAATAGTAAGGACAACATATGCACATCCATACAATAGTAAGGACAACATATGCACATCCATGCAATAGTAAGGACAACATATGCACATCCATGCAATAGTAAGGACAACACTTGTAAATCCTTTTTACCTTAAGGGCAAAACTTAAGACCCTCAGATTACTCCTACACCTATGTATTCAAAATCCTGAACATTGTATTTGGTACTCTGCAACGTCTCCCTGATGATGCACAACAGGTCCTTAGGTTAGGTAAATCATATAACTACACCACACTAACATTTAATTATCAGAATGAACGACGTTGCTGTCTTCCAACAGGAGAGCCTGAGGTGGCGCTTCAGCCGCCAGCAAGAACCATCTCCTCAGCAGCAGATGAGCAGCCGGCGCAGGGGGGGGATAGCAGTAGGAGATGCAGGAGGCAGTGCCTCTGACTCCGAAACCAGTGCTGCAGCTTCTAACGCCTCAAAGGTTTGCCTGGTCCCAGCACTGATCTCCAAGCCCCGATGGGTGGTGCTGGATGGTCCTCTTGGAACTCCAGCAGCAGAGGCACTGTTTCCAGTGCTTCAGGTAAGGCAGCCTCTGACCGAATATGCGGTTCACTTAATGAAGTACCTGGGGCTGTGGTTTCAAGAGAAATTTTGCATGCTATGCAGGGAGGCTACAAAATGCCTGGCTGCGGGCCCAAATCAGGCTTTGCCTTACGAGAGGGATGCAGAGTGGTGTGGGAGTGCAGCAGCTTGTCAGAGGCATCACCTGCAATGCTGACAGGCCTGCCCCTGGTGCACGTGCATGCCCACTTACAGGTGAGAGTTGACGGAGAGAGGTCTGGGAGGAGGGCTTCATGATTTTATTCAAGCTGGTACATACTGCAGGATATAAAACGCTTATTTCTCTCTCATTAGAACATTGTGTCCACACTCTCACACTTTTGTTGGGTACTTTTCTGTATTCATTTGCTCTTGCACTAAATTCTTTCTCCAGGACCCTGCAGCGTATATCCATGAAGGGGTCTACCGCAGTGTCAGACGATTGCTGCTCTCCTCTCCATCTTCACTCTCCAACAATGTTTCCCATGGAGGGCCATCCGCTCCCAACATCAGCTCAAAGGCAGCAGCCTCAATTGCAAGATCAACCTCCACTCTGATCAATGCATGCCTCAACTGCGTCTGCTTAGCTCTGGTATCTTCAAGGTACAATGTTTGGTACAATGTGTGAACATTTGTTGATAGATGGCTTAATACATCAGATCATGAGTCAAATGTCTAGTACACAGTTCACACTTCTGCTGCTGATGACATTCGCATCAGTAAAGCATATTGATAAGGGAGGTGACAATGACCCTGACCTTGTCCTTGCAAGTCTTGTTCTGGACAATCAAGTTTACTTTTGCATCACCATTGTAGGTGATTCATCTTTCCTGTTGATATAGTTGATATTGGTAACTGAGAGCGGCAGATGACTGCTTACATTCTCAAGTTTGTACTCTAATGGACTCCCTTGCAGGGGAGCTGAGGGTGTGCAGCTTCCTGCACTTGATCTGTACAACGATCACGTGACACCGCCTGATCAGATGGCTGAGGCTCATGCTGCTGGGCTGAGCAGCAGTACATCCTCTGGATCCAGCACTACTTTATCTGGATCTGGATCAGGATCTGTACCATCCTCATGGTACTCTGTAATCCTAGGGCACTCGGGCATAGCAAGAATGCTTGTGTCTTTGTTTGATGAAGTGATTCGCACGCTGTGGCTGCCTGGCTATGTGAATGCAGCTGGGACAAATGTAGTCTTAACAGTAAGTTTGAATTTGAATCTGGATTGGGACAGATGAGATTAGAGTGCGCTTTGGACTTCATGTAAAGAGATGCAGGTACACCTTTAGACACACCGTTGCATGACTCTGAAATGGGAGTACAAGATTTGTCACATGTCTATCATGCCTGGTGGCCAGACAATTGCATAGCAGCAACGCTGTTGTTCTGATCCTGAACTGCAGAATCAGCAGATGCAACTCATTTTAGCGAGGGCAGCTCTGTTCTCCACACACTGGGCTCTGGCCTCCTTGGTCACATCTCCAGCCATGCGGAAAGCCATACAGGTTGGTCAGTGTCTACTGTTTCGACCTCTCTAGTCTAGCCTGTTGTCCTTGCTTCATGTTTTGTGCCCCCTGTTAGACCAATGGAGAGAGATTGTCTAAAGCTACTGATATAATGATAGTCATTAAAGCTACTGTGTTTGTATGTGCCCTGCCTAGTCTGCTATTGCAGAAGCAGCAGGAAATCTATCTGATGCAGCAGCAGCCTTGCCGCCAGGCATTGGGGGAGCAGGCCTTGGATCCCACATGATAGGACCAAAGCGAGGGGAGTGGGTTTCTTGGACTCAGGCAGCAGCCATCCTTCTAAATCGCTTTGTCAATTGTGATAAATCAAAGTAAGTTATCAAGTGTTGATTGATTGATTGATTGATTGATTAGGATTTTTGCTCTAGTTTTACCTTGTCATTGAACTTTTGAAAAGCTATTTATTCAACATGGTCCATTCAAGAACTGCATGGTAAAGAGATTTTTAACTTACCCATTGCGATGTTGCCTAGCCCTCAAGAGCCTGTCTAGGATCCTTACCTGTTCTGTACATCATCTTAACAGGATGCTGCCTGGGATTGATCATCCTGATCAGCAACAGCAATATCATGACTACCCTGAGTCAGCATCAGCTCTAGACTATTTCATGTACAGCTCAGACTTCAGCTGTGCCTATTCCCATAGAGAGGAGCTGTTTCTTCCAAATGCTGCCACATGCTGCTTGCAGTACATGTACTGCCTGTCACTGAGTGCTGGTCTTCATCCTATGTTGGTGGGTGGCGCTGGCAGCGGGAAGCGAACCCTGGTCAGGCATGCCCTTGCATGCTGGGAGCCTTTTGGTACTACCAAGTGAGTGTTACCCTTTAAGGCCATTATTTAGACTCGAAGAACAGTTGCTCACCATATCTTTCAAGCCATGCTCACAACTATCGGAGGACATTCCCACATATGTGTGAAACCTTCATGTATCTGTGTCATTTCTGTTGCCTATAGGGTCGAAGTGATGAGGCCTGCCCTCTCATCCAAAACATCCCCACAACAGCTTCAGGAGCTGCTGGCGTGGCATCTTGTACAGGTAAGGGAGCAGGCATGTGGAAAGATGATTGGTTGTGTGATTGTGATATGCATTATAACCCATCGCTTAGGATTTTGAGTCATCATCATCTTGCATGCTGCCTGCTGCATTGCAGGCCTCTCCAGGGGCTACCAGGCCCCGTCCAGGACATCATGTGGTGATGCTGGTGGAAGACTTGCATGTGCCAGCTCAGGTATATTGCTGGTGGAAGACTTGCATGTACCAGCTCAGGTATATTGCTGTCTCTCTGACGAGAGAGTTACACCTTTGTTGCTGTGATCTATGCTTTCCCTCATCCTTCCTGTCATTGATGTCTACTTTGCTGGTAACACCTGCGAGGGGGTGAGGGGAAGAGGGTACCCGTCAATCTGGTCTTCACGCACTAACTTCCATTGCTATCCAGACCTTTAAGGCCCCTAACACTCTGGGCCGTGTATCACTGAGGGAAGCGTACTGCTCTAAGGGCCCCAGTCGGCCTCATGCTGAGGGTTCAGCATCAGGTTATGGTGCAGCAGTACATCCTCCAAGCTTGGAGTGGCTGCGCAGACTATTGGATGATGGCTCTGTTTCTGAAACCACTTCTAACAAGAGGTGAGGACTATTTGACACCACTACTAACAAGAGGTGTGGACTACTTGACACCACTTCTAACAAGAGGTGTGGACTACTTGACACCACTACTAACAAGAGGTGTGGACTACTTGACACCACTACTAACAAGAGGTGAGGACTACTTGACACCACTTCTAACAAGAGGTGTGGACTACTTGACACCACTACTAACAAGAGGTGAGGACTACTTGACACCACTTCTAACAAGAGGTGTGGACTACTTGACACCACTACTAACAAGAGGTGTGGACTACTTGACACCACTACTAACAAGAGGTGAGGACTACTTGACACCACTACTAACAAGAGGTGAGGACTATGTGATAAATCAGCACATATTCTTATAAGCTGCTGCACCCTTATCTTACGTCAGCTACTACGTATAACCCTTGTAACCCTTGTACTCATCCATTTGTTGTGCTCAGGCTGGAGGTCCAGGGTGTTTCCCTAGCACTCACATCTTTACCAGACTTTATGCTAAGGGGTCCACAACAGGTCTCCCCTCGCCTCTGGCGACATCTTCATCACTTGCATGTGGAAGCTGCATCAGAGGTAGACCTGTCAGGCAGTCTTTCACACATGGCAGATCCCACCGTCTTCACACTCTTCAATCCTGCAATGGTATTGACCGCTCATTGTCAAAGAGCAGTGGCCACCATGGCACAGTATGCTGGCGTGCCTGAGCTGAGTGCTGTGTGGGCCTCAAGGCAGACGGGGTTAGCTGCACAGGTGTGATAATTGTTCATGCTTTTTTGCAGGCGGGTAAGCAGGTTAGGAGGTATGTAAGTAATGAAGGCAGGGCCATGTATTGAATGCACTGATTACTGTTTCTTTAGCATTGCAATATTAGCACTCTGGTTAAAGCACAACGTTAGGGCAGAGACGTGCCTGTGATTTTTTATCTGTCTCCCTGCAGGTGCTCTCATCTTTACTTGTCGATGTCCACAAATGTGTGAACATTCTATCCCACACCCGCATCCTCCCAGATACATGGCACTTCAGATTCCCTGCCTTACTTTCAGTTCTCCAACGACTGACAGTCTCAGCTTGTGATGCTGCTGTGGTAAGACAGCATCTTCTGTTGCAGCGGCATCAAGAGCTACTTCAACAGCAGCAGCAGCAGGCAGAGGAGGGTGCTGATGTTAGGCAGCAAATAGAGGACGTGGAAAATGCTCTGAAACCCTGGTCCATGGGCGACATAATGCAGAGGTGATATTGATTAATGCTGCTCTGTATTGGTTATCCGTGCTAGAGTTATATCGTCATCGTGTACCTCAAGCCTGTTGTTAACCATGGAAGAATGCAGTAAAGATAGCTTCAATCTATAATCATCCAATCTGAGCAGCTACATTTTGTTCTGACTCAAATGGTATCAGATGAGCCGATTCAAATACATAGTACCAGATGAGCTTATTCAAATGCATGGCACTAGATGAGCTGATTCAAATGCATGGCACCAGATGAGGTTGCACTCAAATTGCACATCATTTCTGCAACACTACAGGCTCATGTATGAGATTGGGAGGGAAGTGGTTGGTGGCTTGAGACGGAGAGAGGATGCAGGGACCCTGAGCAGGGTACTGCTTAAGTGCACAGGAAGAGAAATGGGTGAGCTGTATGGGCTTAGGGTTTAGAAAGGGTTTTAGGGTTTATGTTTATGGGTGAGAGATGTTAATGTAGTACTGGCAGTTTTTTAAGTTTCATAATAAGCAAAATAATAAGTGTGACCTGCCATGCTTTACCTACTTCCTCTCCTACCTCAGGCGCCATTCTTATAGGGAAGTTTGGTCCTGCCATCAGGGCAAGGCAGCGGGCTCTTGATTTGCAGGTTTCAGAGCTGCAGAAGGTTGCGATCAGCAGAGCTCACAGTACTGCTGAAGTCATCAGCAGGCAAAGCAGCCTTCCGCTTGCTGCTGCTGCTGCTGCTGCAGGGAAGCAGTCCCTCTTAGTCCCAGTGGACAATTCAGCTGCTTGGATAGCGGATTGGCTTAATGA
This sequence comes from Chlamydomonas eustigma, assembly GCA_002335675.1. Lineage (NCBI taxonomy): Eukaryota > Viridiplantae > Chlorophyta > Chlorophyceae > Chlamydomonadales > Chlamydomonadaceae > Chlamydomonas > Chlamydomonas eustigma. The sequence goes on along the minus strand of BEGY01000046.1, from coordinate 151,326 downwards.
AGACAGGGAGTTGGATGTTCATGACTTACATCAGATAGCACCTTCATTAGTGACACCACAAGAGGTTATGACGTGGTGGACAGAGCTCAGCTCAGAGGTTGGCGGCGAGACTGCAGCCCGAAGAGCAGCAGCTTTAGCTCTGGTAAGGAAGAAAAAAGCATAGCTTTGAAATCTTCTTGACTGGGAATGGCTTTGTCCTTATGTGTTGTCATAGTAGGGTGATGTTTATGTCCTCATGTAATCAAATAGGTCCTTGAATGATCACATACCTCATTGACTGGAATCGTATCACAACACAAATCACATCTCTTGTGTCCTATGTTACACATTATATATATTGTAGAATGCTTCATCAAGGTCTTATAAATTTACCACATTGGAGGACCTGAGTGTGAGAATTACTTTGCGAAGGCTTATTATTTTTTTCAATGTTCCCTTTACAAGGCTATCTCTGTTTACTCTTCTGCCATGCTCTCATCCAGATTGGACGTCTCACTGTCTCGGAGGTTGAGCCCCTACTGGATGCATTCACAGCCAATTTAATGGATGATGATGGGAGCATGAAATCAAAGAGGAGGCGTCGGAAGGGGAAGGCTGAGCCGGAAGCTAGAGCCTCACTGACTGTATCGTACAACACATCCAAACTTGAGGTACAGGGAGCTCACCTTACAGTTAGATGCACTAGATGATCACTCTTAGCATTCCATCAGAACTGATAAAATCAAGGAGTGTAAGATCATGATGACAGACCACTCTCCATGCTGCTGCATCATGATGACAGACCACTCTCCATGCTGCTTTATCATGATGACAGACCACTCTCCATGCTACTGCATCATGATGACAGACCACTCTCCATGCTGCTGCATCATGATGACAGATCACTCTCCATGCTGCTGCATCATGATGACAGACCACTCTCCATGCTGCTGCATCACGATGACAGACCACTCTCCATGCTGCTGCATCATGATGACAGACCACTCTCCATGCTGCTGCATCATGATGACAGACCACTCTCGATGCTGCTGCATCATGATGACAGACCACTCTCCATGCTGCTGCATCATGATGACAGATCACTCTCCATGCTGCTGCATCATCATAGCCTTAATATTAAATGACCATTGTACTAATTGTACATACTCCCCTCGAGGAAGCCTGTCATACAAAATTTTGTATTGCTTTGAATAGATCTCAATCATCATCATCTATGCTGTCTTCACACTCCAGGATGCTGCTGCATCAGCTGCAGTTTCCAGTGCCATAGCCTCAGCACCCTGGCTGCCAAAGCTCAGAATCGCATTGTATGAGTTGCCAGACAAACTGCATGATCTGGCACTTCACGGTCCCAAAGCCTTGGGAGGCAGCGCAGCCTCAGAAGGCTTTAGTAAACCCCTGCTGCCATCCGCTGCCCAGCAGCAGCAGCAGCGGCATGGAGGAGGACGCGTACGCCTGATGCCACTCTTAAGGCTTGGCCTGTATGAAGCTATGATGAACCCAGAGTCACGGAGGAGGGCAACTCTTCATCATGCAGCAGTGCCCAAGCACCTGGAGGTGCCAACAGATTCAACAGACTCTTCACGTCCCACGACCCTGCCCTCACAGCTCGATTCCGCACTTCTTTTTCCTTCTTATGAGCAGCAGCCCCGTCGCTCTAAGACCGGAAGCCTGGAGGAATCTGTACAGCAGGCAATACTCCTCCCCGGCACCTCGTCTCATGCAGTGGCAGCACTTGCTGAGGATGCATTGCTGCAGCAATGGGGATGTAGCGCAGCTGTTGTGGCTGCTGCCAGGGTTATGTACAGCACCTCCTTTGGGTCCTCCTCCACCTCCTCTCAATCAACTCCAGTTCCATCTTCCTACTCTCAACACCATGTGTTGCTACAAGGCACTTCCAGGCATCTGTTATCTCATGTAGCAGTGCTAGCTGCAGTGGCTGCAGGAGGTCTTCCTCATCGGCTGTCCATGTACAACAAAACAGATCAGCCATCAGAGGCATCTACTTTCCATCAGAGTAGCAAAGAAGGCGAGAACACCGCATGTCTCCCTCCTGTTATGCAGCTCATGTCGATTGTGAGAGAAGTGCTGCAGTCTTCCTTCTCCCCAGGCAGCAGCAGCAACCAAACAGGGGCTGTACCGCTGCATGTGGTGGTGATCCCACCTGAGGTATCTGTGTGTGATGATGTCATGGACATGCTACAGGTGCTGGTTGCAGAACCCCACAACATGAGCATGCTTGCTGGTGGTATTGGAGCCAGCAGGAGGGATTCACTGATTGAGGTAACAAGGGATGCGATTGATGACACATTGCATGCTTTTACTCTTTCATGTTGCACTCTGCTTTCTGTTTGCAAGTTTATGATGCGGGAGTCAGTGTACTTGTCATTAGCAGCTACAGTCCTGGATCCACTACCTTAACTCTAACAATTACTTTATCTTCATACAGTGTGTCCACATTTTGTGTCATATACATGATGTCAGTATCTTCTCTTTACCTCCCTGCTAGGTGAGACAGCAATTGGACCTTCTGTTCAACTCTGTGACTCAACCAGCTTCCAAAGAAAAGAGAGCTGCTTCCCTGGACAGAAATCACTCTGCTGGACGCTCTGAAGTTTCAACGTCACTTCAAGATGAGGATCATGCAGAGAGCTTGGACATAGCTGGGAGCCAAGAGGAGTTAGATGTGGATGCATCTGACGGAGGCGAGTCAGTCAGCACATCACAGTTGGACCTGACACAGCAGCAGGCAGGGACACAACAGGGTAGTGCAGATCAGCAGGCAGGGACACAACAGGGTAGTGCAGATCACCAGGCAGGAACACAACATGGTAGTGCAGATCAGCAGACACCTGTTAATTTCACCAGGTGGGGGACAGATTAGGATGATTTTAAACATGTGATAGGCCTTGCATTCTTATTGCATGAAGATGTTAATAAAATGCCTTCAAGATGCGGCATTCCTCATCTTGTGCATATGAGGCATACAAGTTTCAGTGTTAGCAGCAGGAGTCCATGTTATGCTCTTTTAACATGTGGTGATTGACATTCTCAATTCTCAGGGATTCTAATTCCTGTGACATTATACTTATATGCCCTAAACCCTAAACCCTATATGCCCTGCTTGATATCATACCTACATGCCCTAAACCCTAAACCCTACATGCCCTGCTTGATATCATACCTACATGCCCTAGACACTAAACCCTGCTTGATATCATACCTGCATGCCCTGCTTGATATCATACCTACATGTCCTGATTGATATCATACCTACATGCCCTGCTTGATATCATGCCTACATGCCCTTAACCCTAAACCCTACATGCCCTGCTTGATATCATGCCTACATGCCCTAAAACCTAAACCCTACATGCCCTGCTTGATGTTTCTAGGACGCTGACAGCCCTCCGCCTCTCAACATTGGCAAGAAAGTCTGGCGGAGAAGGGTCCTCACACTATGACCCAAGCCTGGCCTTCTCTCAGGTAATTTTGTTTGGAATTTGTGGCCAGGGAGCAGCGCTACTAACTTGGGCTAATCAGCCGTGCCTCCTTGCCACAATGAACCTTTTTTAACTTAATTAGCTGACCTTATGCTGCCTCACATATATGTCTGACAGCCCTGCTTTCCACACATGTACTTTTTTATTCTAAAATCTCGCCAACATCCTAGAGGGCATGCTGTTTCACCTGCCTCAGCTGCCTACAGAAACTGAACTCTCAATGATGAACTTGATTAACTTCCCTCACCTCAATACACCACCCTCTCCTTCTGGAAGGTGCTGCTGAGTGACATTCGCAGAGATCACAATTCACGGCCTGCTAGGCTGCGAGAGGCATGGGAGCGTCTGAATTCTAGTTTAAGGTTCATCGTGGTGGCTGGTAACCCATCTAGATGTCAAGATCTGAGGGTCAAATTTCCAAAGCTGGCAGCTCTCCTCACAACTGTCTCAGTGTCAGATCCCTCAACTGTGCGGAAGGTATGATCGCTCCAGAGAATGCTTGTTGACAGACTGATTTTCAGCTTGATGATCTTCAGGAGATACTGGATCCATACTTGCTTCAAATTGCAGATTTTCCAGCTTCCGTTCCCTTGCCTCTTGAATGCTGTGATAGACTATGGGCTGATAAGCCAATATAGAATAGCACCCAGACAAAAACTAGTGTCATTTCTGAAGTCAAGAGAGCCATGCACTATATGTTGCCAAGGCTTTGATGTTTACCTCTCTGTTAGGCTCACCTTGCTGAGACCTGGCTGCTAGAGGAAGCACCCTTGGTTGCTGACAATGATCCCCTGCCAGTGTCCACTAGAGCCCTAGCCATGATCCCTACTGAGAACCAGCTGGATAGGCTGAGACATCGCAATGTACCTCCAGCTGAGGCACAGGATGGGGTGACAGAACAAAATGCACCTTCCCTAAAGGACGTAGAAAAGATCTGGACAGAGCAGCGCCGCAAACTCGCCAAGGCAAGCACAGGGTCCCTATGCTGTGTTGAATGAGAAGTCCTCTTGCATAATTTAACAGATGTACGCTGTGCAATAGATGCAGTGGTGTTCAGTGGACTAGTAAAGTTTGCAGATGTACTGCACTCAACTACTTTGTACCTTGTACTGACAAGCAATTGAAAGCAGTGGAACCACATACTTAATTTTAAGACTCGATGCAGAATCATAAACATTTTGTTTGCGCTTCTATGCAGGTGTTGGTTGCTATCCATCAACACAGCGAGGAGGTCTATCACGGGTTGGGGTTGTTGGAATCTCACTCCACACTTTCAACCAGCAAGATACTGGACCTTGTACAGGTAAAGCAAGGTCAAGTGGCAAACCATTAAAATGCAAGATCAGTTTGTAATGTCCATAATCTTTATCTGCGTCCCATGCTTCATTTCCCTTCACACACACACATCCACCTGTGTTGTTCACACATCTCACTGCCTCAGGTTCTTGCTGGAGTGCAAGGTGCTCATCGGAAGCTGCTGAGAGCTGAGCAAGCCAGTCTTTGGGTCTGTCTGGAGAAGCTTAACAATGGCGAGAGTCAGGTAAAAATAAATTATAAAGCCTTGAGTCCTTTACTTTTACTTTTATTCAGCTCTCTCCACTTTTTCTGGTCCACATCTATTTGTGGCTTTGACTTTTTCTGGTCCTCATCTATTTGTGGCTTTGACTTTTTCTGGTCCTCATCTATTTGTGGCTTTGAATTTTTTGGTCCTTATCTATTTGTGGCTTTGACAATTTAATCACCTCATCCTTGCAGGTCAGCATTGCTGCTGCCAATGTGGAGAGGCTGACGGCTGAAGCTAATGTCAAAAAGGGTGAAGCTTCAGAGGTAATGGAGATAGTGACGGAGAAGGCTATATGACGCCTTTTTTCTCTACGTGTTGTTCAGATGAGGAGATGTTGAAGGATGCGTGCAGGTCACTGCCTGATAAATTTACACTTGTCTTCTTTCCCTATCAGCTGCGCTCAAAAGAGATGGAGCTTGAGACCTTCATTGATAAGCTTTCCCAGGAAGTTGTGGACCAGGAGGCCAAGATTAAGGACACCAGAGAAGTTGTGACACAGGTCCGGAAGTGCCTTCTCTTTTTTCACTCAGTCTAAAAGGAGTCATTTGCATGTCATGTCTTGGCTACATTAGATTTCAACTTGGTCCCTACTTCTTAAAGTTCAAGTGCTTCTAGGCTTTGTCTTTATCTCCATTGGTACCACACAACAGGTACAAAGTGAAGTGGACACCCAAATTGAAAAAGCAACCTCACAGTACCGCAAGGCTGTAATGGAAGCTGGCGGGTTAGGAGACAATGACCTGGCAGAGGTGAAAGTCATGAGTGCTGTAAGGATTACACAAACCGCTGTCAGATGGATACAGTTCATGCCCTTGAGTGCATTATTGTCTGAGATCAAGAAGCATTTAGTCAGGTACTTTTTAGCATTTCTGACATAGATGAACCTTAAATCAACGCAGATCCGCGGCTACCCTACCCCTCCTGACATTGTCAAGTTGGTCATGATGGCAGTATGTGTGTTGTTTGAAGCTCCAACAGATTGGAGGTAAGTTTAAAAAAGTGGATATTTTTAAATGAACTAAGAGCAGAGATTATAGATGGAGCAAAGCAGAACCAAACACCGCATGCTGCTCTCACATGCCTTCCTCCTTCCATGCTGCTCTCACATACCCGCCTCCTTTCATCCTGTCCTAAGGTCCGCTCAGCAATTGTTGTCAGAGCAAGGTCCAAAATTTGCTGACAGGCTCCTTGGCTTGGATCCTGGTTCAGTGAGTACTGCTAACACTTGGTGTAACATGTTGGAAGTCACTGTTTATTTTTATTAGTTTAGAATGACTAGACTCACACCGTCTCCAAGCCATCAAGACTCACCGACAAGGGCACTTTTTATGCACTACTGTATTACCACCTCAGGTACTCAATACTTTTGATTGTGATTGAAGCATTCCTGCTATCTCCCTTTGTATTAAGGTTGGAATTCTTCCAGCAGCGAAGCTTGCGCGCATTGTCAGAGAGCCTGATTTTAACATTGTGTCAGTTGAACGTGTCTCCAAGGCATGCAAGAGCCTGTGTTGGTGGGCTATTTCCATTAACGAACTCATTAAGGTAGGTAGAGGCAGGGGGGCAGCAAGTCTCACGACTGCCCAATCTCTACAAAGCCTATGCTTTCTTGTGAGATGGAGAGTTGCTGACCGCTTGACAGGACTTGTAGTTACTAAGCTGCAGTTTTAGAGTACATTCTCTGTATATTCTTATCTAAGGACATGTAAGGAACAAAGGGAGAAACTACAACAGCAGATACTCATTGACAAAAACTGCTCCATTGCTGCATTCAAAGATCTGTTACATTCTAATCAAGGCTGTTTGGCAACTCAGACATTGGTTAAATCACTTGTCGAATGTTCCAACAATGTCAGGATCAATTTCACTGTTTAAATGGTTCCTAGGTCCAAAAGGAAGCTGACATGAAACTGGAGCACATTAAAGAGGCTGAGCAGCGGCTAGATACCTCAGTGTCATACATCAGGAAGTTGAATGGAGAGATCCTGGTGGCACACAACCAAGTGGCAAGATGGCAGAAAGATCGTTACTCGATTGAGGAGGACATCGCAGAGCTAGAGGTAAATACTTGGGTGGATGTGGATGTGTGTGTGTATAGTGTTTGTAAGCAGATTGCTGGATATAAGGGTGGTTTGGTCTATTTTTTCTTGATGGCTGGACTATCAAGGTGTCCTGATTGAATCCTGGATGTTTAATTTCATAAGCTGGGTACTCCTTTCTTCTCCCTCTCTTGATGGCTGGACTATCAAGGTGTCCTGATTGAATCCTGGATGTTTAATTTCATAAGCTGGGTACTCCTCTCTTCTCCCTCTCTTGATGGCTGGACTATCAAGGTGTCCTGATTGAATCCTGGATGTTTAATTTCATAAGCTGGGTACTCCTCTTTTCTCCCTCTCTTCTACAACCGCATTAGTTGCTAGGTATTCTTCTTTGATGATGAGTGTTTTGCTACCTGCAGTCCTTGATTAACGACAACGCTGTGGCAACAAGCAATGTGAAGCGGATGGAGCAAGCAGTACAACACCTTGTCGAGGTGAGAGATGCCTTTTAAGATTAATCTCTATGTGGAAGTAGAATATCGCACATAACCATATTGAGCATGATGGGTTTGATGAGGAGGAGCCAACCATTATGCCTCCTAATGCCCAGGTTAGGGAAACCTGCAATGATTATGAATCTTGATGGTCTACCTTAATTGTCTTTCAAATCAAGCTCCTGTTTTAGTGACTTATCTTGCTATCATTTCCTCCTCCAACTAGGTATGGAAGGAGTCTTATGCAGATATTAATGATCAGCTGCCTCGCCTCCTGGGGGATGCCACTCTGGCTTCTGCCTGTGTTGTGTACGGTGGCCCTTTGCTCCCAACTCAGCGTGCGGAGGCTATGGAGGTGTGGCAGGCCATGCTTGCTGGAGTTGGCCTGCCTGTGGGGCCTCCTGGCTTCAACTTCTCAAGGTTCCTTGAGGTAGGATCCAAGGTTTAGGGTTTACAGTGATAGTGACTCAACATGCAGAAGGATTAAATGTTAGGGATTTCAAGAGGAGGGGAGTTACATCATATGGATGTTCTGACAAAGAGGAGGGGAGTTACATCATATGGATGTTCTGACAAAGAGGAGGGGAGTTACATCATATGGATGTTCTGACAAAGAGGGAGGGGAGTTACATCATATGGATGTTCTGAAAATTTGTGTGTGGACTCAATTGTTTCTCCATTCCCTGTAGTCTTTGACCTGTGTCCCATCATTGGGATGTACTCTTTTACTTGCCCTAAACAATGTATACAATCCAAGCTGTTTGGACGCATGCCTCACAAAGGTTCGACGTGGACAGCTACTTGGAAGCTGCATGCGTCCACCAGATCTTGCAGCTGCTGACCGAGCCGGTTGGACAGGTTCATTACTGATGCTTGCTCTTTCCAGGCGCCCTCCACTCCTCATTGATCCTCACAGGTATGAATATGAATGTATACATGCTTCTGCAAATGTAATCACCAGCAGGCTCTTCAGGATCAACCTTGTGCAAGTATGATGACATAGTACCATGGTTTATTGCTACTGACTTTCACTTGTCTTGTTAATTTCTGAACAGGGAAGCATTGCAGTTGGTACTAGACATGCATGAGAAAGGGGGGATGACAACATTGTATATCAGAGATGAAGGTCTACCTTCCAAGGTAGACAAGTTGTCTAAGCACTAGAAACCGGCAAGCTATTTTAACTCTTGCACACAATGGGCCCGTCTTTTCCTAATCATGTTCAAAGTTGTTAGTACTAAGTAGATCTGAACCCTTATTACTAAGTATATCTAAGTCGTTAGTACTATGTAGATCACCCCATGATTGCGCTGATTGCTCAATGTGTTTTCAATCCTGTCTGTTATACCATGATGATCTCTTCCTGTCTCTTATTCCATGATGAAATCATCCTGTCTGTTTACTTATCAAGGTTGCAAAGCTTGTGTCAGAGGGTCAGATTGTGATCCTGGACATAATGCTGCACGCAACTGAGATCCCACTTTTAGAGCAAGTATGGTAAGTGTTCATTACACATACTTTGGATATTTTGGACATTACATTATGTAGCTACATACATTTTGGACATAGCATTATCTAGCTAGTTATATTTTGGACATTACATTATCCAGCTAGTAGTTACATGCTGCTGCGTATTAATCAATGCTTCAGAAAATGACAGACGTATTGAAGGGGAACAGCATGTTGTGGTCTACTATAACTGTTGAATCTCATATCATATGTGTTACCTCATGCACTACAACCCACGCCACTCCTTTTAATCATACCACCCTACCTCATGTACTAAAACTCACGTCACTCCTTTTAATCGTACCACCCTACTCTCCTTTAATGATACCACCCTACCTCATGCACTACAGCCCACGTCACTCCTTTTATTCGTACCACCCTACTCTCCTCATAATCATACTACCCTACCTCAAGTTCTACAACCCATGTCACTCTTAATCATACCACCCTACGCTCCTTTTTATCATTTTCAATGTGTCTATCTTTTGTTGAACTCCCAATACTTACACCGGCTGATAACTCCCAATACTTACACCGGCTGATAACTCCCATGAATACATACACCGGCTGATAACTCCCATGAATACTTACACCGGCTGATAACTCTCAATACTTACACCGGCTGATAACTCTTCAGGTGTGCGTATGATGCTGAGATGCAACGGTCGTGGCCCTCTCTGTCAGCAGTTGTACAGCATCGGTTGTACTTGCGTACTTCCCTCCGGCTGCCCCAAGCACTACATCCCGCATTCCACCAAGTAAATTAGAAACAGCTGATTGCTGTAGTCTAGTCTGAGATTGATTGTAAAACAAGTCAAGCTGGGAATATATGCACTAATTAACAATATGTGAATGTGTAGCTTTTTTGGCAAGCTCATCCTCTGCCTCACACAAACATTTCTTTGACCCTGGCCACTCTCTCCTCTAGCTCTTTGCACCAATAACCTTTGCCTATGATGGTGCCCAAATCATTGGGAAGCTGGGGGGAGCCATAGTCTCAGAGGCAAGTCTGAATACACAATTGTCGGTTTCTCTTAACAGAAGAGCTCCTGCAGATGAACTGTAAGATAATAACATTATGTGTGAGATGCAAGTCATCAGTTCACTTTAGTTATGTTCTCTCTTTACCAAGAAATCAGCAAACAATATATTACAGCTGTCTATCTTGATCTGTCATTTTTAAAAAGAAGATCATGTGTGCATCTACCAGGTTGGAGCTGACCAGGCTGCTGAATTGAGGGAGGTCCAGAACAGCCTGTGGGAGGCTATGGACCAGCATAAGGTTCTCACTCAAGTAAGAGACATGGTAGCAATGCTAGGCTGTCAGTCCCTGATATGACTACCATAGTTAGCAACAATCAATATCACTACTGATGTGAGCTGTCTTATATTTAAATATTTTCTCACTGTCAATGGAAGTATGAGCTGTGCAGCATGGAACTTAAGATACGCCTCCCCACATCTTTGTCTTTTTCTCATTGAAATCTTATCAGGAGATATACTTGTCTCTGTCAAACACGCGGGGAAGCGTGTGGGCTGACAATGCAGTGGTGGACTCTACTGTCACCAAGGTGAGATGGACTGACAGCAAGGCTGCTGACGATCGACATATGAGTGTCTAATATGCTGGAGACCTCTATGAGTGTCTAATATGCTGGAGACCTCTATGAGTGTCTAATATGCTGGAGACCTCTCTTGGAGAATATTAGGGGATTGACAGATTTGAAAAGCCACCTTAGCAACAGTGTTGAGTGATCTTGAACTTAACGCACTTCAGATGGATAATGAAATTCCAAGTATTGCGTTAAACCCTGTATGGTAGCTCTGAAGACTGTGATGTACCTCAGGTTTTGAACCAGAAAGCGCTTCAGGCTAGGTTACCAGTTCTGGAAGACCGAATAATTGTAAGTGAATAAATTTGTTGAACAGCTATGAAAGCTAGTGTCTTAGAGTGTCAAGCAATAATTGAAGGTTTCCTTCTGCTATCGTTCCTGAAGTAGAAGTACTTCGCTCTGAAACTCAGCATTCTATTAACTCCTTGATAGGGTTTAGTGTTCAAGGTTTTTCCATTTAACTATGGTATCTGATTCATGCTTTAGATCCTGAGTGGTCTGGAGGGTGAAGGAGGACACATGGAAATGGTTGAGTGTGGCAAGCTGATCCATGATGTCTTGACTTACATGGCCGTTGAAGACCCGCTATCTCAGGTGACTGTCTACTCAGCACTTTCAGACCCAATGTCTGTCTTAGGTGACTGACTACTTCTTTACTGCAATTTAAGACCCACTGTGATTATGTAATTTGAAAGCTAACTGCAAAACACTATTGCTATTGCTTGAGCCACACAGTAGCACACACAGTAACCCCTAAACCCTTATAATGATGTAGGGTCTATTTTGAGTCAGGAGTGAACTCTAAAATCATTCAATCTCCAAAGTCATGATTTATTTTACATTGCTGTATATTCTGTAGATTCCGGACCACCACTTCATCTCCCTTTTCAAAGCTGCATTTCGAAAGGCCCTGCAAGAAGTCTCTGTGCTTAACAACGAACCCAGCAGTGATATGTTTGGGATGACGTTTCCCTTGATGATGGGAGGACAACAGAAGGTCCCCGTCAGCCCTGCCTCTGTCATGCTCAGGAGCCTTAGTTCTCTTGTGTGCTGCTGTCTAGGGCGCAGCCGCGCAGCTGCTTTTAAGCTTCTTGTTGCGCTTCATTATGCAGCCCGCCCTGGTGAGAGAAATAGGTTCACAAAATGCTACACTTCTACGTTGTGGTACCAAGCCTCGTGTTGCATGGATCCCTTAATAGAAACCTTCTGCATGGCTTTCTACGCAGGCATCTTAGAACAGTCTCATCTGGTTTTCAAACATAATTTTATGAGACGTGGCAATCACAATCCTTCCAACTCTGCACCTAGACTGTCATCTAGTTCTGTGTGTTGATATCCTCTGTTGCAATAGGTGTCATCGGAGCCTTGTCAGCCTCAGAGCTGCAGTTCACTCTGTCAACGCTACGAAAAGGGCCACGTGGTTTTGGAGCAGCAGAAGCCTTGGCTTTGTCAGGCGTGGTTGATAATGAGGCACCACTGGTATGAGCTATTAAGGAGCAATGTTACTGATCTTAAAATGAAACAGCAACACATTGTTCTTTCAGGAAGCATTGCCATGCAGTCACAGTCGATGGTACATACAACTACTTGTCACCTTCATATCTCTTGCCATCATGTTCCAGATGCGTCACTCCTCTATTGGGGGGAGCCAGGAGGGGGCTGCCTCTGATGTTGACATGAGCAACCAGTCCTCAGCTCATGGGAGGACCATGAACTTCAAGAAGGCTGCACGACTGGTGGGGGCCTTCAAGTCCCATGTTGATGTTACTGCAGCAGCCTCAAAGGCCATTAAGGATAGAGACCTGCCCCCTTGGATCCAGGTACTGCATATATCAGTGGAATCACACCTCATAGGGAGAGACAATAACAGCCAGGAAACATATTATTTGACGCCTGCTGCTTACATTTTACAATCTGATCTCCAAATCGTATGCTACGATTGTCAAACATTCCTTCTTGATAAGTGTGTAATTATTTTGAAATGAAGCAAATCTACATTTTAATTCCCCAACCTCCTCAACCTGCTTAACCTTCACAATCCCCCCAGGCTGTGCTCCCTGGTCTGCATTGGCTGGAAAAGCTGTATCCTGTCACCTCCACCTTCAAGGGCATCGTTGCCTCCTTTAAGACCTCACCACAGGGATGGCTCAAAGCTATGACAGAGTCAGGAGACTCTTGTGGTTACCTGTGGGGGCAACCTGGGACTGCAGCTTTGGGGTTAGGTTTAGCTATGGGTCAGCAGGGTAACCCCCAAGTTCTAGGTCCTGTGGAGTGGCAGGCCCAAAACAACCCCACCCCTGCACACTGGTTGCTTCTTGTGGCCATTGCAGCCCCTCCTCGATTGTCCATTGCAGCAGAAGCCCTGCTCTCTGCTCCACTCTTCTCTCCACCCCCACCTCCACCCCCAAACCTGTCATCCTCAGCACGCTTCTCCTCCTCCTTAGAGGTGGTTCTTGAGGAGGGACAAGAGATCATTGAAAACACATGGCTGAGCACATCCCCTAGTTCACAAAGCACTTTCAATCCATTTACTTCAGCTGCACTCAATAAAATGTCTTCCACTTCCCCTCATGAGGTAAGCAGCCACCTTGCCCTAGAAATAGGCCATGTTGACAATGAACCGAGAAGATAAGGATGTTGACAATGAACTGAGAAGATAAGGATGTTGACAATGAACTGAGAAGATAAGGATGTTGACAATGAACCGAGAAGACAAAGATGAGAAGCAAACTAAATCCCAATCTTTTTTCACTCATCTGGTATCATCCATGCACTTTCTATCTATTCCAATACAAATCATTCTTAACTCTTGTTGCCTGCAGCGCCTTCTCCCCGCTGAATCAGAGTCAACATCGGGGGAGCGGCTCCTAGGTGCCCTTTTGTATATGCCGGCATCATGCCCGTTGCTTCTGGCCACAGAGGGCTGCGCAGATGCTCTGGATGCTATCAGACAAGCTCAGGCTGCATTTGCGGCAGGGGCTTCCCCATGGGACCCTACCTCTGAAGACATGAAGATACAAGTGGGTTGTCCGGAAGGGATGTAACCAATATTTGTGCAGAATGTGTTGGTTTGGCATTATTTAGAGCTGGGGTTGATGTTTTGCATAATCGCTTGCCAAGAGATTAACATGCTTGAAGCTACTTGTTGAGCACTACCTTGATGCAGCAGGATGTGAACATTACCCTGAAGCTATGGGATGCGACGGAGATTGTTAAGTCTACAAGGCATAAATCTGGCACAGATTTTGAGGGACTGCAGAAAGACCTCATCAGCGCTATGCAGGAGCGTCGTTGGATGGTTGTACTCAATGCACATGTTGCACCAGACCTGGTAAATTCACTCATGTTTGCAAACATAACATTCCATGACCATGATATACCAATCAAAAAAGCTTAAAAACTAATTAACATATCAACTGAGATTCTCCGTTATCCAGATTTGATACAAATACATTAGTTTGTGACTTGCAGAGTTTCTGAGCCTGTGAGCCTTCAAAACCGTATTGCACTCATTGTTTAACTTTGGAATGTGCTGCCAATATACCCTGCCATATAAGTGTGACCCTCAACACCTGCTGCTGCTGCATACAGATAACAGACTTGCTACACTGCCTGGACAGCCACGAGTACCTAGTTAGGAGTGAGGAAGAGGGTGCCTTCAGGCTGATCCTAGTTGCGCCTTATGCATCAGTACCAGTGCTACCACCTGCAGTGCGGCATCAGGTGTGAGGTTGTACTTTGTTTGCACAAGAAGGCAATACATATTGGCTTACAGTATGTAGGAGGGTGAAGCAGAATGAGTGTTAAATGGGAGCAGAATGGGATCATGTTACAAGCACTTAAAGCTATGAGGGCTATGTGGTGTAGATAGTATGAAGGCTCAGTACCATTAAGGAGTTAGGATGAAGATATTTTGTTCCGAAAGCAGCAATGACTAAGAAACCAACAGTCTGAGAAAAATGCAGCATAGCATGTTGCCTATGACTTTGAAACTTGCTTTTTTGATAATGAAAGACTCTCCGAGTGGTCTTGGAGCCTCCTCGATGTCCAGCAGCCTTTGTGCGAGGAGCCCTGCAGCAGCTGGCCCACCCTTTCTTAGGATACCTGAATTACTACGGGAAGGTGAGAACTGCAGCAGCTTCTTCAAATCTTGAGGACAGCGGAGAGACCAGCACCAGACTGACCTAACTTAGCGCATCTTAGAATGCAGCAATAGCGGATAATGATCCAGTCTTCATTTCTGAACATACAGGGCATGGAGCGCGATGCTCAACTGGCAGTATACGGTGCAGTCCTGAGTATGGCTGCTCTAGACAGGATATTGGACAAGGAGCTGACTGGCAGGTGCTACACAGTTGCTGGTGGGGCTGCTCCACATTACTCCTCATGGGATGTGACGGCGGCTGTCCAAGTAAGCATATATTTTATAAATGACAGGAGCTCTTTCAAAGGCAGCATAAGTTATCAAGGAGGCTATTTTAAAGGCAGCATAAGTTATCATGGAGGCTTTATTAAAGGCAGCATAATTTATCATGGAGGCTCTTTCAAAGGCAGCACAAGTTATCAAGGAGGCTCTTTCCTAAGTACCATGTACTAGGCATGGAGGCCTCTCCTAGTCATTATTATAAACAGTGTTTCTTGCTGTCAACAAAGATTTACAGTTGGCTGTGAGAAAGCAGGGCCTCACCTCCCCCTATTGTCGTCTTGTCCCCTTAATTTACAAAACATGAGTTCTCTACTATCCATGCTGTGTAGACTGTCAGGGTCCTTATGACTGAACTCAAGGATGTGAAGAAGGAGGAAGCTGATTCAAATGTAAGCCCGCAGGTCCTAAGACATAGACTGCTCACCTCTTAATTGCTGTCATGACCTCTCTCTTCTCCTTGTAATATGACATAATTTCTAGTGTAAATTATTTTCCCTTCACATGTTAAGGCTCTGATTTCTTTTGTCTCGATAAATTCATCGCTGTAAAGTACTAGGTAGTGCTACCATGCAAAGTACTAGGTAGCGCTACCGTGCAAAGTACTAGGTAGCGCTACCATGCAAAGTACTAGGTAGTGCTACCATGCAAAGTACTAGGTAGTGCTACAGTGCAAAGTACTAGGTAGTGCTACCGTGCAAAGTACTAGGTAGTGCTACCATGCAAAGTACTAGGTAGTGCTACAGTGCAAAGTACTAGGTAGTGCTACCGTGCAAAGTACTAGGTAGTGCTACCATGCAAAGTCCTAGGTAGTTCTACCATGCAAAGTACTAGGTAGTGCTACCGTGCGCTGAATTGTGAAGTGAATTTCATTAATACAGCTGTGCAACATGACCCACGTCCTCATGACCCTTCCTTACAGGTCTTAGATTACACTAAGCTGCAAGAGCTGCTCATAAGTCAGGTGCTGCTGGTGCCCTGTCCTCAACCCCTAATACTAGGGCACTCAGGGGGAGGGACATCTAGTGCTAGGAGCACTCCTCTCAGTTACTCCTCACCTCTCATGTATCATCTCATGCTGGCGGTGATCGAGCGTTTGGTGCGGCCGGGGATCCTCACCTTTAACTACCCTGTGCATAGGCTGACAGACAGGGACCAGGTGAATATATTCTTACACAGTAGTAGAGTTTCCATGACAAGGCTCTCTTGTAACAGTGTGTGGTATCCATGTGACAGAATGCATCAGAGGGGCTCTCTGCTTTAGTTGGCATACATTTTCTGCACCACACCTGTGGGAATCTTGGTCCTCCTTTTCAGTACATTTTACCTCATTTCATTCAAACTTTTTCCTCTCTCCTTCAACCCAGGAGCCGGGCGTGGTTCCTATGACTGAACCCTGGCCCTTCATCACCAGTCCAGGCAATATCTTTGCATTCCTTCAGGTGAACTGCCATTCTTCTCATTTCTCAATGTAACTCTTCTTCACTGATCGCATTGACTGGGAATAGGTAATAGGTTATGCATCACTCTGTACAGCCTGTCATTACTAGGCACCCTCATGCATTACTCTGTACAGCCTGTCATTACTAGGCACCCTCATGCATCACTCTGTACAACCCGTCATTACTAGGCACCCTCATGCATCACTCTGTACAGCCTGTCATTACTAGGCACCCTCATGCATCACTCTGTACAGCCCGTCATTACTAGGCACCCTCATGCATCACTCTGTACAGCCTGTCACTCTGTACAGCCCGTCATTACTAGGCACCCTCATGCATCTCTTCCCTCCACCTTCATGCAGCGCTTACTTCCAGTGTCACCCCCTCTGGGACTTCTAATTGATCATCCCACCACATCAGCAACCTCCTTGGAGCATGCAGCAGACTCCTCAGCTCTGTTATGGCAGTTGCATGGCTTGACTTCTGCACGCAACTTCAATTTACCCATTGGTGCTCGTGCACCCACACCTCTTGACTTCATAGTAGAGAGGCCTAATACCCAGCAGAGCACAGGGCTTGATGCACATATCCTGAACCAGCAATCCTCCACTCTCACCAACACAACAAACATTACAGGAGCAGGCGTCAGACATCCTACCTCTCCAGCCCCATCCTTGATGCAGTCCACATTGGTGTCAGGATCATTAATTTCTCCGTTGCACTCAAAGGTTTTAACATCTGGACATGCTGAGCTCAACACTCCCTCCCAAGGCAGGTTGGGCAGTTACACGCAGGGCGGTGCTCTTACTACCCCATCTCCCAGCAAGGACAGGAGGCCTAGCAAGTATGGAGAGGAAACAGGATCCCCTTCAGCTTCAAGCATGCGTCGTATCAGCATGTTCGGGACAGAACTACCCTCCCCATTACCTAACTCAAACCCACGTCGTATCAGCATGTTAGGGACAGAACTACCCTCCCCATTACGTAACTCTAACCCACGTCGTATCAGCACCTTTGGAGGAGATGCTAGTATCACAATCAGCCTGCAAGGTACAATCACAGAGGGGTATGTGGTATCATCCGCTGCTGCATCCGCTGCTGCTGCTGCCAGAGTCACCCACCCTCGTTTGAGGCCCCCTGCCTGGCCTCAAGGTACAGCTGCTTCTTCTCACTTTGCCATGGATATACTTGCCCTGTCCTCTGAAGCAGCTGCTTGGCATGCCACATCTGGATCGCCTGCCATCATTGGCCAAGAATTTGGTATTTCTGTTGTTCTTCCAATACTGGCGGCACAAGGTACAGCCGGTAATAAAACAACTGGTAAAACCTCAACCTCAGGTGTTATGAATGATGTTCCCCCAGAGATCAAGATTATGAGAGAAGCCATTCATCTAAGAGGCCTTCAAAGAAAGCAACTCGTGGCCATGCTGAACTCACTCAAGGTGAGAACTGGCTGCGCGCTGCTGACAGATTTTACTTTAAAGGAATTGATTTGCAATATTATTTCTACATTTACATTCGATAAGACAGAGGTTTCCAAGGCAGCATATGTGTATATGATTGCTTCATGATTTACCCTTGATGGGACCGAGGAATGGAGAGCTAAACCCAATCTCCTTCATGGTGGATGCAGGGATGCTGTGACAGTGTATTGGAGCAATGCAAAGCAGCTTCCATCCAGCTCCTAAGGCGGGTAGCAGCAGATGCAGGGCGTCCAAGATCATTGAGCTCAGGGCTGGATACACTGAGTGCTGAGATGTGGGCAGTGGAGGCTAAGATCATAGCAAGGTGTGTTGTATTAACCACCTCAGTTTAAGCTAAGATAAGATTATCATAACATGAATCTCCTTGGATATAGAAATGGTCAATTCTGGGTTTGCTTCGTAAACAACCTATCAATTACAGATAAGGTCTGGGAGCTGGGAATCCTACATGAAGCACTGCAGGTTGAATGAAAAGACAAAGACTCATCATTTAATTCAGGGTAACGTCTGTTGTGACATCAGTCAAGGAGTCCATCTCACATTTCAATTTGTTGTTGATTTTGAAGGTATGCTTTAGAGGTCAGTCGCTTGGCAGGGCATGCCCTTCATGCATTAGAGACTCCCTACTTGGCAGGCCCTGCAGCAGCAGCAGCCATCAGAATGGTGTCTTCTCAACTTGCACCCTGGTCCCTAGCTGCAGCAGCAGCACCAAGAAGCACTATTTCCAGCGGTACGGCGGAGGGGCTTCGTGTCCTCTTCTTGGAAGCTGCCAAGCAAGCTCTGAAGAGGCAGGCATCTTCTGTGGCACTAGCTGTCACAGAAATACCTCCTGCAACTGTGGCTTCCACTCCCAGACCTGGTGCTGTCATGGCCATGTTGGGTAGCCAAGTGCCTGCAGCTGTGACAGCGGCATCAGTTCCCTCCAGAGGTACTGCTGCTGTCACTCGGCAGTACAACCTGATTGAAATGCACCTGCCTGGCGCGCCAGCAGCTGTGTACATGAGAGCTTATGCTCAAGAGGAGTCAGCCAGTCTGGCCAACGTAACCATACGTTTGATGCTTGAGACTGGCGCTATGTTTGAGGTGAGAATGGGCCTTGCATAGTGAGAGGTTCAGAGGCATGGATGATGCATGGATGATGCATGGAAGATGCATGGATGATGCACGGGAGATGCACGGGAGATGCATGGATGATGCACGGGAGATGCATTGCGGGTGTAAGGAATAAATCATGAGACATGGCCACTGTTTCGACTATGCTGCATCTCTTCTATGTATTGTAGCTTCTTTCATGCTGCTAATAATACCTGAGGCCGATACATGCATAACTGAAGCCAATTCGTAATGAAGCTGAATCAGCACCTTAGGAATTACCAGTTGTTGTGACTGAAGCTGATGAATCAGCACCGTAGGAATTACCAGTTGTTGTGACTGACGAAGTACAAATGAAATGCCAGAATCAGATAATCAAATATCTTGAATTAATTTGCCCAGGTGGATCAATCATCAGCGACAGCTTCACCCTCTCGTGGTCTCCGGCCGTCAGCTGTGACACCATCTGGCATGCAGACCTCCTCAGCACCTGCTAGAGCAGGTTTTACTGCAGGCCCAATCCTACTTCATGATTGCTCTTATGACCTTGACTCTGTCAACACCTCACAGCATATGGCTGGCTCTTTTGCCTCAGCTGGTGCTCTCATCCCATCTCCTTCTAACACACCCCTCTGGCCTTTCCCAAATAAGGGCGGCCTGGTCCGCTTTGCTCCTGTCTTTACAGAGCTGCCACCTCGCACTCGGCCTAGTGGAGCTGCCTCTCCCTCCCGATCAAGCCCCTCCTCAAGAGGAGCAGGAAACTCTGGGGTAGCTAACTCAGCTACAGCCCTTATGGGCTCTCAGGCTGGAGGGGTAGGAGGCATGGGATCAGGCAGTTGCATCAGAGGTGGTGAGGCCTCAATAATGGCAGGGGGGGGTACAATGGCAGGCATGGGAGTGGGGATGTCTCAGAGACACCCTTCCTCTCACCACAGCCTTAGACCTGTTGCCACTGTGCCAATGCTTCTCAGCGCCACAGAGGGTGGGCTGCTACTTGCAGTACAATTAGATGCCAAAGATGGGTGTGACCGGCTGCCTGCCTGCTGCCTGCCTGGTGTGATGTTATGTTCATCAGGGTTACCATTGCATGTGCATGGCGAGAAGAAGATCATGACTCAGCAGGAAGGAGCATCATCTTCATCTGCTGCGGCAGCAGTTATTGCTGTTGTACAAGGCTCCTCTGAACAGGGTGAGAAGGTGCACTACAACCTCTTAGCAGGCAGCAGTGGCCTGGAGCTTATGGCAGGTCTTGAGTGTTCTGGGATGGGACATGTTGGGTTAAGTCTGGTCGTAAGAGACATCTGAATGTGCAGCTAGCACAGTTGAGTCAAACCCTGTCCCTTCATCTGTTGAGTAGTTTACTAATATCCATGTTGTTTTTAGTTTTAATAAGAGTTCATGATCCGAGCCTTAAGTGTCATGATATAATATGTGAAATCATGCAAGAAAATACTCCTTATGTTTCAGTCATCATAGTCATCATTATATCAATCCCATTATCTTTCTGTCAGCTGGATATCTGAGCCTCTGCTGTTAATGAAGTTATAAGTTTGAGAGCTTGCTTAGGATGCTATGCTTCAGCATAAGACTTCCCTTAACAGACAATGAGGCGATACAACAAGGATATTTTAAAGCCGGGACATGCTGCTGCCTGATCTCTACTACTTCTTCACCAGGTTGCCTGACTGCTAGGGCTAGACGTGTCCTTTGTAGGTACCACAAGTACATAAGTGAAGCATGTTTGCGCTGCTGTGCAGTACCTCAGCAATACATTATGTTGCCTTGTGAGCGGATCTCCCAAAAGTATACTAAGAACGAAAATTATGCATCGTGAATAATTAAACCTTTTCCTTCTTGATCAGCCGAGCATGAACGCGGCGGAAGTGAAAGCCTAATGCAGCTGATGCATTTTTTACCCGATTTCGATTTATCGAAAGAGAGATACAATGTTGATCATGATCAATTACAATTCCACTCATGAAGATTGGTGGCCTCCTACAAAATAGAATGTCACTCAGCAATTAAAGAAATATGTTATGTGGATTATTTTTTAAAAAGGGATTTAATTTTACATCTAAATTTACATCAAATCCCTTTATAAAAAGAAATCGGGCCCCGAGGCGTTAGCTGAGGCATTCTGTCCAAAAGAAAATGAGTGTTCTAGTTTACGACGGGAGCGAATAATGCAGGAGAAAGAGAAAATGGAGTGTCGTGTTAGAAAGCGTAAAATCTGCGCAACTTTCTTATTACGCCGTCAGAGAGACGCGACTTGCTGTACGGCAGCTTCAGGAAAAGTCCGTACATATGGCAAGCCCAAGTTTATGAATGAATGATGTTTGCTGAATTGTTGTATGTATAAACGTATATTGATTGTACAAATGTCTGAAATGAAAGCATGTAGTCCTGGGCGTGGAAAGGGTAAGTGTGAAATGTAAATTTGACTGTATCAGTTGAAAATGAAACCACGAGTTTCTAATTGTTTATAAATATAATTATTTATCAGGGGTCGCATGTGTGACACGAATTAAATATAGTCACATATGTCTCACATAGCTTTGCTATATTTAGTTCCCTTCGAATATGTGAGCCCTGATAAATAAAGACAATTAGAAACTCGTCCAGGCTACTTCGGAGATTATGATATAGTACAAATTCCGAAAGTAGCCTGTTGAGTTATGTCCAAGTATATCTCACATATGTCTCGCATAGCTTAGAGTTATTATGAGCCGCATGCATTAACGACACACTAGTATACATAATAGCAGTCCAAGTGTTATGAGGACGGCGTACTATGCTAGTTGTCTAATGTAACCCGTAAGAAAAATGTCAAGCTGTTGATGCGTTACTGTTGTAAAGCAGATGACGCATGTACAGAAGGTTCTGGTCCATATACTTTGTGCTTACAATCTTGTGATATTTTTGTAACTTCTAGAGGTTCCAATTGTCATCGATGGCCAATCAAGGATTTGGGTGCATGGTAGGCCCCCCACGATGCGATGGGAAAATAGCTTATGCTACTCACTTTGTTGATTTTACATAAGAGTTATGCCTTTTTCCTTTTTCTGAATGCATAATCCTCAAGTCTTGACGGTTCCAAATATTATTTCGTTGTTCTCTCACCACCGACAGGGCTTTTCGGCCTTCTATGGCTCTGCTGCAAAAACTACGAAAGAGCAAGCAATCTCTGTTGTCAAGCATGCAACTGAAAAAGGAGTCACTCTGTTCAACAGTGCCACATTTTACGGTCCCTTGAATGAGGAAGGGTTTGGTGCTAACTTGCGCCTTCTCAAGGACTGCATCTCAGAAGTTGGAAGAGAAAAGGTCGTACTTTACAGATGAAATAATCCCAAGGCACAGAATTTGAAATTACACATATTGAAATCAAACTCTATGAGTAAGTGGTAGAAAGTTTCACACCTCGCTAAAGCTCCTTCTGTACAGATCCAATTGATGGTGAAGATTGGAATGGACACACGAGCCCCAGTGGAGAAAACAGGCACTCAGTGGATCATGAAAGGGGATGAGGCATCATGTGAGTGGTTGCTATGAAATTACAACAGAAGATGCCTAATACAGCACCAACATGTCATCAGGAACAATACCATGAACTCTTGAAGATAGCATCAAGGAGCTTTACCAGTGTCTTGCATCATGTCAAATCTCAAATCTGTCAACGGTGCTTGAGAGAACGACTGTAACTCAGTTGACTCTGTTTAATACTTCTCTCCTATATCTGTTCTTGGGAACAGTGCGTGCTGACGTTGACTATGCTCTCAAGACCCTGGGTGTAGATTGCATTGACATCATTGTGCTGTGTCGAGTCCCTCATGATGTTCCCATTGAGACTGCTGTGAAAGCTATGAAGGCTTTGGTGGACGAAGGCAAGGCAAAACACATTGGGTTGAGTGAGGCAGGCCCCGACATTTTGCGCAGAGCATCAGCAGTGGCGCCCATTTACTGCATTGAGCAGGAATGGTGAGACGGTAGTCACCACTAGGAACAAGACAGAGATGTTTGAGAGGTTCATTGTCTATCAATGTTTTAAATTTCATGCCCTGTTTCACATCCAGGTCCCTCTGGACTCGAGACCTGGAGGCAGAGATCTTGCCAGTATGCCGTGAGCTGGGTATCAAGATTGTGGCTTACTCTCCTCTGGGCAGGGGCTTTCTAACAGGAACCATAAAGAGCAGGGACTCAGAGGTGTTTGGTCCTCATGACTTCCGGCTCCTTGGATCTCCTCGCTTCAGGTATGGACTTGTGTGGACCTATATGGACTTGCATTGTGCAGCAGGTTGCACGTGGCACAGTTGATACTCATGGAACCCTTCACCCAGCTTCTGAACCTGGACATGTTGGGACCTTCATCGTGTGATGTTCAGCCTGGAACTCATCAATCATTATGACTTGGCTTTGCTCAAGCGTCCCACGTAAAATCAAGCTGTGTTGAAGATAATACTTAACTGTATCTGATTATTCTTATGTTCAGTGAGGAGAATATGCCGAAGAACTTAGCCTTGGTAGAAGCTGTTGAGAAGCTAGCAAAACAAAAAGGATGCACTGTGGGCCAGCTGGCCTTGGCTTGGCTGCATGCACAGGTGATGCCAAATATTGGACATTTTTGGACATTTTGTTTGCAAGCCTCTTTTCTAAAAAGGCCTCTCCTGACTTTGTCTTCAACACCTCCAATATAACTTTGGTTTGCAGGGGCCTGATGTCATCCCCATTCCCGGGACCACTTCCATAAAACATTTGGATGAAAATCTGGCTGCAAGAGATATTAAGCTTAATGCAGATGATTTGAAGGAGATTGACCGCATTTTCAGTCCTGAGCAAGTTGTGGGAACCAGATACGCACACATGGCCATGACTTTTGTAGGGAATCCAAAGGCCTAACTTGCCTACCTAATTTCTTAGCTCTGAGAAACACAAATGAATTCATCATACATGTCTCTTAAACCTACATTCTCCCTATGAGGGTGTAAATTATTCCTAAATTTCGGAGCCATAAGAGAGACGTAGGGGAGTTGCAGGTATCCGCGTTCTAACGCGATACGACAGCAATTTCTGATTTTTTTATATCTTCACAATCATCAATTCAATATGTATCCCTACGTTCATCCTGTGTTACTTTCTCCTATCGGAATAGCCACCGCCGCATCCGTCGTTATAACGTCTCAAATAGTATTAAACACTGATCTTGATTGCTGGATATTTACTGCTAAGGTGATATCATGGCCATGGCGGTTCTTGCGGATATCAGTGAGGTAACTGCATCCTTGGGGAGCATACTTAATTGGGATCAGCTAAAGCTTAATTAAACCTCGTACAAAGCAATATTATTCTGCTTTCTTTACCAGACACATGAAGGAGAGATCCAGGTTGAGGCGCACAGCTGATGCCCTGCACGCATTAAGGCATGACCGAGAGTACTTGTTAGGTCTCTTGCCGCCAAATGTTTCCTCTCAAGTAAGCACAGCCAGAGCTAAGGAGATTTAAAACTCAATCATGGCGCAAACTGTGCTCCCCTTGGGCTCTTTACTTAAGATAATACATAAGGAGAAGATGATAAATAAGGACAGACTGCTTTCCTCTTATGATAGCATGTAGCAAACCATCCTCACGCATACCTTGCTGTCACTGCATCTTGACTCAACAAGGTACTAGGGCTTTTGGATCCTGTCAGTTTGGGTGCCCTCAGGCAAGCCTCGCGGCAAGCTTACCTTCTTGTTAGCACCTCAGTGCGGCGAATGGTCTTGGGCCTGCCGGACCTAATCAGATACTCCCACATTCCCCTCGGAGCTGTGTACCCAAATTTAGAAGTGAGTCTCCCATTATTGGTGCATAACAGCACGTGTTGAAGGCTGCTGACGTTGTCACATCCTTATTTATCTAGGTATAGGAGAAAAAAGTTATTCCAGTTTTTAACGCTGCAATGACTTTGTTATTATGGTCCAGTCTAGATCCAGCTATTGGGTATCCCTCAATCCCTCAATACCTCAATCCCTCCAGTCTGGATCGAGCAGGATATCACCCTGGATTGAATTACAAGGCCTTCCTTTCTCTCTGACAGGTGCTTGCTCTACGCCTACCAGCGCAGTCAGCCTCTAGTCTCCTCGCTAACTCAGAATTAGGTACTGGTGGATACTACACCCCACCAGCCCTCACACTTGCTTCCTGGTTGCCAAAACAGCTCAAAGCCAGAAGGGACACAAGTGTGGGCCTGTCCTCCATACAAGCAGTACTGGCCACTGCAGTACAGTCTCACCTGTTGAGCGGCCTGCACAAATTGCGCACCCTGGATCTGTCTGCCTGTGGCCCAACTTGCTTCTCTCCTTCAGAGCTGTCAGATCTGCTGCAGGCAAGGATGAGAAGCCTGGATGATGCGCCAGAGACCGCCCTTCAAATCCTGATGCCAACCTGGGCGGTGAGCTCTCCTACCACAGGCAGTGACTTTGTAAGGCGCTGGGGACAGAAGGTGCCGGAAGCTGAAAGATTTTGTGAAGCTCTGCTTCGCTTGACAAAGGGTGATTGCGGTGCTCATGTGGAATTGCTAGGGTCAGGGTTGATGATCAGAAGAGATAGCCAGCTCCGGAACCTATGCCAGCTGGGTACTACCTTGACTCAGCTGTACCTTCTGGACAGCTTCACTTACCGCGGAACCTTGAGTTGGGGGCTTTTATCTGGCATCAAGGCCTTAAAGACACTGGCCGTGGTGCCGGGATCTCAGGAGAGCCTTACCACGGTATGTGAATGATGACCTTGTGCACTAGGTTCAGCAATAGTACAGAGACTTACCACGGTATGTGAGTGATGACCTTGTGCACTAGGTACAGCAATAGTACAGAAATTCACTCACTGGACATTGCAAGGCTGTAAATCCAAGTGCAATATTATTCTACCTTTCATTCATATCTTGCAGAATATCTGTTGTAGCTCTATTACAATTTCAAAATAGTGGGAGAGCTTGCTGAGACAGCTCTACTTCAGCTTAGGACTTCCCTACAATATGACAAATTTGATTACATGAGAGTGATTGCATGGCTTGTCTTGTCACATCTTTGTTTGTGCAGCTCTTGCAAACACTACCTCGTACCCCCTCGTTACAATCTCTAATGCTTTCTCTTCAAGACCAAGTCATGGTGGGAGACATCGAGATGGCAGTCCTGGCACGAGTGCCTTCCCTCACTTCTCTAGAAGCCTCACGAATCAAGTAAGAAGGTGGAAGTCTCCACTCAGTGAGCGATCTCTGTTATAATGTCTCATTTGTAAGTTGAAATGGATTTCCACACCCACCCACACTTGATCCTTTGCTCTGATTACAGAATGATCTGGATCTCAGCTAGCTGCCCTGTTGATATGACCCCTCTCAGTTCACGAGTGCATCCTTGCTACTTACACAGTGTCAGGTTCAGCATCCCTGGTGCTCTGAAACCACTCGGCAACATAAAGCATCTAGGGGCAGATGCCATCTTCATAGCCCGCAGACCCCTATCAGATCTCTTCCCAGGCCTTGAGGCCCTGTCATCAGGCCGCTGCTGCCGCTTGGAGGCGTTACGGCGGCCTTCAGTGGACACCCAAGGTGCTGATGCGGGAGGATGCTACCTGACTTATACTCCTTCATCTGGCAGCCTGACAGCTAGTGCACTTATGCAGGCAGGACCTGCTGGGGGAGCAGCAGTACCTGCAGCTGGGGTAGGTGCTGGGGGAGCAGTAGCACCTGCAGCAGGAGCTGTGCGCCCACGTGGAGACTGGCTTAATCTGGGTGATATCTGCAGCTGCCATCACCTGAAGACTCTACAGCTCGCAGGCAACAGTTGCGGCCAGGTACTAGAGGCATGGGATGGGGGCCTGCTTCAAACAGATTTTCTGAGTCATTTAAGGTGAAGATAATGAGGAGAGGTTGTTGCACAGTATGTAACTTGATTTACTTGAACATCAAGTCATGTGTTACCATGGATCTGATCTGGCTGGCTTCATACACATGGATCTGATCTGGCTGACTTCATACACAGGGAGCTTCATATCTGGCATGTTGCCTCTTATGAGCTGCTGTTCAAAGTGGCAGTGGAGTTGATGCCCTATTTAAGGCAGCTTGGCAGTGCGGGCCTCCACCACTGTGGTGCTCCTTCAGGGTTTAGAGCTTTGGGGTTAAGTGCTGCTGAGCCCCAGAGTCCATTGAGCATCATGGGGGGAATGTCATGTTTGAAACATTTGACCATCAGGGTGAGAGGGAGGTGGAGATGCATTGTGTGGATGTGACACGCTGATCGTGTGATTACAGCTCTTCACTTGTGGATGATAATAATGTCTGGTGACCTTGTGTTTTACTCTTGGGATCCAAGTTACGATCCTAGTCCAACAATATCACTCTTGTTACTCTTTTATGGCCAAGTGAGGTCAGCCCTGTGATTCGCAGGCAGGGGATGTGCGGTTGGTACAGCAGCTCTCAAGTTGTGACCTGTCCAGGGTGCAGTGTATTGATGTGCTTGAACAGCCCCACTTATTGCCTGACGATGTGTCGGAAATAATTTGCAAGATGAGAGAGGGCTGTAGAAGAGTATCTGACGATGCAGTTTGCAGCTCATCTTCTAACGGTCAAGAAAGGTCTCAAGGGACTCCACTGAAGCGCATTAATGTGCGTGGGTGCCAGAATGTTCACACTTGGATGGGAGCTCAACTGCAGCAGCTGGCAGCGCTCAATATTGTGCATGATAGGCATGAAGCCGAAGGGGGAGTTCTGGGGGCTGAGGCTGTCTGTGAGTCCCATGAATTCTCAAATGTGATGAATGGGAATGTGGGAGATACTTTGTTAAACCTAGGAGGTCCACAAAAGCACTGCGTTAAAGCAGCAGCAGTCCATGTTGTTGTGGATAGCTGGAGCCCAGCTGAGCTGTTGGGACCTGCTGCATTATGATTTACTGAAAATCTTATATCTTATGTGTTCGGTAATGTGTTGAACGCATTCATCAGAAAATGATTGGCAAGTGACCATGATATGTAAAGGCATAGTAGCAGGGGTTCACCATACTTTGACAGACGCATTCAGTTATGTGAGGGTGTCATCGGATCAACTTAGAGGCAGTACAATTGTACAATCCTGAGGATGATGAACTACACAAAAACCGCTAGCGAGCTGAAATGCATGTTGGCCAACTTCACTAAATTTCCTCAAGGAATAACTCAAGCCTAGTTCCTGGTGTAAACATCACTAAGTGGCGCACTGTCTTTTGGCATAGTCAGGAGCACTGTTACAGAAACATTTATTTTAAGAAACCACATTTATTTGCAATGGGATATAAGGTGAGCCTAGTTGGTGAGGCCTACACAGGCAGACCTTCCTGGACGTCGCCATAGTTTCTTGCTTCCCTAAATTGATAAGAATGAAGCAAAGCCTCTTGATCAGGGCCTACAGGCTGCTGAAGCTGTTGACTTGTAGTTGTGGACGTGGGCTTCTGAGATGACTTGAGCTCAGAGGTCATGGTATTGCACTTTGGGTGTGTCAAGCTTGGAAAAATCTGGCGGTACAATTCAAAAGAAATACCAAAACCCAGTGCCAAGCCAGTGAGTACATCTGAAGTGTGATGCCTAGCAAGAAAGGTATGGAGGGTATGAAAGGCTATGTTAGATTCATTTCCAGGTGCAGAATTATAAGAAGAATTCGCTGTATCAGGAAGGTCTACCCTCAATCCCTAACCTCCTCATCTCTTCCATGTTTCATCGCACAATTTCCTTTTTTATTCTTTCTTTCAAGGAATGCAACTTTTATTCAAAACACGATGTGATACATTGTGTGGAATTTGTGCCTGCATCCACATTCTTGATACCTACCAGCAGTCTGTAATTCGAGTCACTCCCACTGCAACTGCCAACAGAGCTGGGACTAAGGAGACCACGAGGTGCCAACTGTGACCATCACCAGCAAAAGCTCTGGTCTGTCCTAACAAGTAGTAAGTGAGCAGGCCCAGCCCTGACGCACTCATGGACGAATGACCTGAAGGAATAACAGGGATAAAAAAAGGGTCATGACAAAGTATGAACATGCAATGCTGCAGGGGTGATTCTGTCATGAAATGGTCTTCGCAATGTATCCCCACTTGACTGAAATGTGAGCTTTTTTATATGAATCTTAGGCTGAGAGACGGCATTTGAAACACATCTTGTTCATGTATCAGATTTTATTCAGAAGGCTGATTGCATGACCCAAGTTATAACATGGAGATTCTCTTATCACTCCTAGCTGCCTACACCAGTGCTCACCACTAGGGAAGCTCTTTAAATGTTCTCCATAAAGTTTTACATTAGTTGAACACACAGGGTATCCCCTGAGCAATATGCACAACAGTTGACAACAACATCATATGTTTCACATAGTTTTTAGTCAAGGCCTAAGGCAGCAATATATAGACTCCCACTTCAGCATGCCTCCTGTTAGTTGCACAAAGGAATCAAGAGATGATTGAAATTCACTTATCAACAGCTACAGCAACATAGCTCTTTCTAACACTGTAGTGTGCTCATGTCCATGATATTACCTTGTCTTAAAATATGGACCCACATCCATTACCCTGCTGCATTAAACAAAATACACATGTGGTTGCCTTACCCGAATGTACTGTTGCCACTCTCCCACACAAGACCCCCATTGGGCCAACAGCTGCATGGAATTTGAGTGATGTAAATCTCAAGACGCATCATGATTGGTAACCAACGTCTTGAGATATCAATTTTATGTTGTCAATAATCAGGAAAGAGGCCCTGGGAAATTAACTTACCTGACAATAAAGTTTGGGCGTGGCCTAGAGATAGCTAGCTTTAGGCTGTTGGTGATGGCACCCGTCAGAAGCATGGATGTCGCCAGTGCTAGAATCATCCGGTACAGCTCTACCCGCTGTTTACCACCCAGCAGTACAATAACACTAAAACAAAGTAGAGGCAGGCCCGCTGCATAAAGTGGCACTGACCAAGAGGGCACCGTTTGACTCTGTGAATAAGTAAAGGAGGAGAGTTCTAGTTAGATAGTCTCTTCACAAATTAGCAGCTAGGGCAAGCAAGGACATTAGCAAGCAGGCTGATTTAAAGATAGGCAATAAGCTCAAGTATAATTACCTAGATGCCACAAGATAGGCAATAAGCACAAGTAGATGCCACAAATTCTAACTTCCCAATTGTGATCACAGGATTCACCTTCAACGGGTAAGAGTAGTAGCTGAGGTAAGAATTTGGAATGAATGTGAGCTTAGGGCTCCCAGCCTCAAGACTTGCGTAGATAATGAGACACAGCACCATGGCAAGCCCGTCTCCATAGTAACCACTGTATTTCTGCAAAACCAATAAGAGGGTAGAGTTTATTGTATGTCATCTTGCTCCATGGTTCTTGCTGTTATGCACAGTTGACCCTGGGCTTTGTACATCTTTTGCCTGAAACTCTATAATTCTGCCATCATGTACAAACCTTCATGTGCAGCAACCATGCTGGATGGTTTGAAGATTCGGGTCTGACGGCATGGTATGACTTCAGCTCTTCTGTTCCCTCATCTGTTCCTGGTATGTTGTCAGAATGGTTAGGCATTTCTACCTCTATTTCCAGTGATGTGCCTGATCTCTTTCCTGATAGAAAATTGAACAGAACTCAACAATGTAGGCAACAACAGCTCTGATCATCAAGGAGTAAAGGACTTACTACTTCGAATGCTCGTGCTGCCTGAGAGGGTCAATAGATCAGAAGGCACATTATGCATTTCATATCTTTATGTTGTAAGTCAATACGAGATTGCGACTCATTGCGTTACTATGTACAGCAAATCTGCTTAAGTAGCCTTGAACGCACTCATATGGTTTTGACATCTTAAACATCTTCATCATTTTTTATTTCTCAATGTTCACGAGCGAATGCTGAGGTTACTTTTTGGTGCCCCGAAAATCCTAGCTGAACTCGGTTTAAACAGGTGCTTGCTATCAGTATTTAACCATGAAAATCCTTTTGAGATGAACTTGGTGTTCGATCTTCAAATGTTTTCATTAACGCAGGGCTATAACTCCTGCGGCTACTAATAAGATATCTGGGGACCAACGATTTCACTCTGGAAAGGCACATGATGTGATCATTGTTGGCAATGGAGCCTTTGGTAGCTCTATTGCGTATCATTTATCAAAACAAGGTGCTAAGGTACTAACTCTAGATATGCATCCTCCTGCCCATCCCTGGGGCTCAAGTCATGGGCACACAAGGATTATCAGACTAGCCTACTTTGAGGTATGAGTACTAAGGCTCTTGCAGCATGGTGCCAACTTTATCTTTATAAAGGATTTCAAAAAAAGGAATACACATAAAGATAATGTTTAGCAAATGTACATATTTCACACTTCTCCAATGACTCCTTTCTTTGCTAAAAAACACAGGGTCCTGAGTATGTGCCTCTGCTAAGAAGAAGCTACGACCTCTTCTTGGAGCTCCAAGACTTGTGTGGTCAGGTACGGGCAACTGCTCTTTGAGTACCACAACCTGTCTCATTTCCAGCTTTGCATATGTTGTTGCAGGAGCTCTTCTTCAAGACTGGAGTCCTTGATGTGGGCACAACTTTTGAAAAAGCTTACAGTACTGCAAGACGATACAACCTACCTCATGAAGTGAGGTCTAATGGCATCTGCTGATATCAACCTTTATCCGTTATGCAGCTTGAATCTTTCTTGCTTTGTGGAATGTAAAGATGTGGTTTTACATGACTGCTGGTGCGAAATCTAGAATGCTAAGATATTTCTGGTGTTTCCATGATTGTTACAGGTACTAACAGCCAAAGAGGTCAATACACGATTCCCAGGTTGGTTTAAATGTTGGGAGTCTGTCCAAGATGATGTGCTGACTGTGTATCTCTTGGTTCAAAGCTACAAGATTACTCTCCCTCAGGAGCCCACACAACATGCTAAGCAGAGAGTTGCCTGATGCACACATAATGAGTACTTATAATCTTCCCATTAAGGTTACTCTGTACCTGAGGATGTAATGTCACTCTTCCAGCCTGATGGTGGAATCTTGTGTCCAGAAAATATAATTCAGGTCTGATCCACAACACTAATCACGAGCCTCTCTTCATAAAATGCCACTCAACGCAACCTCTTGCATTATAGGTTCCTTTTTTATGAGGCTTTTTCACTTCATGCGCCAGGGATACCTCCCAGTAGTATTTTAGATGGTTGCTACAGATGTTTTGTTTATGTTACTCACTAGTAGTACATTTTCATTGCATGTAGATTGGTCCCCATAGACGGCCTATCTATTTGCCTCAATTATTAAGAGTGTGTTACCATTTCATATCTTTTTGGTACTTTGCATGCAGGATATTATCAACTGTCTTGATGTTAGGTAGGTCAAGGTTTGAATTAGGGTTTCACCTGTCTTCAGGCGCACAGCAGTCTTGCGATGAAGCATGGCTGTACTGTACGAAGTGGGGTTACAGTGGCCTCGTGGAGAGGATTGTCTGGCAGTGCCATAAATTCAACAGGAAGCGTAGAAATCAAACTATCAAATGGGGAGAAGCATGTCGGAGCTCAACTTGTGTTGACGGCTGGAGCCTGGATGAGTCAGTTAGTGCCTGAGCTCAAGGTTTTACTCTCCTTAGTTGTTTAAATCCTGACAAGACATGCTTTCATTTTCTTCACCCAGTCTAGAGGAAACTGTTGTATTGTAGTCCTGAAATCTTTGAATCTCATCTGTTGTTACCTTATCTGTTCTCATTCATTTGATGAGAATACACATCGTTTTTACTGTGAACTTCTCCATCCCTAACTTGTACATTGGGTGCACTGCTGCAGAGACTCTGTGTTCCAGAGCGACAAGTAGTAGCTTGGTTTGATTGCCCAGAGGACCAGTTTGCAAAGGAGAGCTTTCCAGGTACAAGCTAAGAAGAATGTAATGTTCATGCAGGAAAGCAGTGTCCCCAGCATTATGTGTTGCGTTTGCACAGTCATTAAAGACTTGTCATTAAAGAGGAAATGATGTCACTCAGAGACACGATCTGTCATATTTCTGGCCTGCAGTCTTCATTGCAGGCTCAAGTGACAATGAGATCTTTTATGGTTTCCCCCAGTATGGCCAGCAAAGAGGTAACCACACGCTTATTATGTATAGTTGAGATTGTGCTTGTGTGACCACAACTTGGTTTGTGAATGCCAGAGGCTACATTTTACAAACTTCTCAAGAGATTGACAAGGCTAGTCTGTGTTAAAACAAGGATGCACATTGCTGGGGAACACATGCTTTGATTTTGACAGGGTTCAAGATAGGGCTTTACAATCATTTGAGAGAAATTGTAGATCCTGACAACCTGGACCGCACGTTCACACGTAAAGATGAGGTAGCATTGCGGAGAGGCGTACAGCAATTCTTTAAGTCTGCAGATAACAAGGTTCTGCACAGCAATACATGCATGTTCACCAATACCCCAGATGGTCACTTTATATTGGACAGACATCCAGCCTACCCCCAGGTGACTTAACGATTCTGCCGTATCTCCATGCTTGTGAGATAGTTATGTGTGCATCTCTTTGCATGTACCTTGAAAGTCTAACAAGTTTCAATATCATGTGCGCCTTTGGATGACCTGTCAATGATCAAGAAATGCGCACTGTTGAAGAGACCCCGGCAAATATGGTTATATCACATGATTGAATGAAGCTTAAGCGGCGGATTAGTAACTTCATGATCTTATAAATTGTTTGGTTGTGTGCTCCTGCTTGCATAGGTGATCTTATGCTCAGCTTGTTCTGGTCATGGATTCAAGATGTCTAGCGGGTGAGCTATTAATTTTATTTTGAGTCTCAATGCTAGTGACACCTCCTATAATGTACACTGCTCCTGTAGGGTGGGGCAGCTGTTGTCTGATATTGCTCTTTCAGGAGGGCCAGGTTCCTCAGATGTGCAACAGGAGTTACAACTGCATCGAATCAATTCAGACCGGGAGGGTCATGCTGAATTCATACAGGCTTCCTTGTCGTCTAGTTGATAAGGAGACCACTCGATTAAAACTTCAACATCTCATTAGCAAGTCTCTGCAGACCAAGTGCCAACTAAGCTGAAGTGCTGGTTTTGAAACCACATCTTTACAATACGCAAATACTCGTTAAAAATGCAATCACAACATAACAAAATTTTCACTCCTACAGCAGTTCACCTAGATTGAGCATTGAAACTTTAAGAACACATACATATTTTGCAGATAATCTCATTAAGCTATCTTAATTCATCCTGCTCATCTACTTGTAGCTGTCTTACGACCTCATGCTGTGCACGATCTGCTGCACTGCCCAATCTGTTTCATCCTGTAACCCAGGTGCTGCTTTGCAGTACTCTACTAGCTTAGACCACTCCTGTCTCGGCGAGTTCCGCAGCAGCACCCCAACACCCTACATGCATATGCATTCAGATATCTTAGGCAGAAGTTGCATTTGGATTAAAAGGCATCTATGTCTCATCACTATGTTTTGTTAAGCTTCACAATCTACATAGAGGAGTGCATAAAGCAACGACTCAATGAGGCGGCTGGGATGTGCTTACCGCAAATATGCTACATGCATCACCCAGCAGGTTGACAGCAGATCTTGCAACATCCTCCTCAGGTTCAGGTTCTGCTCCGATGCTGGATACGAACATGATGATGTCTTGAAGTTCATTCTGCATATACATCTCAGCCTTCGCCTGGCCCATGCCTTGGATAATGCCAGAGTACGCTTCTAGGATGCCATTTCGCAGCATGTTGTTGTAATCTAAGAAATCCTCTGCATTTACACGAAGCACAAGCCATCATGCATATTCATTGTAGTTATGGTAATACTTGTTTCAAGGATCTCAATACCGCTTCAGCATCAGCTTCCACACATCTTGCAACACGTTTATCCACTCGCTCCTACCTGAAGCCCCAGAGCTCACAGACAGGGACATAGCCTGCTTGAGGACTCTTAAGACAGCCTCCAGATACTTCTCAAAGTTATCTCCAATCACCAGTGCTATGTCCCCAAAAGCACTGAGGATGTTGGGCTTGATGTTCCGGTGAACATCTTCTCGTCCCAGGTTCACCACGAGAAGGGACATGATCTCATCACAGTAAGGCAGGATCTCAGCCTCCACATTCCGGCACACATCGCCCAACACCCCAACTGTTGACAAACACACCTAAAAAAGAGGCCATTACCAATATGCTCATGTATCAAAGAGGACACAAAGTATGGGCTAAAGAGTACACATAGTGCCTTGATTGATCACCTCCTTACAAAAAACTAAAAGCAATATAAATCAGGCTATAAACAGGCAGTTCATAACACTAGGCGTCTATGTCACTGGCATGAGATGTCCTATCCAGGCACAGACCTGCCATTCCAAGTAGTTAGTCAATCCAGTCTTCAAATACTGGGAGAACTGGGGAAGGTACTTGACAAACTGTTTGCCTACAGCGTAGGTAAAGGATCCCACTGCCAGCATGGCCTCCTCATGAACCGTTGCACTACGGAACTGGAAGATCCTAAGCAAGGTCTCCATGATCTGCGATGATTATTAGCAAATCTAAGATTTAGCTCTAAGTAGGAAAGTTCATACTTAGCCTGCAACTCTTGTTTTGACCCAAACACATTTTTCAAAATGGATCTATACAGGATGCTGACCAACCACATGCTACATCCCAACTTGACATGCCAAGTCCCAAGCAATACATTGGCTATTGAGCCTTGTACTGTTATTTCAGGCAAGCTAATGTCAGACAATTAGTGTCCAGCATGCTCAACTTCCTATATCTCTGTCAATGTCCAGCATGTTCATCTTCCTAAATCTCTGTTCAATGCCCAGCATGCTCATCTTCCTATATCTCCGTCAATGTCCTCACCGGATCAGCAAATTGGAGTACAGCTGCCTTGGTCTCTTCTTTCTCACTCAGCTTCTGCACAATGACTTGCAGCACTCCACACAGCTGACCTTGAACCTCAGCAAGCTTGTCGCGAGCCTCGCTACTAACAGCTGGCATGTCAAACGTCTTGTGAATCTCTGGCAACACAACCTGGCACATCAATGAAAGCTTCAGGATAGAGTTATCCAGCCAAGTCCCCAATGCATCTGCTACATGGAAGTACCTTTTTTTGCATCTGTTAGGCTCCTTATCTATCAGAGCAACAACCTAGATGTAAGATTGCCGTCTCTGAAGACATCAGAGTTGATGGGTACTTATGACCTTGCCTGGATGAGCTGGGCCACAATTTCTAGTGTATCTGGTGAAGCTGACCGGACAAGATCATTAATTGCCTCAAAAGCAGAAATCTGGACTTTGGCATGATCATGATGCGCATGGCGTTGAGCGCATTGCAAGAGAGCTGCAACAGTGTCCTTGAAGAAGGGAGACATTGGAGAGGTGCCTCCTGAGAGCAACACAATACTTGAGGGTTCAGGAGACAGCGACACTCTTGAGTTCAATTCAAAATCTACGGCTTGATCCCTAAATAGACTTCATCACCTGCTGAGAGCTTGACAGTAAGCTCTCAATATCAACCACTTGATCCCTCTCCCTTTTCAATGTCTTATATTTCTAGCATTACAAACCTATTCATGACACACAACTAAATACCTTGAGCACCCTGGAAGCCCTCTGCCAGGGAAGAGATAGCACAGCATACTCTGTATGCAATGTGTGAGCTGTCTTGCAAAGACTTCACAAGCACCGTCATGATTGGGGGGAGGGAGTCTGGAGTGATGAGAGGGGGCTCAATGTCAGTGCTGTGGAGGAACTGGAAGATGCGGCCAACGGTCCATGCAGTGGTGTCCTTCACATGGGGATGAGGGTCTTGCATGGCCTGCAACATCAGCCAGGAGCAAAGGCATCAAGTTAAGGGTGGGGATCTACACTCATGCCATAGAGGAAGATATGCAAAGATTGTTTTGGAATATGGAGCATCCTGACACAGACACGAGGCTCAGCCTAGAAGTGACAAGATGAGTGTCCAGTACACACCTGCAACAGGAATACTAACGCTTGCTTTGCAGTATCCATTAGTTGTAATGGTTCAGGGCCTTCCAAGATGAGGCCGAATGCGAAAGTTGCAGCTTCTCTTAGACGCCAGTCTTCTGGTCCAGTGTTTTTACTGACATTGGCTGAGACAAACGGCATGACCTGCAGAGAGGCGAGTAAGCAGTGTAGACTATGAACAGTCCTTGAAGATGTGCCAAGCCTAACAAATGCAGCTTCTGGAGTGATGATATACTATTAAAAAGGTGGAAATACACCCCTACAAGCATGTAAAAACCCAAGCCCTTTTCCCAGCTAACCCAACCCTGTACATGAGAAAGATCCTCACCAGTGGTACAATCTCTGAGCCCACAACTCTAGCTGCCAGACCAAGACATGTGCCAGCAGCCATGGAGATGTTCCAACCTGTGTCATCTTGCTCCTGACCCTCCTCCTGCTTGGTGAGCTGCTCTAACAAGATGGGGGTTAAGTGTGGGGAAGCAGCTTTGATGAAGTTATGACATGTGGCTTCAGTATCTTCTTGTAGATCTGCTTCCGTGTCGCAGATGGTGCTCCAGAACTCAATGGCTTGCAACGCCACCTCTTCCTGGTCCTCCTTGACAGCTTTCACAGTAATGTTGTACAACTCTGTCATGTAGGCTGGCAGCTTGTGGTAGTACATAGCAGCGATCTCATGCAGGCATTCAAATGAGGCTGTCCTGATTCGAATTTCAGGGGACTGTGTGCCCTGGCAGACGACTTGCATGAGCATGTTCCTCTCATTGTCATTCTCAAAATTGTGTACAGCAAATTCAATAGCATTGCACAGAGCTGTTGTGGCAGCCAGGCGAGATTCATTTGGCTCAGTAGAGCTCATGCCTGCAACTACTGCTGTTAGTATCATGTTCACCTCCTGTGGGGTAAGTACTTCGTCGCTCTGTGCAGCCATCTCCTCACATACGTAACCCATCGCTTCAAGCGTCGCCTGTCTGGTCCCTGTCACGGGAGGTACAGCACCGATATTTGCTAGCAAAGCTTGTATCAAGGTTGGCCATTCCTTGCGAGGCAAGTCGATGGCAGCAACTTTTGCAACGACCATGGCTGCAGTGTGCCGGACGTCTGGAAGTTCAGAATGCAACGTACTAAGGACTGCATCCCTCACATTCTGTCTCAGAGTAGGATCCAGAGCGAGCCAGCGGGCATGTAATTCCTTTTTTCGTATATCCTCCTTCGCATCAAGAGCATTTTTCATAACAAGGCCAGCAAGTCTCCTTGAGTCAGCAGGCTTAGCATTATTAGAGAGCTCTGAGGCAATACTGGCAATGAAGCCAGGGAAATTCTGTTCCTGGAAAAGCTTGAGTTGCTCTTCAGCAGCAGTGCGAACATTCGTATCTAATGATTGCGCATTTATCAAGAACTGGGTCACGTCCACTAACCCTGCTGGGGTAGCCATGCAGATCTTCTAATACCAGTTTCAGCACCAAGGATAATAATGAGCAGCAGCGCGATGTTACAAAATTGTAAGATATCAACTATTAGAGAGCGTCCTCAGAGATCTATGCAATTTATGTCTCAATATCTGTCAAGAGATCAGCATTCTTGCAACTGTGCATGCCATTTTTAGACCTTTCCCTGTCACTTCTTCTCGTCAATCCCCTTGTGAGTTTGTTCAGCCGTCGTACGCAAAGCAGGCATGCCTGTGCTTTGAAATCTGTCACGACAGAATCTGGTCTGTAAATTTCGAAATCAAGTATCATTGACGTTTGCATTATCTTTTCAGACATGTGTTGGCAAACAGCATGGGAGTAATGAGGATGACTGGGTTTTTGAAAAAGAGTTTTTTTAAATCTTTGGTCAGTCCAATAACCTTCATTTCATTTAAAAAGACAGAGTTGAGGGCAAGGCTCCCATTGTTGAGAGTTGCCTTTATTTCTTCAAAGGCTGAGGTGTCTCCTTGAGGAGAGAATCCATGTTATATTCGAACCTAGCAGGAACAAATAGGCATAATGTTGCTTGCTGTGTTGAATGTTGCCATATCATAATCCTATGTAGTCGAAATAAACATTTAAACTAACCTTTGGTAGTCGCAAAACTCCCATGTTCCATTTACTCTAAGGAAACGACCTTTTTCATTCGTCGTTTTCCACTCCTAACAAAGAAAAACATATGTTCCAATCATGAATAGAGATATCGCAGGTAAAACAAAAGAGTACATGAGGCTGTTAGAGATGTTGACAATGCCAAGATGGTGAAGCCTTGCCCCTGTAAATTCAGTGTAACTGACCTGGTTTTCTGATTCTCCTTCTTTATGCTTGAGGGCGCTTTTGTACTTGAATGCTACAATCCCTTCATCTTCTGAAGCACCAGCCTCTGCCTTGATAATACTGAGAACAGAAGTGAAAAGTGAAAAAGACGTAAAAGTCTCCTGAGACAGGTATTTTCCTGAGTGCCTTCCAGTTTGCTCCTCAGAAGCTTGTCTTTGGATTCAAGCCTTGAACATGCTCAATAATGAAAGCTGATCATAAAATAAAGTTGCAAGAATGTCAGCTGTGACAACAAGGGGGCATAAGAGCCTCGCTTAAAACTTATGAGCAATTATGACTGCAAATGGGAGCCCTTTAAAGTCTTCTGTCCTATCCCTCCCTCCTCACCTCAGCTCCTTGTAATCAAACATGGTACAGCCAGCATGTACGTCTTTGGCGTAAAGTTCTTTTGCATCTTCGGGATTCTTGTTGTCATAATGAAATGAGAGGTCTGTCGATAACGAAATAATATCAGGGGACAAGTATGTGAAATATAAATAATTGTAGAATCTATTCTGGCTACAACCTGTATCTACAACCATGGGAAACAGAGAGGATGGAAACAGAACTAGTATAACATCAGTAGGTCAAACAGTGCAATTGTTGACAGCGCACTTACAGTCCTCGTGCGTTGTTGCTATAATAAATTCTTCTAGGCCAAGCATAAAACCAGAAAACCGAGCTCTTAATGCAGCCTCTGGCGTGGATGCCTTCTTTACCCCCAAATGTATGCCTTCACAGCAGTTCTGTTTGGGACATAAGTGGGGTTTTGTGTCATGCTAAGTGTCACCGGTGCAATCTAAAATTGAATGCACTTGACCCAAAGAAGGCAGCCTTGAAATATTAATCTGGATCTCATTCATCTTACTTTGTAAGCTTTTCCAGACTCGCATGTGCATGGCACTGGCGGTGGACCTTCAGGCTCAACTATGGGTTTTTTAATCTTTTCTGGGGCCCCAAATCCTTTTCCACTACAGCATGCAGTATTTCTTTCAGGAGAGACTGTCTTTTTCACGTATATTTGTGGGACGACGGTCTGAGTTTCCCTACTTTCCCTCCTCAAGACTGATTTCACTTGCACATGCGAACATGATGTACATGTTTTTGTATTCAATTGAGATAATGCCTTCATGCTTGATCAAGATGGTAAAAGCTAAATTGCAAAGATTTTCATATCGTCGGCGATGCAGTACAATCGTTCCATGTACTGACAGGCGGGCGTTACCATGTTGAAATTAATGAGACTATCTTACATTGTTGTACATTCCGGCTTCAATTCAAGTGTGCGTGCCGAAATATTTGTATTTTTTGCACGACGCTCTTCTGCTCGGCACAATGGGCAATCTCTCGCCCAACTCCCCTTTACTTCAAGTGTTAGAGGATAGCAAGAAAACTCTTGCAGAACTGCTGATACTCAATGAACATTACAGTCCTTCAAAAAAGAATACCACACTGGGGATACCACAGACTCAGTTGGACTTTCATACTTCATCTAGAAAGTTTCCAACCTCAGATGCCACCAGAATCTCTCACACTCCTAGTGCGCCAATGCAATTTGATCAGGCTACTTCTGCGGAACCTCTTTCCTCATCTGACAAACCCTGGAGCTCAGCAGGACCCCAGGTAACACATGCAGGAGTCACCGCCACAGTAGCACATCCAGCACTCACAAGCAAGCAAACAGGAACAGTAGCTATGGCTAAAAATACAGCACCCACAAGGAAAAAAACAGAAGCCTTTGAGGGTGATACTACTACTCTGAGTTATCACCGCAACACACATCATGCACCGACCATGCAGCTGCTGAGGACTCAGCATAGGGCCACCATGATAAAAACCTGGGCCTGGGCTTTCTCACGTGCCGCTGCAACAACTTCTAGAGTACAGCAGGAGTTATCACATAAGCAACGAAAGGGTTCAGCCCTCCAAGGGAGGAGT
Source organism: Chlamydomonas eustigma (assembly GCA_002335675.1). Classification (NCBI taxonomy): domain Eukaryota; kingdom Viridiplantae; phylum Chlorophyta; class Chlorophyceae; order Chlamydomonadales; family Chlamydomonadaceae; genus Chlamydomonas; species Chlamydomonas eustigma. The sequence goes on along the minus strand of BEGY01000046.1, from coordinate 109,944 downwards.
CACCAAGTAACCTCTGCAGCCTCAGCATCCTGCACTCCAAACTTTGCCCCACAGGATCTCAGCAGCGACAGGTCTCCTTCAGTGCAACGGGTTCATACAAATCAAGATCGTTTGCTGCCATCATTGACAGCTTCTGGATTTGAATATCCCACCGGCTCCACGACATCATTACCAAGTTGTTGCACGCCTCCTGCTCTGCCATTGATGACGGGGTCCAGGCACCAGGAGCAAGCATGCGGGACACAGAAGACATTGCCGCACTACTCACATGCAGCAGGTGCAGAGTCAAGTTCTGCCCCAGAAGAAGGCACTCCCAATTACCCTCCAGGAGGCGCCCTCTATGGCACTCCGACCTACTCTCCAGAAGCCTTCCATTGCCTTTGTGACAGTCTATCAAATATACGATCCCAGGCCCCTCGTCAGTCAGCTCATAAGGACTTGGGTGTGAGTGGAAAACAACAACCTTCACAAAGTACAGATGATGTGCCAGAAGATGTTGAGACTGAAGGATTGTATGATGCCTCCTTCTCTATGTGGCAACCACAGCAATCAAGGGTCCAGAGGCAGCTGTTCCCCCTTGTTGAGGCACCTAAGCACGGCCATAGGGCGGGCCAAGGACAGAGTAAGCAGTCACAGCAGGCCCCGGTTGATTCACATTATCTCAAAAAATCTGGGATGGATTCTAAAGACCTGCAACCAACATTGCAATACAAGAAGTCATCGTTTGATGCCCCGACAATCTCTCACATGCATAAAAGGCAGCCCCCTAAGGTTCCCCTCACCCTATTAAAAAGGAGATGGCACCTATGTGGCATGGTTTGGAGGAAACAAGAGCACCTGCGTCCTGAACCTAGAAGTATGGCAGAGAAATATGTACAGCAGCCCGGGCGTCATAGATTGCAGCTCCCTGACAGCACAAGAGCCCTGAGGGCGCATATTCACGCTGTGAGGGCGCAGCAGCAGGCAGCTGTAGCAGCAGCTAATGGAGGAGCTGATGAGGATAAAGGAGCCACAGCGGCATGCTTTGTCTCACACCTCATTGACTCCATTGACTTTAGTACTGCTTCTGCGCCTAAAGCTCTTCCCTCTAGTAAGGAGCTTGGAGTGATAGTTGGAGGTGCAGGCATGAGCTTGCTGGCTTCCTCATCATCTTGGGCTGACCGGGAAGCTAAGCTGAGGAGACAGCATGTCAGACAGCTCTCGATGGTGGCATCCCTAGCAGCTGCCATCGCATTTGGCTTATCAGCAGCGGCCTCGGCTCATGCTAGTAACTCTTGATGATGTTGATTTGTATACTTGGGTTGAGGATGTCTTCATTTATTGATATTATTCAGGGTTATGTTAGCAGTAATTAAGCAGGCCGTTGTGGCTGAAATTCCTAAACAGGCTGTCTCTCACGTTTTCAAGGCATACTACGATGCACATTTTTCCCCCATGGCTTATCTGTTTTTTAAAGTCCAGATATCTTAAGAGGAGCAGCTGCTGATGAAGTATAAAATATTCGTCTCATGTGGGCAAAATGCTTGAATATAGTGCTGTTTCATTATGAAAATTATGTAAATAATCACAACATCACACCATTAACTGAGTGAATGAAGGCCCTACGACAGTGATTTAAACCAAATCCTCTACTCTCAGTCCATATGTTTCCAGGTAAGTGTCCAATGACATCAAGGAGCCCTGAAATGCCTTTATCTCTGATGTTGTAGGATACATAATTGCCAGGTACCCTTCGCGACAAGGTCTGTGGAGCACAAGAAACATACTGCTCTTCAATTCTGACACCATGTATAGTGCGAGGTCAAAAAGAGTTGCAAACAAACTTGTATCATCTCAAAAGAAAATACTTAAAATGCGCCCATCATCTTTAACGATTCATCAGGGCACTCACTTTTTTGACAGGACTGTTATGTCAGACAAAAGCCTTGTATTAACCTCAAGCAATTTGCCAGATATAGGTGATGGAATCCTGAAACTATGTTAACAGTAGAGTCATGTCATCCCAAATTGAACTTCCTGTTGTACAGATAAACCGGTCTTGGCAGATAAAGATGTAGCTGAATACAGCAGCTGATGATTATGGTCTCTGGCTTTCATAAAACAAAAATCAATGTTGAAGTACTAATATTGAATCTGTTATGGGGAGCACAGAACACAAATAACTCTCACCTCTTGTGATTCGCATCTTCCACCACACACAAGGTGCTTCCCGCTTTAAGATTTGTGTCATGCGAACTGGGCCGCTTGCCACTGCGACCACTCTCCTTGATATGGGAACGTCCTTCTTTACTCACTTCAAAGCTTAAACTGATGGGTTCCGCCTGCTGCACCATTTTGTCAGCAAGCTGGGGTCTCATTCCCTCTTCTCTTGGCACTTCTGTGTCGCAGCTGATCCTGCTGTCCCCCTCTGCATCCATGTAATGCCTCATGGTCTCAGCAGAATCGTGTATTTCAGGCACAACAGTAGAAAAAGGTGCAACAGCTTCCTTGCTCTGTTGAATCTCTTTGTCAATGTGCCTGTCCTCATTGAGCATGTGCTGGCAAGTTTGTGCAGTGGCTGCAGTTTCTGTCATCAAATCGTACCTTTCACAGTCCTGATCACAAGAATCATGATCATTTATTACAAACTTGAGAAGTAGTTGCAACTTGTGCCTTTGTTACCCGTTCTGATTTGCTTTTTATGAGGAAGTGTGTTGGAGCTAGGCCAACAATGCAGACTTGGTTGGGCAGGAGGGAAACAAATAAGTCATTTTTGTTAACTCCCTGATAATTTACTGCAAAGTAAGTCTTAAATTTTCCTTCTATCAAACTCTTTGGTCTATCAGGGAGGAGATGCACACTTTCAAGGACATCATCTGGGCACACGTCTATTGATGGCAAGTCATCCTCCATTTAATTTACCGTTATGTGTAACAAAAATCACGAGATATCACCGGTTGTTTACTTCAACCCTAGGGTTCGTTATCCTAACTCAAGTGTCTATGACCTCGGCGATGCGATCGTAAGGAGTGCAATCTTCCTCTGCTTAAGTCGTGTGATAGACAATGAAAAAAGTATCTGAAGTTCCAATATGGATTAAATTTTGGATGGGAATTTCCGGTTTTGTTGTGCTCTATGACGCGGGATACGTTCTCATGAGGCCCAGAAGTATGCCTGGGGGCGATTTATTTTCTATTTGGAGCCCTTATGAGTTATATGCACGAGTGAGAGAAATCTTGCATGTTGACCATGCGACCTTCACTGATGACCTGCCTCATCTTTTCCTAGGTAGATAAGCTTTACAGCAGGGAAGCTATGCTAGCTGGTGATGGCTTTAATAAGGCCCAATCTATATTGAATTTGGCAGAGGTGTCCTTGCATTTCCTATCCTTGTACCTCTGGTCAAAACCGCGACTCCAGTCCCAAGGGGATGTGCTAGCCTTTGGATCACAGGTACAAGTGCAGCAATTAAGATAAGATTCATGTTTTATCTATTTTCTGCGTATCGTCATTCCTAATCTATGTTTATGGCTCTCCTTACTCCTTCCTACAGTTGATGACCCTCTGGAAGACAGTTCTGTATTGGTTGAATGACTTTTGCAGACCAGAGGGACAAAGGTGCATGAAATGTCTGTTGAAAGAATATGGAAGCAAATGCTTAATTTGAATTGTACCTAAGGATTGATTTTGATAGTTCTGAAGGGAAAGCAATGATTAAGGTGATGGCTAATGCAATAGCTCACACAACCACCCTGCAGAAAAGTAAATCTTCATGTCTCATTACTCACTCAAATCTACTTTATTGTGCAGGTATACGGAGGGTAGTGATCTCATGACTTGGCTACTGGTCTACATGCTCCCTAATGTTGTGTGGTTAATAGTGCCAAGCTTCACAGTCTATGCGTTAGGTCAACGATTAATATCAAAAATGCCAAAAACAACTAGCAAGCGATAATGCTTGTAACTGCATACCTCATTTACAATGTATTTTTTCTCTTATGACATTGTTGGCAATCACGAGTGAACAGTTATGATTCTTAAACATACAAAACAACTTATGTATGTCGCCTGATCAAGTGTTCATACAGTCATTTAGAGCATTCTGAGAACATGATCTCTCATGCATCGCTTGAGCAATTCGCAACATAATGTAATGAGTGAAAAAATATCAATGGACGTCTTCAACCCCTTGATCCTACCTGGCCTGTAACCGCTATCCTGTCTCAGTACCTACTTGCCTAACAGATGCCAAACGCTTGTGCCTTGCCAAGAATAAGTTTCTGTTAAGGCCTTTGAATCTGTGATGAAACTTAGAGCTGCCAAGAGGAGGCAACTGTACGGAGACATATACATCAGAAACTGTGACAAGTGTCCCGCAGCTTCTATTCTTTATCGCTCCTTGACAGAGCTGCTTTTTCATAGTCATTAAAATATTCGAAAACATGCTGTTCTTGAAAGTAGCTGCCTTTGTCGCAACCCTCTGCAGCTTCACCCTTGCTTCTCAGAGTAACTCAGGGGCGCTTTGGGACCAACATAATTTCCCGAATCCTCTTTTTGATTTTGAAGCATGTGGGCGCTCAGTTCAGTCCTGGATTTGCGATCCTGATCATATCTTAACGACAGAATCCAAAAATGTGTCAGAGGGAATTATCCAGCTCATCTCAGATGGTTAGAGGAATTTAACGTCAAATTCATGTTTTTCAGAGCTGACAGACGAGTTCCCATGAGCAGGAGGAGAGCCTTACCAGAAAGCTCCTTGTGGATCAGCTGGCAGCAAAGGATTTCAAGTATGGTTTAGCAATACATACAATCTGTTAAGGTGGTTGCATGCAGGACACACGGTACATGTCAATGTCTTGAACAATATCAGTAGTTATTGATGTGAAGTTTTGTACTTGTGCTCCCTGTTGCAGGTTGCGGTGGCGGTGATGAAGTCTTTTGCTCCCATCAAAGGCAAGGACAAGGCAGTCATTGCTAAGTCGATGTCTAAAGCACTGCATGATAGCTGGGGGGTGGGTCACAAGGAATGCAACAATGGTGTCCTGTTTCTTCTCTCGATCTTAGATCGCCAGATCTACATCAGCACCGGTGCAGGCTCTTCCTCCCTGCTGACAGACAATGCTATTGACAGCATCATTGATAACATCAAGCCCATGCTGAGAGCAGAAAAGTGTGTGAGAGAAGAGTATGATGTCTAGCTCCTCACCATCCATGCTACCAAAGCATGTGGCTCAGTTTGAGATCTGTCTGGAAGCAAAAAATGCTGTGATGTTATGAAGATTACCAAACAAACCTCTAGTCTATACTACATGAAAATCTCACACATTTTTTGAGTGCGCTGGATCTCATGAGGAGTACTGTGATTCTCAGGTATGACCAGGCTGTAGAGAGTGCGCTGGTTGATATCGGCTTGGCACTTGCTTGCAAGCTCTCTTCCCGTGAATCAGAGCCCCATGGACTGGGTGTGTTCCTCATCTCTGGATCTGTAATTGCTTCGTTTGCGGCGTTACTGATCTCGTCTTTGAGGAATGGGTGGAAAGAGCAGCGGCGTTACAATGACTGCAAGGCTAAACTTGACAAGCTTAAACATGACCAGTCTCGTCTGCAGGGCGGGCAGACATATAATCCCACCTCTTGCCCAGTATGCCTAGAGGATTTTGATGTCCCAGCCCTCAGCAGGAATCAGGAGGTATGCATGTGCTTGTGAATAGGCGTATATGACATAGGTATGTTTAAGTAGTTGCACATATCATCTTTTGAAGTAGCCATTTATTCTGATGATTGCACTGAATTCCAAGGTGAGAGACGGCTTATCCCTGCTTGTATGAAAAACAAATTGTGTGCTTCCACATCAGAAACCTTCTGCCTCCCCTCTTATGTGTATTACGTATCAGGAACCTTCTGCCTCCCCTCATATGTGTATGTACGTATCAGGAACCTTCTACATCCTCTCAAGTTGCTGAGCAATCAGAAGCCTCCGGCTCGGCAGATGGAACACAAGCCCCAACACACGAGCCTCTGCTGGGGGGTGGTGCAAAGAGGCAGGATTTCAGACTCGGTGCTGCTGCATCTACAAGACCTACTGAAACTACAGCTCAAAGGATACAGCGAAAACCACTGACATTGCCCTGCAAGCACACATTCTGTGAAATTTGCATTACAGAGTGAGCATTACTGAAAAATTGATGAGTAGTCTTATCTACTCTGCTACAATCTCTTCAGAGTTTTGTGTCCTTTAAGCTCACATGTCTGAAAGATCACATCTGAGAGCTCTTCATATTTTGATGATGTTCTAACCGTGTTAAAATATGTCTTACAGGTGGATTCAACAGAAGAAGATCAGTTGTCCAGTATGTCGGAGGCCCATGGACAAGGAGACTTCTACTGATGAATCCCACCGGCATGCCAGGTCTCAGCCTCCCTGCCATGAAGAGGGTGATGTTGATAGTGATAGTGGGGGGGCTCAGAGGTCTCAGGAGGAGACCGCAGGTAGGGCAGGTGGTTCTAGAACTCAGCAGCATGAGGAGCAGCAGCAGCATCAGCAACGTGGGGATTACAACCACCAAGACATGGTCCGGGACGAACTTCTGTTCAGGTTGCTCACCTTGAGAAGGTATATTGTGGAAGGATATGTATCTCTTAAAAACGCTTGTAAAAATTATTATGGATTCTTCTAAATATGATCCTGCTGAAGCACTTGCAACAGTGCCCTTGTGTCATGACACATTTCAAAACTCTTATCAGCAACTGGAACACAATATCGCTTCTTTTTATGTCTGGCAACAGGCGCTACCCTCAATATGTTAATGATCGCATGGTGCGGACCTGGACAGAAGATATTGAATCAGGTAGAAAAACGAGTGATTTACTCCACCAGAAATACTGTCATCATGCTTTTGAGTGCAGCCTCGAACGCATGTCCCTCGATGACTCTTTGAAATGACATATGCTGTTATCTTTTAGCTAGCTTTTGCACCTGAATGTCAACCTGTGTGTGAGCTACATGTTTGACTTCAATGTGAGATTGCTACGGTATGAAACCTACATTTTCTTGCTCGCCTAGGACGTGAGATCAGTTCATCTGCTCTGAGGGAATTTCAGATACTGAACCCTGCAATGAGGTAAAGGTTAGGCAAATGTAGAGAGGGCTTCTTACTTGCATGTGTAGTTATATCATAGCGCTAATGCATGGTACACAATGCACATGTGCTTGTAACTGGATGTGCTCCCTTCTCAGTTTTCAGCTTCGGATAAGACATATTCCAGTAGCATACCCAGAGTAGCAGTACAATTTAAACACAGATAGCCTAGGAAGCTCTTAAACATCTTGCCTCTCAAATTCACTGTATAACAGGTCAGAGCTCGCAACCTCTGGTTCACATGGCGCTCACTCTTCCTTTGGAGGAGGTAGCTCACACGGTGGCGGGGGGAGAGGTTCATCTTGGTAGCATATTGCCCATTTACTGTAATTAATGGGCAATTTTGTAGCATGTTACAATCACTACGATGGGTGTGTTGTTACATCAGTTGTTTTAGTTAGTACATTTTTTTGTTTTCACGTGATAGCAAGTAGCGGGATGGCTGTGTTATTGTCACAACATGTCTTCTTTAGCATCTCTTCTAAAACATCAGCCTGTTGCTATCCTTGACGGAGCAACTGGTACAGAAGTTGAAAGAAGGGGGTACAGCATTAGCGACTCTAAACTGTGGAGTGCCAAATACCTTGTAAAAAATCCACAGGTGCTTAAAGATATTCACTTCGATTATTATAGAGCCGGCGCAGACATCTGCACCACGGCAACGTATCAGGCCAGCATAAAAGGGTTAATTAATGAAGGCGTTAGCCCAAGTGACACCAGCAATATTTTTAAGGCGGCGGCAAATGTATGCGCCGATGCTAGAGACCTGTTCTGGACCGAATACTGCAATAATGTCAAAAATGATCAGGACAGTGATTCCCTTAAAGCTAACTTTAAATTTCCTTCAAGACATAAACCACTTGTTGCTTACTCCTGTGGAGCCTTTGGGGCATCCATGAGTGATGGTTCTGAATTCACCGGTGTGTTGACCTTGTTGCAGAATTTCAATGTAGACTCAACAAAGCTGTTAAAAACGTTCTGAGCTATGACATGAAATGATTTGGGGCATCCTGTATTTGATAAGGTGATTATGCTGAGCACACGACTGTGGAGCAGCTCATTAGTCATCACCGCGAGCGGCTTGACCCAATAAGGGGGCACCCTGGCATAGATTTGTTAGCTTTTGAGACAATACCATGTATCCAGGTGAATGATTTATTCAAATGAGTGCTGACCGAAGCAAATCCCCCTTTCACCTTTCAGCTCATACACATTGTCAATCAGTACCTGACAGTCTCAGAGCGCACTTATTTCATGAATGAGGCATGTAAGAACACTCAAGACGACAGCAATATCACATAACTTAGAGGTTGCACTCACTCACAGAAGACTTGCAAGCATCATTGCGCTTCCTTGACACAGGAAGCGGAGGCTATCACTAGACTGCTGAGTACAGGAGGCTATGGAATACCTGCCTGGGTCAGTTTCAGTTGCAAGGATGGAGAGCATACCTGTCATGGTGAGAAATTTGCCCAGGAGTGTGTTGAGCTTCTCTTATCATGCCCTCAAGTGGCAGCAATAGGTATCAACTGCACGGCCCCAGCTTTTGTGAGTGACCTACTTCAGTCTGCTAAAAAGAAAATTTCAGGCAGCAAGGATGCGGGGCACTCCTCTCCAGCCTTACTATGTTATCCCAACAGTGGAGAGGATTGGGATGCAGCTGGGCATTGTTGGAAGGGCGCTGCATCTTCACAGTCTGAGCCTGCCAGGTTTGCTGAGGCTGCTAAGATGTGGATGGAGTCAGGGGCAACAATTGTTGGTGGATGTTGTAGGACAACCCCTGAACACATCAAAGAGCTGAGGATGGCTCTGCTTTGAAACTATGCAATCTTGACAGCAGAATGATCATGTTGCAAGTCAATCACAACTTTGAAAAAGCTTCAGAAGGTTTACCTCCTTTCACTCTCGGAAAAGTATTTCTATCTGGAGATAAAAAGATAATTATCTACTATGCGCATAGAATTGAACCATTTTGACTGTGATTGTAACCGTATTATTTATACAATTTTTTAAGAATTGGGACGCAAGGATTTAGCCTGAAACGGTCTGTACAGTGTAAACTGAGAAAATGAATTCAGCTATATTACAAGTCAACTTTGATTCAATTATGATATGAATATACGTAAATGTATACAATTTTTGCTGTATGATATTCGATCATTTTGACTTTGATTGTAACCGTATTGCTTGTAAATATTTTAAGAATTTGGACACAAGGATTTAGCCTGAAACGGTCTGTACACTTAGAAAATAAATTCAGCTACATTACAAAGCAACTTAGATTCAATTGAATAAGGCATACAAGATCATTTGCTTTTCTGTTTGCTGACTGGAGTATAGTAGCTGATGATGTAGCTAACTTGTATACTGCAAAAGCTTGCGTACGAACAAACGCTGGAGTTTAACGAATGGAATATGAACCAGCTGAATACCAGAGGTTAGAGATCAAACAGTTTGCTCCAAGAGCTCTCCGTGAAACTGTTGAAGGTCGTTACTGGAGGCGCTTTAAGGTCCCTGTAGTAGCTAAACAGGTAATCGGTATATAATTATATATTCTCGGGCACATTTTACTAAAGCACTCTGCCCATGTAAACCCAGTTCGGCCCCGTGTCGCATATTGATTTCAGCCAGCAGTCGCCGTACAACTTTGCTGTGACAGCCGCGACAAGGGTGTGTATATGTACAACAATAGTAGCGATAGAGTGCATATAATCAAGTAGGCCTTTGACTAGGTAAGGTACACTTCAAATTAGGAGCTAGAACTACTGCATGCATGCCCATGCGGAATACACCTGCTTCCAGTGAAAAGCAAATTATAGGCTTCCCATCAGAGTGGCCACTAAGGTTCAGGAGCCATACACACAAGCTTGTACCTCTCCGCAATCCAGGTTATCTTGTACGATGGGGACAGGAGAGAGGTAAACAGAACTATCTCCCGTTTCAAAGACTGTGCATTTTCAGGAGTATACAGATCAGATGGGAAGCTGCTAGTTGCTGGTTCACAGGATGGAATGGTACAGGTGTGTGACGGCTCTTTTAATGCTACCACGCAACCTGTATAGAGCTGAGTTACAAATGATTAATGAACGATAAAAAGTTTGACAATCCTCTTATTGATTCCTTTATGGTGCTTTGTAAAAATTCTCTTCATTTACATGCAAGTTAATTAAACCTTTCATGAAAAGGAACCTGTCATTTATGTCAACTCCTGCAGGTGTTTGATACAGGCAGCAGGTCAGTCCTCCGGCAATTCAAAGCCCACCAGAGGCCGACACATGTCACACGCTTCTCCCCAGACAAGCAGCATGTGCTCTCTGGTAGTGATGATGTCACAGTGCGCTGGTGGGACATCACCTCTGGCTCACAGGTCATGCGGCTGGATGGTCACACGGATTACGTGAGAGCTGCCTCAGTTAGTCCAGTGAACATGGAGACCTGGGTAACAGGAGGGTATGACCATGAGGTGAAAGTGTGGGATGTGAGGAGCAAGGCTTGCTCCTTGACCCTGGACCATGGGGCACCTGTAGAAGACCTTGCATTCTTCACCTCAGGCAAGTCGATGTTAGATGAATGAATAAATGTACATTAGTATCTCTTTGTATAGATGGCAGGGATCTGAGTAGTAGTAGCAGCAGAAGGAGATTGTAGGGCTGATCTTCAGCAGTGAGATACTTGATGAACATAAGCTGCATAAAAAGAGAATCTCTGCCTCTTTCTAAGGAGGGTACAGGACCTGAGGCATATTTGAGTTATAACCATTCTTTTATGTACAGTATGTGAATGGCAAACATAATACGATGTTGCATCCTGCGCCTTCAGGTTCTCTGCTTGTCTCTGCGGGTGGGAATCAGTTGTGTGTGTGGGACCTGGTGTCAGGAGGCAGGCGGCTCAAACGCCTCACCAACTTCCAAAAGACAGTGACATGTGTCCGCATGTCCCCTCTCGCTGGTCCGGATTCCCTTGCGGCACCACGTATGCTGGCAGGCTCCCTGGACGGCCATGTGAAGGTGAGATGACAGGCTCCCTGGATGGTCATGTCAAGGTGAGATGACAATGGTGTGGAATGCTTTTTTTGGGGGGGGGATGGTGAAGTAAGATGGCGATCTAGTGTCAAGAACTGTGGTGTGAGTGGGAACATTGAAACCTATGCCGCTGAGACCTATGAGTTAAAGAACTCACTAATGCCTTGCTTGGATGGATTTTTTTTGTTTTAAAAGCTGGTTAAGCAAATTTGCTTCGTCCACAAAGCTACAATATATTTTTCTTTGCCTACGCAGATATTTGAGCTGGACTCTTTCAAGGTCACTCATGCTTCCAAGTACCCTGCACCAGTTATGTCCCTTGGCATCTCCCCTGACTGTAAGCTGCTGGCTGTGGGGATGGCAGATGGGACGCTGTCCATCAGACAGCATGACAGGCCAAGGGTGACGCTCCCTGATGGCACATTGGGACCAGCATCAAGCAGTACAGGGAAGCTGGGGACGAGAGTTCGGCTGGATGCTTCTAATTTCAGATATTTTATCCGGGGTCAGAATGTCAAGGCATCCATGCATGAGTACAGAGTAGTGGCAAGAAGAAAGGCCAAGCTGAAACCATACGACAAGCTGTTGCGACAGTTCAAGTAGGTGATTTTGAATGTACGGATTCATGTGTCTCTATGAGCTGCGCCTCCTAAACTTTTTGATGGGTATTTAAAGCACATGAAATTTTCTGACTATGCTTGACATTTCTGTTGTGGGTCTTTGGTAGTGTCTGCTGATTGCAACCTGAAAATTGTTGTGGCCACCTTGCTACTCTGTGCAGGTACAGAGATGCCTTAAACGCAGCGCTTCAGACAAGGAAAGCTGAGATAGTGGTGACAGTGGTAGAGGAGCTAGCTGCGCGGGATGGACTGGACACTGCTCTTAGTGGCCGAGATGCAGCATCACTTGAGCCCCTGCTGCACTTCTTGTCTAAGTACATAGTGGAGCCCAGATATGGGAAAACTGTGTGCAACCTCACGCATCGAATTCTAGATATTTACACTGGTGTGGTGAGTTTGAGTCACTGCTGCATAATGTGACTGGCCATGTAAGATGAGCCAAACAATCTCCACTGTCAAACCCCGATTTTTCAATTCAATAAGAAATGAGATCTTATCTTGGTTCTGATGCTGTGGTTTCCCATTTCTTATGCTGTGGTTTCTTATGCTTTGTTTCCTATTTCTTGACACTTGGAGAATGTTTCTGGAACTTTACAGATTGGCGTTTCTTCCCTAGTGGACAAACGACTGCAAGCCCTTAAGGATCGAGCTTGGGAGGAGCTGAAAGCGCAAGCGATGCTGATGGAGATACAAGGAATTTTGGAGCCAGTCATGGCAGCCTCTCTCTCGGCGTTGTCGTTGTGAAACCACCACTTGGCTGAGGTGTCGACCACAAAACGCTTTGCAAGGTTCGAATTGTTGCCAGGTCATCCAGCTCAGCTGAGTTCGTAGGGTTTCCGTACCGCCAGCCTGTTCTAACTGTAGGGCAGGTATATCGGATATGACAACTCACATTCTAACATTTGTTAATGAGGTCTGAAGAATCAGATATAACAAAAGTCATTTTTAAAGATTAATTCTTTTTCTGCCTGTGTTTTTGATATTCATTCTACAACTTAGAACTATACCTTCGTCTCTTCATCTGCACAATAACAAATTAAGACATTGCATGCTACTTTCAACGTCCGATTAGTTACCTGGTCAAAACAAACGTCAGCTTAGAAAAAACAGACTCGCAAGGTGCTGAACTAAGTCTTGCAAGCTTCAGCATGACATATTTCGATGGCAGCAGGAATGAAAGGTCAGCTTGGGATGTGCTGTTAGTTCTTCAAGCGTTGTCGTTAACATTGTGTTTACTCCTGTGCAGTGTGTGGAACGAGGAGACGAGTTTGTTTGGAAGTATAGATGATGACTCTTTCGCTTTGGATTTTGAGAATGAGGACATGATGGCGTTCCAACGGGACTGCGAAGCATTATTCTATCCTGTCAGAGAGACATCGACGACCTACCTATCTGTTTGTAACAACTACGAATCAACCTGCTCTCCTACAATGACAGCACCTCAAATGCCTCGAAAAAGCTTCTACAACGAGCAGACAGTCTCGAGTGAAGCTGGCAGTGCAAACTCGGCGCACATTCTACTATTCCCGCCTGCTCATGACCAGCTTTGCAGACAGTTATCTTCTGGAACCTCTCCCAGTCCCACCTACTTTCAGATGCTTATACCAGCAGCAGCTCAACCAGCTGTTGTACAGATGGACAAGCAGTTTAAAGCATCATGTACCTCATTCATTCTACCTGAGAGTAAGTTTTCATTGAAACTCACCTCTGCTTAAGGCCTCAGTGGAATTTCAGTTTAACACAGAACTGTGGCTGGTTTAAGCATGATATGATCGAAGTTACTTTGAGGAGTAGAGCCTCACTTTGATTGCTTTACTGCAGATATTGTGCTCAGCTCGAGGCAAGAGTGCCTACAGCGATACAGAGAAAAGAAAGCAAGGCGGATGTTTACCAAACAAGTCCGATACCAACTGCGCAAGGCCAATGCAGACCGTAGGCCTCGTGTGAAGGGAAGGTTCATCACTAAGGATGAGCAAGATAGGCTAGGAGGGCTCAGCAGTGATGTAGTTTCTGCTCAGTCTGAGGGGAAATCCACAGAGGAAATGTGGACCTGTGTAAGGGATTCATCCTGCAGTAGCCCTGAAGAAGTTGAATGTTAGCTGGAGAGATAAGGAACAAGGCAGTCCCGGAATCCTTGCCCTCTGAGAGATTAGCAGGTGTTGCATTGTTTTACATTAAAGTGAACTCCATCCTCTGCTCCCTGTACTTGACTCACACGGATCATAATGCTTGATTAGCGAAAATGTGGACATCACATATCAGTAGCCTTCCACAAAACATAGTTCTGAAGATGACAGTCTTATTGCAGTGAGAGCTTCTCTTGTACTGATTTTGATATGCATGTATTTTACTCGTTGTGTCTCAAAACTGAAGCTGATGTGGGTGCTCCTTTGAATGAAGGCACTTGAGTACATTTTTGAATGAAGATACTTCTGAGTTAGCACTGTCCCTATTTGCACCTCATTTCCGGGAGTGTCATCAGCTATGGTGCTCATTGCATGAGCATGGCCCTAATACTGATTTAGAGCACAAGCACTGTCTTGATAAGAAGAATTGTTTTAACTAGTTTGTAGAAGAATTTTTGAATTTTAGCACTGATCTTCTGAACATGTCAGAATTGTGAGCAGGTGAATTCGTTTCATCTGACAGACCTTCAATTTACTTGAAGGCTTATACAATAGCATAATAGATATCTAAGATATCCTATTTGGTGGTGAGTTATTGAAGTGACTACTGAAATGTAAATTCACCCTGTCCTCACTCATAGGGTCTATTGAGTCAGTAAATTCACCCTGCCCTCACTCATAGGGTCTATTGAGTCAGTAAATTCATCGGAACTGTATGGCACTGACAGCAAAAAGCACGTAGTGCATCAGACAGCTGCCAAGGATTCGAATAGTGCAGGAATCCATGAAATTGAAGTATTTAAATCATTTTCCTAGACTGATGTTTGTCGGCAAGGTGTGTTGCAAGAATATGAACATCATGAAAAAGTACTGAATTCAATAATGTTATGAATGGATCATCCATCTATACGATGAACACTAAACATCAACACCCCACAAAGCATGAGGACTTTTCTTGGTGCCTGACAGGTGCTGGTTGTCAAGATTCTACCCAAATGCACTCATAATAGCCACTTCCACATCGCCACCATGATGCAACAGCAAGTCAATGGCAGCAGATCTAGGCAACTCTAATATCTCCATAATGCGTAGCACTCCCTCTTCATCTGCCTCCACCTCCTCGTTATCCGAGTCAGAGGCTGAGCCCACTAAGGATGGAAGAAGGGAGGGTGCTACTGATACCACCCTACCTGGACTGCTGTGACCTTCAGCTCCTTCTGAGCTCACTATAGAGTGAGGCTGATGAACATGGATGGGCTGGCGAAGAGCAGCAAGCCTCAAGTGCATCTGGAAGGGGTCTGTATACTTCTCCTGTTTAAGCCAGGCTCTGTGCACCCCCAGCAACACTTGCAGCAGCTTCATGAGCATAGGCCCATGCATGCCCATGCGCACTCTCAGTTCGCTCTGCAAGCGAATGCTGGTGGCATGCAGCTCCACTTCTGGGGAGTCAAGGTCAGAAGGATCCAGTAGGAGGGAGGTGATGCGCTGAAGCAAGAGTGATGATGGGAGGCAATGAGGAGTAATGTGGGCTGAGGGTTTAATGAGGATATATACAGCATGCATAGAGGCAGGTTACTAGCTAGGGTCATGTACATGACATTGACCATGAGGGTAAAAATCATGCTATACCCTTATCCCAGTAGCGCATGCACAGTCACGTGCCGCGTATTAATTCAAAAAGAATGTGCAGGCGTAACTGCAAGCTCCCTGCTGAGGGGTAATAAAAGAAATCAGGTACATTTATTTGGTACTAATATGTTATTATTCAAATTGACACTACAATGTGTAGATCCCTCACTTTTAATTTGGCTTGCATGGAAGGGATCAAAACTGCTACTGGTGCCAGTTTTGAACGAAGATATCCTAAGGCTCTGGCTGTTTCATTGTCAGACAGGAGCTGCAGAACTCTGCAGTGCCTCAAGCTGTACATACAAGGTGTTCATGAAGGTCAGAAAGTCTTTTGTGGCTGTTCACCATTCAACATATATGCTTTGTGGCTGTTCACCATTCAACATGTATGCAGGCATCTCAGCCCTACCTTTCACCATTCAACATATATGCAGGCATCTCAGCCCTACCTGAACAAGTGATCAGGATGCGATTCAAAGAATCCAGGATCCATGGAGAGAATATGGTGCTCTATGTCCTCAATGCGCCCCCCCTGCATCAATGATACATCTCTCAGGAATGAGAGCCTAGTAAGTAGGAGGTATCAACAATTTCGTACGGACAAGATCTAAAATCTCTAACTTGAGGACAAGCAAAACATGGGCCTTAACAGCAGAATACAATTATGCCATAAAGCGACAAGCCTGACTTATCATGTTCATCACCAAAACGAACATTATAAAGTTTCACACTTTAAAGAGTCGAGTGAGGTGCCCCAGCTTATCATGTATATCTTTGTACTGAGTGACTGCTGACCCTTTCCCATGGGACAGCTGATGTGCAAGACCTGACAACACGGCAGTCCAGATGTCAAGCATCCATCACAGCATTATTGAGCTGCCATAACTGACTGCAAGGAATAGTAAACGGTGGACATGTCACCCTATTACTGCAGCATTTTCTCAAATATTCCTCCACCCAGTCCTGTCAGCATTTTACATTTCCTACACTGCTGCCTTGTGTGTGGTCTTGAACTCCTCACCTTCCCCAACCTCACCTCCCTGGAACCTCGGAACTTTGTTAGGAGGGCTCTGAGAGCGAGAACGGAAAGGCTGTAGAGCTTGTAGGTGGCGGCGGACCGACCAAGATCCCTGAGAATGTTGACAAGACACATCAGTAGGGATGTATAAAGGACGGAAGCTTATGACAAGAGTCATCACAAGGCCAAACAAAATCACAGGATGTCAAAAAGAGATTGCAGGGTCACAGAACATACAGAGTGGACAAGACGCCACTGTACAGTGCACAACACAGCTTACTTTTGACATTGATGTCTCTTTTCATTCAGGAATGCTCACCCCTGATTCATCCAGGCTGCTGATGCTATTAGGAGACGCCTCCTCCTTGTGACTTGTGCCGATACTGCAGCTGCTATTCGCACTGCTGTCCTCCACAGCTGTAGCTGCCCCTCGGCCCTTTACCCACTCCTCAACCTCCAACCAATTCTTCCTCCCTCTGGCCGCACAATCCTCCTGCACTGTCGAACCTGCCCTACCGCACAACTCCATGGCCATCTCTCCTAAGGGAGCTACATCTTTGAATCGTGAGACATCAGGTTCCATGCAGTCCTTTAAATCCACTTCTAGGCCGCGAAAGGCTACATACTCATGCACCAGGCTTAGGAGTAAGCTGCGATTCAGAGGCATTCGCGCAAGCTCATCACAGAAGGCTTTTTGAACATCCCCCTGCGCATGTCTAAGTGCTTCCATAGCATTCCTGCGAGGGGCTCCAGTACATTGTATGAGAGCTTGTACATCTGCTTCCTTCAGTATGACCTGTGCAGCTGAAAGTTGGTTATCCAGAGGCAGTGATGGTTGATCACGAGGCTTGTGACGAGGAAGGAGCTGGTCTGCCAAGTCTTGCTCATGAGTTAGCAGTCTGTCGGCCGTTGTGCTGCAATGGATGTGGCGGAGGTACAGCAGGTATGTTAATAGAGGGATCAGCTGCGGCTCCTTGATATCTGTAACAAAGACACAGCCGTCATCTTTGAATCATTAGGAATTCTGTGATGTAATGAAATTGAAGATATGACACATACAGGAAAACAACAAAATATACCAAGAGAAATTTCTGTCACGTCACAACTGACCTAGCAGCCTCCTTGCTGCATGATAAACTGATGATGCTAGATCCTCTCGATTAGACTGGATATCAGGCACCATGGTTTCAGCTGAGGAGAGATGAAGATGTCCTTCTCTCCCTGAAATTAGAAGCTTCATGCTCTGCTTGAATTCCAAATATGCCTCAGGGTATGCATCCAAAGCCATTGGTGCCAGCTCCTTCCTTGCGCAATCTGTGTGAACAAAAAACCATGAGCTACAAGAGTTATGAAGCTAGGGCAAGCACGGCAGGGTTGTCCTAAGGATATTGTAGTAGAAGTGAGCACAGCTGAGTTACTGATTCCAGCGTCTGAAGTTAAAGAATTTACTCACACAGCGCTGAAGACTCTTCTCCTTTTTGGATCTTTTCACAAAACTTCTGCTTCGTGAGCTTAAATTTGTATCTCCCATCCTGAGCCAAATGTGCAATAATAATCTTAGTTAGGTAGGGTTTGACAGGGGGCCTGTATATTGTTTTAAAAACGTGCAAGCACCTCGATTAAGGCGGGACAAGTATCTGATAGCAGTGCTAAAGCTTCTTCAAGCTGTCCATCTGCGATAGCCGCTCGTATTTGCTCGAGCTTGCATACTTTTAAAGGCTTAACCTGCTCAGAGTTATTAAAGTCAGAATATTAAGCGACACAGGTCACCTAAAAAGAGAAAAATGTAAACCCGCCTTGAGCACCTCCAGGACCAAATCGTCGAGCACGCTCAAATTTAGCTCACATAGTTGTATAGAATCACTGTCACTTACCATGTCAATTTCGATTACTTTGACAGTGTCACTTCTACTGCAAACTTGTCAGAAGTATGAAAAGAGGTGAAACCATTGGAGCAAAGTCTTCTAACATCCCTACTTGTCTTAGAGACGTTTTCTTCTTAAAATTACGTAAAAATGGCTGAAGGAGAAACATCGTATGAGGAACTGCAAGGAAATTTACGGGAATACAAGAGCCAATTGCAGCAGGTTCATAACATCATTAAATTCGTATAATAATTGACATCATTAGACTGTGGTTTTCACAATGTTTAGGTCGAGGACCTCCTGCTAGGTGATCCAGAAAATGAGGAACTCACAGAGATGTACAACAGCTTAACAGAGGTACTTTTCACAAATTTGGACGGAACTCATTACTTGTTGTCACTGCTTCAATTGTTTACCTTTTCTAAATATCAAACATGAAGGCCACCAGCATGGCAACTACCATTTCTGGTTTCTGCCTACCCTTGCGCATCCTACCTGATGCACCGTGTATCCATTCATATGGCACATAGGTGATACAACTGACCCAGGATCTTCTCAAAGATGCTGCTGAGCAGCACACTTCCGTAGGCACTTCAGGGATTGCAACACCCCAAGTAGCAAGTAAGAGCACTTGTTCACAGCATCACAGAAAACACAAGTCATCAACTGCAAAGTGCTAGCATGCAAGACTTATTATGCTCATGTATATACTTGCCAAAACTTCTTAGCAATCATTTGCATGGGAGTTGCCATGCCGAGTTTGCTGCTTTCTCTGACAGGCATGATACCTTCATACGTACCTTAGTCATGTCATGATGTACCATATATATATACACAGGTTCATCTGGAAGTGCACATGCACTTGGTGCTGCCGCCCTGACCACTGCAAGGATAGTTACCCCACCCATGCTCAACCTGCCCTCCATCCTCCCTGCGTCTGTGGCGGAACAGATCCGCAAGGCTCAGGTCAGAGCCGCCATCCTGGGGCAAGCAGATGCCGCATGGGCAATTGGAGCAAAGTGCCAAGCTGTCTACAGTGCTGACGGAAAATTCTACAATGCGACAGTGGAAGCAGTGACACTGGTGAGCTTACTAAGTTAAGCTAGCTTTGACTGCTTGTTGAATTATAGAGTAGTCAAGAGTAAATTAGAGCTCCTTAAACAGCTCCATTGTAGTCCAGAGTGAATTAGAGCTCCTTAAACAGCTCCATTGTAGTCCAGAGTGAATTAGAGCTCCTTAAACAGCTCCATTGTAGTCAAGAGTGAATTAGAGCTCCTTAAACTGCTCCATTGCAGTCAAGAGTGAATTAGAGCTCCTTAAACAGCTCCATTGTAGTCAAGAGTGAATTAGAGCTCCTTAAACAGCTCCATTGCAGTTATGTCCCATGCATTTTTCTAGCACTCGAGCATTATGTTTTTCCCTTAACTGTTTTGATCACTGGTGATGCTGGTTTGCTGTGTGTCAGGCTGGCAAGTTTGTGGTTGCATTTGATGGTTACACAGACAAGGAAGAGGTGAGAGGGACCGAGGCAAAATAAACCTTACAGGATTCAGATTAGAATCTTGGATAAAGGCTTGCTTGGCACTCCCACCGTGTTTGTTAGCCTTAAAGACACTAATCACCCCTGGTGAGCATTTCGTTAGCTTCAAAGCTTAGGGTGAAACCTGATTCTCAGATGCTGTGATTCTGTCATTGCTAGGTTGATCTATCAGGTATTAGACCTATGCCAGAACCCACTGAGGTGTATCAGGGTGTGGCTGCTCCGAAGAGGAAGAGAGTAGAGGATCAGCCTGTGGTGACAGAAATACCATTGGTGTGTACTTATTAGCTCAGGATGTTTACCATGCTGGCAAGTCAGAAAAGGGTCCCATTGTTACAAGCAAGGTTCAGACTTCGCAATGAGTATTTGAATTCAAAATCAGCCTTCTGATGCTGAGTCACAATAAAACCCATGTCATCCTGTTGGACTTTCACTGAGGACTTGCATAATATTGTTGTTATGTGTAGTGGTTGCAAATCAAGGAGACAGATGATGAGAAGACAAAGGCTCGCAAAAAAAAGCTGCTTAAGAGTATGAAGAGTAAAATGAGGTTCCAGAACATGGACATGGCGCAGAAAAGTAAACAAGACAGCTGGCAGAGTTTCCTGCAAGGGAAAGGGAGCAAGAAAAAAGCTGGCTTCTTCACAAGTAAGATTTTTTGTGCATGCCTACAAGAGGCTATTATCAATGAGCGAGTACTTAAGTTTCCTCTGATTTGTGTCTTTTCAGGTGCCAAAAGAGAGAGCATCTTCAAGGTATGAGTCATGTGATTAAGTGTGATGTATATTCTGAAAGGTCCCACAGAGATGGATTAATGTCGCTATACTGGATGCTGACTGGAAGTTCTTAATATATGACACATTTCCTACTCTCATAAAATCTGCGTTTTATAGCAAATCTTTTTGATACTGACAATAAAACTCCTCATCATGAACTGCCTTTTAACTATGTCCAAACTTACTGCTAGGTTCCTGATGGGGAAGGCGGGAAAGTGGGGGTTGTTGGCAGTGGGAAGGGGCTCACAGAATATGCCAAGCAGGGGAAACATCAGTTCAATCTTGAAGAGTAGCTGTAATTTTCTCTAAGATTCATTTGTTACCTATTTGAATTTGAATCAGGCTAGAGCTTGGAAGGTACGTAGTGACTAGTGGCAACCACCTAATCAAGAATGACATGGCTGGCTTCTGGAATAAGGTGGTACAAATTCATTTAACAATACTCTTGCAGTTATTTTTGGTATGGCAGCAATATGGGTCTTATATTTGTCACTCACGAGATGCAACGAATAGACCGTTCCTACCTAAGTCTATTTCAATTCTTTGTTCACACTGAATGTACATAGTCAGCAACATCAGAAGCAACTAGCAAGAGTTTTCATCGTAGGCATACAGTATATTATGGGGAGTGCTGCATCGGCAGAGATTCCAAAAAACACAATGCAAAATCACGTCACAAGCAAACTTGGCCCAATTGATGAAGTGATTAAGAAAGAGTACAACTTGAAAGAAGCCACGAGTGCTCTTGATAGTTCTGCAGATACTCGACAAACCGTTAAGGTTACACAGCAGGCGGATGATGATTCGACCGAGGGCAGATTGAACACTCTTTTTGAGCAAAATAGGTAATAATTACACTAAAACCGTAATGCATGCGTACATAAACAGGTAGATATTCAATTTCAGTGTAAACGACATGTGCTTACCTACAAACTCGGGAAGTGGGCAGCTGACAGGAAGCTTGAAGACCCTCAATACTTTGACCGTCTTTGTGCTCAACAGTCACCCGAGTACCTGCGGATAGGATGTGCTGACTCTAGAGTTCCTGTAAGTCATTATGCTACTCCAGTTGTGGCTCATTTTGTCGCATCAATCTTATCCCATAGCATTCAGCAGAGACTAAGAAGGACAGGCAATAAAACCCTGATTCTTCTTGTGCAGGCTAATCAAATCTTGGGGCTTGCACCTGGAGAAGTTTTTGTGCAGAGAAACGTAGGAAATCAAGTACGAACAGTACTAGCAGTTTGCACTATGCTCATCCTGTCCTTCCCTAGCAGTGTGCACGCTCATGGTTTCCTTCCTGCCTGTAAGTCCTAGCAGTGTGCACTGTGCTCATCCTGACTTAGCAGAGTGCACTGCACTTATCATGTTCTTTCTGCCTATAAGAACCCTTTTTTGTGTGCAGGCGCTTCGTACTGACCTGAATGTGATGTCATGCATGGAATTTGCTGTAGCTGAATTGAAGGTGAGGAAGTCAAGGACAATTAATCACTAATTGAAAAGATGAGTGCAGAGTGTTAAAATAATCCTTAATGACACATGTTTGACATCATGTCATATCAAGCAGTGTTCCTCCACTACTGAAGTCTGCCAATCCCATGTTCCTCCACTACTGAAGGCTGCCAATCCCATTCGATCTGAATCTTACTCATAGGTCAAAGTTATCATCTGCTGTGGTCATTATGGATGCGGTAAGTGTTGCAAGGACAATTAGCATGTAGACTTTGCCGAGTCTTGACTACTAGGTAACTTAACCTTGTAAACACTCTTTGTACTTAATCAGGTGCTGTAAAGGGCGCACTGAAACTGCCTATCAAAGCGCAAGGCTTTGTTAATTGTTGGTGAGGAGGGAAATTCCTCTGTATTTAAGAGTGTTTGAGGTAGCATGTTCGTGCTCCCTATATGCCTTTCTTTTTGAGGAATTGATATATTGTAGCATTGCATGAGGCGGATATGTATTTTAGCATTGCATGAGGCGGATATGTATTATAGCATTGCATGAGGTGGATATGTATTATAGCATTGCATGAGGTGGATATATATTGTAGCATTGCATGAGGTGGATATATATTGTAGCATAGCATGAGGCGGATATGTATTATAGCATTGCATGAGGCGGATATGTATTATAGCATTGCATGAGGCGGATATGTATTATAGCATTGCATGAGGCGGATATGTATTATAGCATTGCATGAGGCGGATATGTATTATAGCATTGCATGAGGCGGATATGTATTATAGCATTGCATGAGGCGGATATGTATTATAGCATTGCATGAGGTGGATATATATTGTAGCATTGCATGAGGTGGATATGTATTATAGCATAGCATGAGGTGGATATGTATTATAGCATAGCATGAGGCGGAATTTCTCTTGTTGAGTTTTGAGGAAATCCGTTGAGTAGGTGTTTGACATTGGTTATCTCAAGTAGAAGTGCATGATTTCATATATTATAACCACTCAATGTTGTAACATGAAACCTCAACCCTCCCACCCTCTGTGTGACAGGATCAATGACATCAGGGAGTGCCGGTGAGCATCCAGTTAGTCAAGGCTTCTGCATTGCAAACATTTCTCTGCCCCTCTCGTCGGCCTGGTTTCTTGAAACACTTTCCACTGAGTAGCTGGCCCATTGTGCTTGCCTTTCTCAAGTCTATTATGAATGTCTCATCAAAATACCTGACCTGATCTGCTCTTGTTGATGTTTCTCCAAAACAGAGATCAACATCATGATGAGCTTAAAGCCTTGTCACCTGAGGGTCAGTTAGACCGACTATGTGAGCTGAATGTCATGCGTCAGACGTTCCATGTGTGCACCAGCCCTGTGGTTCAGAATGCCTGGGACAAGGGACAGGACCTAGCAGTGTATGGTGTCATTTACAGTCTTAAAGATGGATTGTAAGTCTAGACAATCAAATATCCAGTCACCTTAATTGTCATTCGTTAACCATGATAGTGAGCAAAGCCTGATGAAGAGGTACCGTGATGACAGGCCCTGCAAGTCCTCTGCAGACTGCAGTGATAACACTTGTTCTGGTCTGAGAGCCCTCATTGTTATCCATAGGACATTGAATTGTCTGCATTTGACACTTCACCTTGCAGGCTCAGGAAACTGGTGGGACCAATGAACCGTCACAATGTATGCCTGGATGTCAGAGTGAGTGAGCAAGTCATGGTGATCAACTGTCTTGAATGAGAGCAAATAGTGCTTGGTCTCCCTTTTTTTAAAGAAGTACTGTAATGCTTTTCACTTTGCGCAATCTTTCACCATCACTCCATGATCAGGAGTACAAGGAGCGCATGAAGCTGAAAGAAGGTGTGCTGCCTTCACTCATACCAGACCTGGTGAGCTCCATTGGGAGTGATGGGAATGACTCCAAAGACAAAGACATGCAAAGATCAAATACTACAGATCTTATAGATATGATATCCAAGCATGCAGATTGGTCTTGATATAAATTGGGTAAATTTTGGTACCTTGACACTCATCACACTTCACAGCCTAGGACAATAGGAGTCAACTGCTGTTGGGATGAATGATATGTACAAGTAGTTGCAACATTTTTCTACATGTTTAAGGTTGCAAAAAACTTAGTGACACCTCATTATTCGTGTACCTAGCTTTCTTCAATGCCACTGGTACTTGTTCTTTGCATTAGATAGTTGTACTCTTACATGTCATGCACCTACGTAAGTATTGCAAAGTGCATGTTATTTTGTTTATTAAGTAGGTACCCAATTGGTGCTGTCAATCAGTTGCAAGTTGCAACTCATAACACTCAGGAGTAAATACAAACTTCAGATCGCTTGAGGTATATCTACATAGGTATCAAAGCACTCATTCATGTCGGTCACCATCCTCGTAGGTTCAACAACAGAAATATCTTTATAATATTGAAGAATGAATAATAAAGACAGGGCACTGGACATTGCGAACTCGGTCTCATGCACTATGTGTGTTTGTGAGGTACGTACATGTACCGTACTATGTGTTAAACAATTTCTACTTTACCAAAGTTCAGCAAATGAGTTTATTTATTCATCTGACCGGCTACAAGTCTCAATAAGACTATTTCTCGAACTTAGAACATAGAGTTCTTAGAGAGACAACTAATTTAGGAGATGACAGCAATTTTAGGAAATGATGATATATTCAACTCTGGATCAATTGCTGACAACGTCGAACAGTTCACTCCATTTACCTTCGACGCCGCTCCTCTCCAGAAATTACTATCTCACCTTGTTAAACAGGTAAGTCCTTAAAATGATAAATCTGGCAGAGATTCATTTGTTTCACGTCCGTTCGTGAGATGACTCAAATATTTTCCTTTAAGATTGAAACATGCCAACAAGAGAATTTGGCCTTGAGGAATGAGCTGAATGATTTAAAGGTGTGCTGAATCCTGCTTCAAGGCTACATAGGATATAGGAAAGTACGGCATTTTGCCACTTGAGATGCACAACAAGGCTCGTCATTAGTGGGGACTTCTGAGCAGGAAGATAGTTTGAATTTGAAATTGCACAGATGTTTGTTTTTTGAAAAACATTTATCTTCCACATACAAGGTCGGGCAGCGCTTGAGTACCCTAGAGCAGAGCATTCAGGAGCTTGCAGACCAGCAGCGCCCTGATGCAGGGTACGGGGGCTATGCAATGTTCCCGCCCCCCGGAGCTTATGTACAGCAAGCATACTTCCCACCCCCTAGCGCTCAGTTGGTCCAGCAGGTATCAGGACATCAGAACTGTTTCTGATGGCATATCTAAATTCTATATATCTTGCAGTAAGATATGATTCAAATGCTGAGCCTGTCACTCTTTCCTGCTCATATGTGATAAGTTGCAAGGTTATAGCTTCTTAACATAGACCAATCTAGTGAATTCTAAAATGAAATGGTATGCCATGTATCCCCATGCCCACTCCTGAGCTTCCATGTGATCATGTTCATTTGTTTTAGCCACAAATGGGCTTAGACCTGCCCCAAGAGCCAGCGACTGCTTCTGCTGGGGAGGTAGCCCCTCCTGTTGATCCCAAGATCTCTATGGATGGCAGTGTGAGTTCTATCACCAGTCCTGCTCTTCCAGTGGCTCCTGCTCAGAGGAAGATGCTTGCTGCAGAGAATGGACACCGGACCTCCATTCGGGGAGGAGTGGGAGGTGCGTTTATGATGAATCCGGGTGCGGTGATGATAACCACTCCTCAGAGTGTTGGGGCGGGAGGAGGAGTGATGATGAGTGCCAATGGAGTGATGATGGGCGGCCCTATGATGGGCGGTGGTGGTGATTGGATTCTTTTTGAGTTCAACCAGGTGAAGGAGCGGATGACGCAGATGGAGCGGAA
The DNA here is from genome assembly GCA_002335675.1 of Chlamydomonas eustigma. Classification (NCBI taxonomy): domain Eukaryota; kingdom Viridiplantae; phylum Chlorophyta; class Chlorophyceae; order Chlamydomonadales; family Chlamydomonadaceae; genus Chlamydomonas; species Chlamydomonas eustigma. Next base: position 83,887 of record BEGY01000046.1, on the reverse strand, counting down.
AGCGGAAGCACTATGGCATGTGCAGGTGGGCCATGTTGATTGAGGGTATGATATATTGTTAAAAAAATGCACCTCACTAAAAATTCATGGTAGCCAGTATGTTGGTGCTTCAGAAAGCACCTTGTTGCGTCTCTAGTTGAGCCTCTGATGGTGATACCACTCATCCTGTATTCAGGAAAAAGAGCAAGAGATGAAGGGTGTGACAGACCGTCTAGTCAATGATCTGGACTCGATCCGTAGCAGTATTCAAGACATGAGTGGCAGCCTCAAGTCCTCTCAGCATTCTATTGACCGTCTGGAGGCCACTGGCGCATCAGCAACCTCAAACATACAGCTGCTCACTGATCGATTGGTAGCAGTGGATGCAGAGTTGAAGAAAAACGCAGAGGAGAAACGCGAGTCGGCAGCTAAGCTAGAGAACAACGTCAATCTGATTTGGGATCAGATCAGACATATGGAGAATAGCTTTAGTCAGAGGTTGACCTTAGCTGAGACCAGCCAAGTCAGCACTTTACAGGAAGTGGATGAGATTAAGGAGAGTGCTGGGGAGGTGCTTGGGAGAGTGGAGGATGTGAAGAGACATATTGCAGCCTTGGAGAGCAAGCTAGAGTCTTTCAACACACAAGTGGCTGCTGCCATCTCACCATTGCACAACAGGTGAGAGTCTTAAACCATGCAACAAATTCGTGCTTTGGAAAGAAAATGTACATTTAATAGGTGTAATTTGATGTATGTAGCTAAACCTTTACATTTAATAGGTGTAATTTGATGTATGTAGCTAAACCTTTACATTTAATAGGTGTAATTTGATGTATGTAGCTAAACCTTTACATTATGTAGCTAAATGTAGCTAAACCTGGTGTAAGGCATCTTGCTAAATGGTGAACCTTAAATGATCACTTACATACAGGCTTTCTAATTTAGAAGATGAGGAAGTAGTGTACCCTTAATATCATGGAAATTTGATATGATGAATCACACATGTTTGTGTGTTACATTCCACATCAACAGCATGAGTGATGTCAAAGTGCGGTTGGAGGATTTGAGTAACAAGAAGCTGGACATCATAGCTGCGGTGTCTCTGGATGATGTTAACACTGCAGTATCTCGGGCCATTGACCATGCAGACAGGAGGGCTGATAACATCATCAAGTCAATCGGAGGTAAAGAGCGTCTCATACAGCTTAGGATGAAGGCATTTGCTGCAGAGTTGCACAGTTTTGTTATGTAATGAGGCCATTCTGACTTTACAGAACCTTGCTATCTAGGTTATTAACACCCGCCTTAAGCCCTAAACCCTAAACCCGCCTGAAGCCCTAACGGGTTCTGTCTTAGAATATTGTTGAACCTATTTCTGTTCAGCTATGGAGGGGAGAGTGGAGGAGCTGAACGATGTGAAGGCAAACAAGAGTGATGTGGTCATGACCACTGACCTAGAGGCTTTGCTGACAGCTCATGCTGCTGAGCTTGATCGCCACCTGGAGGGTCTGAAAGAGGAGATCATGAGGCTGGTGTCTGCAAAGGCAGACAAAGAGGAGCTGGGAGCGCTGGATGTGAAGCTGGGTGCCAGGATTGGGAGTTTAGAGAATGCAATTCTGAAGGGTCTTAAAGCCATCAGTGATAAGGTGACACTGTGTGTCCATCAGCAGCATCTGACTGCCTCCCAAATCATGCAGGGATTGAGTATTCTGTGTTCAGGGAGCATTGCGTGCCAAAACCCCAAATCCTAAACCCTAAACAGGAATGAGATACCAGTTTTGATATCAACCAGTGAGACTGCAATTTGCCCTTTCAATCATTCCTTGAGTGGTTGAGAAATGCTGTCCTCTTGTACGGCTTAAAAACAGTTGTGGAAAAAACTTTTGACTGCAAGCAGCGTACTTATGATGTGGCTCAGACTGCTCTTGGCCCTTTGCTCAACAGGTTTCGGCAGCATTAGCGGAGAAGTTAGACCTCCTGCGCTTCAACGAGTTCAAGCTGCAGGTGAGAGCTATCCTGGCTGATGTGGAGGACCGGTTAAGGGACTGGAGCCCTGTTGCAAAGGCTTATAAGGTTCCACTGGATGGTACTGGGAACCTGGGAGCATCCAGCTGCCTGTGTTGCGACAGCAGAGTGCGCAGTGTGAAAGACATCCAGGTGGGGCCCTGACTCCTTTTTTCACACACAGTAGATCACTCAGCATCCCTAACAGACATTGCATAAATAAATGTTTTTGGACTGTCTTGTACAATCAGATACATACTTGTTACAGATTTTACACTAGCTGCCACTAGAGCAGCAGTGGTAAGCCCTATTTTGGTGGGAGAGTCTTACTGGCAGTATAAACATGGTAAACAACATGATGCTGTTACAATTGCAGAGCATGGGATTCAACAGCACTGACAAGGTGTTCAGTCCTGAACGTCTCCCAATGACAGAGGGTTTGTTGCCTAGTATACAGCGCAGTCCTGAGGTGGCAGCCCACAACAATGCGAGGTACCTGAGCAAGAAAAAGGAATCTCATGAGCAGATGAAGAGACAGGCTGCCAACATCCCAGAGGGCATACCTGGTAGGTGACAAAAAACTGATGTCTTTATCTTGACTTGGTGATTGAAAGCCATCATAGCATCCAAACAATCTGTGATTTTATGCCTCTTGAGTTGTTTGAAACAGTTGTAGGTGGGTGTGGCAGTAAAGAGTGTGTTTGTGGATTAGACCTGTCTTTACAATATAACACCTGTCTGTACAACATAACAAGATTCTTGCTCTATGCGCTGCTGCTGACTTGATTTATGTCCCATGAAAACAGGTGTAAGCGCAGCTGCTAGGGCCGGCTCCGCTCATGGCGGTGTCAGTGTTATGGATGGTTCCGTCCTGCCAGTTGGAGAGGGCGCTCAGAAGGGCGTGAAGGTGGATGTGGAGACCATTTCAGGCAGCATTGCACAAGGCCGCCTTCCTACAAAGAAGCCTGTGCCCCAGGCTCTGAGGTACACATTCTGAATACAGTAGAGAAGGTTAATTATGTTGGGACTAAAGAGTAGAATACCATGACAGAGTCTAGTTAAGTCTACAGCATTAGATGTTGGTACCTAAGTGATCTGCAGGAGATGAAGTGACACGGAGAGTTTTGTACTGCTGTAATTGCAGATCCCAGCAGAAGTCTCCTTCTGACTTAAATGGAAGTTGGGAAGGGAGTGGGACATCCCCAGGCAGAGAATCCTCACTCACAGAACATCTTCAAATAAACAACAAGCCTCACTCCCCTTGATTGCTGTTGACACAACATGGATTGTTGCAAAGTAGTTAGGTAGCCAGGGTACATTACATCTGCCCGCATTGATCACGTTTGCAATTATAGAGATACCATGTATTAATCATGCATCTCAAGTCGGACAGTAAAGTCTCTGCGCATTACACCTGTACGCACGGGTATTTTGGTAGGCGGGGAAAATGAGGAAGAGAAGTATGTCTCTGGATATAACGATAATTTTGCATATTTGTAGTACGTCAATATCTTCTGACGCATTGATAATATTTTTTCACCCCTACCTCGGGAGAAAACTGAACAAACTGAACCTGGTGAAGGAAGATTCGTACCTGCCACCAGTTTCTTTGTTTTCGTTGAACCTGAACTGCCTCACTGTCTTATATATAAGCTATGATGTAGTAATGACTTGATAACTGGACCGCAAACTGACGTGTCTCTTCGTCATAAATTCTCTGGTGCAAGATGGAATGTCGAGCATCGTCATCACGCCTCATAAATTCTTTCAGATGTATTGACTCATTTCGCTGCTTACATGTGAGCTATCTATTAACAATTTATAGTTTTTCTCCCTCCATCCTGAAACTATTTTTGGCTCATGTTCTTTGAACAGGCCCCTTGCACAAATCTCGCGGCTGGGGTATCTGCGAGGCATCTTTATAGCCCTCAATGTAAAGTAATCAAGCTTGATGCTCATCCTACCTCAACTGAGACCGTGCCTGTGGAGAATCATAGTAATGCAGATAACAACGTCCCAAATAGAACTGCAGAGGTTCCAAAGCCAAGTAATTTGAGGTACAAAGCTATGTTGCGGATGTTTTGAAGAGTTGAATGTCTTAGCATGTACCTGACACATTCAGGAAAAGTAACTTGCCGCGTTTCAGCAACAAGCAGTGTCTCCTTTTTTAATTAGCTCTGCCTTCTTATTCTTTTCATTTAATCTTGTTGTAAGCATCATATCCTGTTGGTTCTGCGTGCAGCACATTGCCTGATATGGACCCTGCAGAATCCTCTACTGCACCACCTTCAACACAAGAGCCTGTATTAGAGGACGCTGCATCTCTCTTGTTGAGCACACTTGATGGGGAAATAGCAGCACAAGAAGAAGAGAAGAGCATCTCTCCTGCCATTGGGATAGCTATCATGCTTGGTGGTGTTCTGGCTCTACTAGGCGGGGGGTACTTGCTTAAAGACCAGATACAGGCATTCTTGTCGTTCTTTATTAGTGCCGTTGATGACTGGGGCCCTTGGGGGTATCTTGCCTACGCTGCCACATACACAACCCTGGAGGTTCTGGCTATCCCTGCAATCCCGCTGACAATGACAGCAGGTAAAGCATGAATATTTATGGTGTCAAATACATTTTAGTGTGTGTGTGTAGACCTTGGACATTTGCCATTGCCTGTGATTCATACTTCTCATTTGCACCATCTCAATACTTATTTTTCCACCATGTCAAACTCTCTGCATCCAGGTGCAATATTTGGGCCAGCTGCAGGCACTCTCATTGTGTCTCTTTCTGGGACCTTGGCTGCGACCATATCTTTCCTCATTGCGCGCTACATTGCACGTGACAAGGTGAGGAACATAGAGTCGTTATGTGTGTAATGAGTTCACCACTGATATAATCATTCTCTCTGAAGGACACATCTTCTTTAATGGAGCACTCTTGAGATCTATATTACATGCATTGCAGATCCTCAAGTTTGCGAAAAAGAACAAGAAATTCGCTGCCATAGATCGGGCCATCGGCCGGGACAGCTTCAAGTTTGTTACTCTGCTGCGCTTGAGTCCTTTGTTGCCACTCTCAGCTAGCAACTATTTGTACGGCCTCACATCTGTGGAGCTGGGCCCTTACATTCTAGGATCATTTCTTGGGATGCTTCCTGGTACATATGCATTTGTTGGCACAGGTCATGTTGGCAAAGCAGTTCTGGAAGGCGGGAAGTCTCTGAGCATGGATTCGTACCAGGTGTGAGCCCATTCAAGTATCCTCTCTGTTAAGAACTGCATACGATCAGTGAAATACATTTTAAATGTCTTGAGGTCAAGTTAGGAAACTTAGCTTTTAGCCTTATCTGAATTACTGGTTTGTGTCTGATGTGCAGGTTGGTCTAGGTTTGTTGGGGACTGCAGTTGCCCTAGCATTTATTGGCAGGCTGGCCAAGCAGGCATTAGAAGAAGTAGACGCTGAGAGCAGCAGTACATGATAACATCCTTACGCCATAGATAGCAGATATCTGTGGATAGTACTACTGTGTGTGGAACAGTTTACAATTGGCAACGAATCATTACTGTGTGGGAAGAAAGTTGTATTTTAAACCACGAAAGTACGCAGTATGCATGACTGCACGCATCTTCATGTGCAGAGCATCCTGTTATCTATCCCTGTCTGCAATACTGAGACGAACATTTACGGTCAGACACGCAGTTGCGCATAGGTATGGAATACCTTGTCAACGATAGTCTCCTCGAGTCAACTTGTCCAAAATAACGTTCAAGTCAATAGCTTGACCATTCCTTTGTAAGTTGTTGATGACAGTCATGACTTGGTGTCGCTCAAAACCCATCAAGGAGATGTCTGAGATAATTTGCTCTATAGGCACAACACTGCAACGGTGAAGAAGGAGTACAGTGTTCACAGAAGAGAGAATTGGAAATAATGAGGAAAAACACATTGCTAATGCTGTGCTTATCATCTGACTATGCATTTTCCTACAATCTGTGCCCTGGATGACGTCAAGTTTTGTTCTCAAGTTAGCCAGTAGGAAAAACACACTCACCTGCTGTTGGTCTTGGACTGAGGAGGCGGAGCACTTCCTCCTCTAGGCGATGGCATTGATGGTGGAGGCCCACCCTGTGGTCCACCACGATAACTCATAGAAGGCTGCATGGACAGCGGTGCAGGGTAGCTGGGCATGCTGGGTACAGGGTAAGACGGAGCACCAGGAGGTGGGCCTGTTAAAGTTAACATACCGAATAAGGTTTACTGCTGGTAGAGAGGCTGACAGAACATGTGCAAGGAAGTGCAAGAATCCCATGAACAGTGAACGAATTCATTGAGTATGATGACGTAAATATTGCTGGTGAGATGATGGACACTGAGGTCCTGACAATCACAACAGCTCTAAACAGTGTGAAACGTTGACGTACCCTGTCTCTGCTGTGCTGGCGGGGGCATATTGTACTGAGGTGGAGCCCCGTACATTGGCGGAGCAATGTTAGGCGGACCCTGATTTTGATGCCCAGGATGCTGCTGCTGCTGCTGCTGTGGGAGCGCTGGAGGCTGCTGAAACTGTTGAGGAGGGGGAGGAGGAAATGAAGCAGGAGGTGGTGCCTGGTAGGGACCAGGAGCAGCAGGTGGTGCCTGGTAGGGTCCAGGAGCAGCAGGTGGTGCCTGGTAGGGACCAGGAGCAGGCGGAGGCACTGTTGCCACAGGAGCTTGCACTGGCTGGAACATGGAGCAAAAACAATAGAAGCAGGTTATTCCATTTTTAATGTTAAGGTTTGACAGAATGGGATACTGAGTGGTTTGCTTAATACAAAACATGACCTGCATGGCATGCAGCTATCAAAAAAAGTAACTTTAATAAACAGGACTCCTTCAATCTGTCGCTTTGTTTCTAGTGATCATGCACTTGGAACTTTGCGAATGCGCCTCCAACGCAAAAAACAAAGATCATTTGAAGGCAACTCATTGATGACAAAAGATAACAACACAGAAACTTTCTTGCTTTGTTCGCACTTGTTGGTAGGGAGCTTGTGGTGCTTGTACCACCTGTGGCTGGGGATTGTATTGTGGCTCTGAGGGTGCTGGGGGAGCTGCTGCCTGCTGCTGATGCTGTGGAGGAGGGGCAGACATTTGCTGCTGCTGATAAGCTACTTGTGGTGCTACCTGCTGCTGATACTGTGGAGCAGGAGAAGAAGCTACAGGCGGTGCGACAGAGCTTGCGGCAGGAGGTGCAGATGCCACAGTTGTTGTGGGCAGAGGTAGCGGTGAAGGTGCGACAGGTGCTGGAGCTGGAGCTGGTGCTGGAGCAGGCTCCTCAGCTGCCTTTCTTTCGGTGTAGCTCTTTTTCTCTTGCAAGGGTTCAGAGTACTTGGCCAGGAGCGCTTGGGCCTCGTGGAGTTCCTGTTTGTCCCTAAGCGCTTGAACACCACGATCTACTTCCCGTATGGCCATGTCGATGTTAGTAAACCTTGAGTTCACGTTCTGTGCTCGTCCATCTACTAGATCCGACAATGCGGAAAAGGATTCTTTCAATTCTGAATATGCAGCGCCGTTTGCCTCTATTCTCTTGCTCATATCCTCTAGCACGGTCCTCAGACTCTTAACAAACTTCCCAAAAGTTGCGTCTACAACATTTTGAACTGTATCGCTTAGTAGCTGCTGAAGAGCTTCTTTGCTCATCGCTATGTCAGGGAGAGATCCATTAAGATCTGTATTAGGCTCAACAGTTTGAGGAAGCTCTTGCTGTTCGTTGAAGACATCCGGAACTACTGGTCGAGGAGTCGATCTGGGACCCCCAGTTGCACTGTTAGGTCTCTCTTGATAATTTGAGCTTTTTTTCAAGGTCTCCTGAGCAGTGGGGGGCTCTTTCTTTACAGGTATTAAGTCTCCGAACAAGTCGTCCATTTTTGAACTGTGACAATAATGAAATGTGTTCCTTCAAACGAATCGATGCTTATTATCATGTCAGTAATCGACATAACGAATGTGTGGAAGTTATACCTTGGCATTCAAGCGAGTTAGTTAATGATGATACCTTCATCTACATCCTTAAAATAGAAACTACTGATATCTGCTATAATAGTACATGAAGCTATGGAGGAGGATGGCATTGCTACTTCTCATAGTAACGAAGAATGTGACAAGACACTAGATGGTGATAATCATGGATACAACAGTAAAAATATCTCAATGGTATGCCATCTTGAAATTTCCATCAGGAAACAACATGTGAGAAGTCTACATGTGATTTCACGTGCAGGAAAGACTCGATGCTGCAGAGCCTGAAAATAAAGATTTTTCTGAGGCTCCTGAGACAAATTTGGTCGAAGAAAATGTGGCTGCCCCCGAAGAGACAGAGGACGATGCTCCGATGGACATGAGTGTCGAGGCTTACGGCGATAAAGAATATGAATTAGATCAAACTAGCCCTGAACACAAAAGCACAAATGAATCCAAAGAAGGAGCGGCAGCTAATGCCATAGCTGTGGAGGCTCTCGATGAGAATGTTGATAAGAACATTGAGGTCGAAGAGGCAACTATAACTTTAGAGGTATCTCCTTCTTTTCAACAGCAAGAAGATGTGCAAATGTTGCGGTCAGATTTGGATGAACCACATGTGTATTCAAATACACCTGAGTCTGACATTGGACCAGACTTCCACGTTGAGACTCCAGTCAGAGGTTCTGACCATAATTCAGAAGTGATTTCAGCCCCTCAATCTGAGGAGGCGGACACTGCACCAAGCGCTGAAATTGAACTTGAGGAGCCAGCACTTATGCCAGAGGTCATAGCTGAAGTGAGGTATGAGCAGCCTGTTACTGCGCTTCATGAACTTGATGAACAGAAGGATGCACTTGAAGAGGAGGATAACGCTGAACAGAAGGACGCACTTGAAGAGGAGGATAACGCTGAACAGAAGGATGCACTTGAAAATGAGGATAACGCTGAACAGAAGGATGAACTTGAAGATGAGGATAACGCTGAACAGAAGGATGAACTTGAAGATGAGGATAACGCTGAACAGAAGGATGAACTTGAAGATGAGGATAACGCTGAACAGAAGGATGAACTTGAAGATGAGGATAACGCTGAACAGAAGGATGATAAGGAGGATGAACCTGAACAGGGTACTAATCCAGAACATGAGGTTGAACCTGATACTAACCAGCCTGTTACCTTGCTGGGGGATGTTGCCTCCGCAAACTCTGAGCAGAGTGTTGCACTGCCAGAAGTTGAACCACAATCAATTCCTGAGCAACCTGATGGTTCTGAGCATTACACTGAGGAGCCAGAGGCTGATGTTGAACTTGAGTCTAACTTCGAGACTCCAGATCCAGAGGAAATTACTCAGGTACCACACATGGAGGTTTGCGCTGTGTCATGTGTCATCAATCTAAAATGATTACATGTGTATCTTGTTTATTACCCTTTAGGTCATGCTAGAGTGTTTTTTGTGCTTCTATATAAATATGATCATGAGCAGCCTATCTGGTCTCAAAGTAATTGGGACAAGAGAAATGAACTGAGATATAAATCATAAATCAGATTTTATTGTTAATTTTTCAAATTTAAACAGAGCTACCTGAACTTGTTGTTGTCCGGGAAGCTTGCCTCCAAGAAGAAAATGGGTGAGGAATTTGCTTTCAGATTTGAATCTGCTAAGTAATTTGTGAAAATAGAAGAGCTAAATCAATTAGCATTAGATAGGTCATGCCAGCTAGGCAAATTTGATTGTTGATGCTTTAGTCATTTCATTCACGTCATTTTCTTCTTTTGAATACTTAAAAGGGGTAAAAAGCGCAAACTCAGCCTCTGCATATGGTCCTCATCCAGTGAGGGGTTAGAGATTACATAAGTCTACATGCTGGCGCTGTCCTTGCACTCACAAAACGACATCACTCCTTTCTGCAGAGACACAAGAGCGAGGTAAAGAATGGACGCCCTCTGCTGCCCGATCATGGAGTCCTACCCGCAGATCTGTCTTTGACCCTGGGATGACAAAACTTAAGGACTCAAGCCGGAACTTGGAAGCAGTAGCACCTCTCAGACCCACCTCCGGACGCTCCTCATTGGCCCTCACTCCACAATCTCCGAGGCAGCATTTGATCGCAACTTCAAGGAAAATAGACCTTGCCGTGTCCCCTCATCCTTATGTCCCCAGGACAGCACCCTCCTCCCCCAATAAGCTGGCTCCAATCAATGCTGCCAACAGAGTATTCACACCTGGCCCCGGTGCTTACACCCCCACCACAGACCGATACGGGGCGAGGGATGCAAGTGACAACTTGAAGAATTTCAGCTTTGGGTCCTCCAAACAACGCCCGTGGCATGTGTGCATCCAGGGCAATGTGGTTTCACCTGGCCCCATCTACAAACCACCCATTGACTTCTCCTCAACTGTGAACAAGCCAGCAGGCAACATGTGAGAGTGGAACTCAATTATAATTCAAATTCAGTCTTAAGCAACACTGAGACTGGCAAGTAAGGACTACTGATATCCAACTTGCTGCTGTCTTTAAGAAATTTTGTGGGATGGAGATCTGTACATAAGCTCTTAGCACTCAGTGTACTTATGCTCCCCAGCCCCTCTGCTGCTGTGTCCCACGTTTCCCTATTGCTTTGTATAGGTTTGGTCGGCGTGATGTTGGAACTCGCTTCAGCCTGAGCGCTAGCATGCCCAGCAACTGCCCGCACTGGAATCCTGGTCCAGGAGACTACAAGGCAGTCAGCATATACAAGGGAGGATCCACCAAGGCAGGGAAAGATGTGCCAAAGGCGACATTTGGGAACAGTCAGAAACTGGTATCGCCTGAGGCCCGACTATCAGCCACTGTTTTCATATCAAATGTGAGTGTATGTGGTGGTGATTGCTCTTGTGAATTATCTTTCATGGCAGCGTTGTTTTTTTCCTCTTGCTTTATGCAAAAAGATGTTAGAATACTCACTTAAGTTATATCATGTCAAGTCTCTCCCAACTCTGGTGACAGGATCATGCCATGCACGAGAATGTGTCCGTACACTCGCCTGGTCCCTTTATCTACAGCCCCAAGCAGAATCTAGTGAAGGAGTCCCCTAGTAGTTATACAATGTTGCCCAGGGCACCATCCTACTTTGATACTGTGTTGGATCCCTTCAGACAGCCATCCCCAGGTCCAATCTATACAGCAGCAAAACAAGATCATCGCGGACTGAAACTATGGGGCAATGAACCTAAAACCACATTTGGCAGGTATGAACCATCATACTTGACCTGCAGCTTTTTATTTGAATATCATCCTTAGTGTGATGGGGATGAAAATCTGCTGTCATCGTAGGTCTGGAAAAATGTGTGAGCCAGAGATCAGTGTGAACTCCACAGGGTTCATTTCCAAGCTGCATGCGCTTCACTGCAATCAGTCCGTAAGTTAAAGCACCTGCCCAATAATTCTTGTGTTTTGTATCATGTTTTGCTGGTGGTACTTGAAAAATATTCTTTTGGGTGAGTCTTACTCAATTGATCTTATCTGAAGCTGTTCCTTATATGCAGGTTCACTCACCAGGTCCAATTTACTTCCCAACAGCACCGATGCCTCGCTCAAGCGTGCCACATCTTCATTCAGGTCCTTTGGATAGATTTTACAACAGGAGAGAATTTGGAAGGCTGGGTTAATGAATCAGGCCCTTTATTAATGGAATCATAAGAATCAAATTAAATTCATAGCTGTCATGAATACTGAAGCTTAAACTATATATCCTCCTAAGTAACCTAGTAGGTAGTCGTTAATCATTTGTAAATTAAGCTAGGTATTTCAAAGTACCTTAATCTAGACATCTTTACTCCTAAATGTTTTTTTATATAGTATAGAAACTTTCCTAATGTAATGTAATATTCACTACCATATCTTGAAGATGTGGACGAGTAAAGAAGAAGTACCTAACTGATTCCTATAGATATTTCATTTAGAAACAATGAGCCTTGTAAAAAATGATTTCTTACAAAATCCGTATTTTTAATGCGTTGTTGTGTCGGTAAACGTAGCTGCTAGTAACGCACTCCTCGGCTTTCCTATTTAATTTAATATTAAAGCTCATCTGCAGGTTTCTCGCCTACGAACCTGTAAGAATGTATGTGAAAGAGTGATAATCTGAGATCTAAAATCCATGCCCTAAAAACCTAAGACGTACAATCGGCAGCCAAAACAGAATACTTGACGATACCTAGAAGTTTCCACCTTGTCAAGACTAAAAACTAAGAACTTCAACGCGTGTACAAATTTTTACGTTATCATTCTGGATTTCTTTTAGTAACCTAAATATCTATTTTTAATTCGAAGCTAAACTGATGAAGGTAATTAACCTAGGTTGTTTATCACCGAAAATATCTTTCTGCTCCCTTGCCTCTCAATGATGATTTTCAATTCACGTGTTTGTAGGGCCACGTAAGAATTCCCCGTAGACGTTGGGTTTTTAATAAGAAGTATCCATGCAGACTCAGTCTCCACTGAATAGCAGTCGCGGCCCTCGTAGTAATCTGATCTCGTAATTCCTAGTTTTCCCCACATTCTCTGTTATCCTCATCCACAAGCTGATGATATCTACTCGTCAATCTTCTGTTTCTTTGAGGACAGCGCCTTGCCGGCTTCCATCTCGGTCCCCAACTGTCACTGTTCGTTCGCGTCCACCCGTTACTAAGAGCGCATTCGGACCTCAAAAGGCGACCTGTGCAAGAAGAGTGCGGCTGTTACCTCGATTTCATATCAGCCGGAGCCAAGGCCACAACAATGCTACTCCACAACCTGCTGCTGAATCAAAGCAAGCACCTGCACCCTCAGTGAGGCAGTTCGATTTCTTGGTGATAGGAAGTGGCATTGCTGGCCTCACCTACGCCATCAAAACAGCCCAATACGGCAAAGTAGCAGTTATCACTAAGGACTACGCCTCAGAGGGTTGCACTCAGTATGCACAAGGAGGTGTATGTGCAGTTTTGGACCTGACAGACTCGGTTCAAGATCACATCAATGACACAGTGGTAGCTGGAGCTTTCCTGAATGATGTCAAGTAAGCCCTCCATCATACAGCAAATTTACTTCAAGACAGTTATTGATGCAGCTCCCTTAGTTGATATTGAAATGAGCGCTGGCTTGATGATCAGATGTTGAAATGAGCTTAGGCTTGATGATCAGATGTTGAAGTGAGCATTGGCTTGATGATCAGATGTTGAAATGAGCATTTGCTTCATGATCAGATGTTGAAATGAGCGTTGGCTTGATGATCAGATTTTGAAATGAGCGTTGGCTTGATGAAAAGATGTTGACAAAGCTAGTTTATCAACCTTAGATTGTTTGACTGGAGTGCAGGGCTGTTGATGTTGTTTGCCGAGAAGGTCCGGCCCGAGTCATTGAATTAGTGAAGCTGGGTGCCGAGTTCACTCGCAATAAAGATGGCAGCCTGCACCTGACCAAGGAGGGTGGACACAATAATCGCCGCATCGTGCATGCTGCAGATCTCACTGGGGCTGAAATAGAGCGTGCTCTTTTGGCTACTGCTAGATCACATCCTAATATCCACTTCTTTGAACATCACCTGGCTACTGATCTGGTGGTGGATGAGCATGATGGAGTGCGGCATTGCTTTGGAGCAGATGTATTAGACCAACACAAAATGGAGATGTGCAGGTGAGGAAGATAATGAGCACTTACTACTGGATAGCTTACCCCCCCCTGCCTGCCATTGATGATTTTCTTGTACTAATCCTGCTACAAGATGAGCAGAGGTTCTTGTACAAATCCTGCTACAAGATGAGCAGCGGCAAGGACAATGCAGTTGAGAATGCAGCCAAGTGGGCATGTACTTCACTCTTTTACGTACTGCTGTGATATATGTCCCTCTGTGTTACCCAGGTTCATTGGGCTATCCACTATGTTGGCCTGTGGTGGTGCTGGCCAGGTTTACCCTAACACCACAAACCCCCATGTCGCTACTGGGGATGGCATTGCCATGGCTTACAGGGCTGGTGCTGCCATCTCTAATATGGAGTTCATTCAGTTCCATCCCACAGCCCTGTACACCCCTCCTGGCTCTGACACTGGTGGCCGCACCTTTCTCATCACTGAGGCTGTACGTGGAGAGGGAGGACATCTGCTGAATGCAGCAGGAGAGCGCTTCATGTCAAAGTACGACTCTCGCTTGGAGCTTGCTCCCCGCGACGTGGTTGCACGGAGCATCCAGGATCAGATGCGTGTGCATGGCACCAACCATGTGCTGTTGGATATAAGCCACAGACCTGCTGATGAGGTCTTGGAGCACTTTCCAAACATTGCCAAGATCTGTGCCCAGTTTGGAATCGACATTACCAAGGACCCTATCCCTGTTGTGCCAGCGCAGCACTACACCTGTGGCGGCGTCCAAACAGGATTGCTGGGGGAGACTGCCTTGCCTGGCTTATACGCCTGTGGAGAGGTAGCCTGTACTGGCTTGCATGGCGCCAATCGCCTAGCCTCCAATTCCCTGCTGGAGGGACTAGTGTTTGCTGACAGGGCCGTCAATCCTAGTGTGGCACATGCCGAGTATGCTTTCAAAAACTGTGGAAGGCAGCTGCACTATGCAGCAGCTTCTGCCACCTTCTCTGGACCTCGTGCTGCCCATCCTCTGCCCCCCTCCCTTTCTGCTTGGGCTGCGGAAAAGAGGACTGAGTTGAACGCTGTAATGTGGCGCACCTGTGGCATTGTCCGCAGGCGCTCTGAGCTGCGCGAGGCGTTAGCCTACACCACTTCACTGCAGCTTGAGGCCCAGGCTGTACTCTCTAACGCTGGTGTGAACACAGCGGCTCAAGAGCTGGTCAACTTGGCCACAGTGGCAGGTCTGGTCGCCGCTTGTGCCCTGCAGAGGAAGGAGAGCCGTGGTGGCCACTATGTACTGGATTATCCTGAAACTATAGAGGCACAGCGCCGCCCTTCTGTAGTTACCATGGAGGAGTTGACGCCTGTGTACGAGGTTCCACCTGCAAGGCTGGCTTCCACAAAGGGACGGATATCTTCTGCTAATGGTAACAGCAGCAATGGTTCTGGAGGGGGTGGCAGTAGCAAGGTGCCAGGTGCCTCTGGATCTAAGAAGAAGGCGTCTGCTAGGGAGCTAGTGATCAGGTCCTTGCCTCAGGAGGACAGTTAAATGATTGTGTAAATCTTAATTGCTACCCTTGATCTTAAATTTACAGCTTCATGTCAAAATTTTCCTTCTCTGAAATTAATCTTGTAAGGAAGTCTTCTCCAATAGAGACTAGTGACCGAGTGATCGAGTTGGGACATAGGGACATTGTACCGGAGACTAGAACGAAGAAATACACGTTTTTTATTATCGAGTAGGGATATGGGAGCTGAACCCAAGCCATGTACTTCAAAATGTACTACTTCCAATTGTGCTAGCAACCAAAATAATGCTAAGTCGATTTGTTTCAGACATGGAAGTAACACCAGCAGTAAACCTGGTTAATGCTTGTGGAGCCCACAACAATTTCACTGAAAGAGATAGGCATTGATTAGATATGAAAATCAGCATTCAAATATGGCAAGTAATTAAAAAAGTACCAACAAAACGTAGACAAAGAATGAGGGGGCCATACCTAGTCTAATTGTCTGGACATGCAACAATGTGCATGACATCGCAAGAAATGCCAGTTATTCGTAGTACAATCCATAGACCTGACATACACAATACAAGCTCTCATTCTCGAAGTATTCAGAAGCAAAGTTATCTGTCGTGCTGTCCCACAAGCAGCGTGAAACAATCCGCATAGCTTGCCCCGTCTTCTGGCCAATTGTGACCTGTACAACTAATTTGTATCGCTCGTACCCCAGCATCTTGACTCTCTCTCTCAAATCATCGGCTAACTGCTTAGCTATTTGTGCGCCCTTGACGGGATCATATTTTTGTTTCTCCATCTTGTCCTTTAAAACTTGTTTCAGCAATGCTTGTACTCTATGCCTCTGAAATCTTGCACCATCTCCGTAGCCTTCTGGGCCTGTGATGTACGTATTCTCATAGACGAGCTCTTTCAAGCCAGAACCGAATTGTGTATCGTCCATAATAAGCTAATGGCGGTTATCGGCACCTCTATATTGGTTTCAACATTTCTCGAAGCAAAGGCTCCCCGGCAGTACAAGGGTTTGAACAATTTCGGAGCCTGAACTCAAAACTTACTGAATATAGAGCTTACGTGTTTTCAGTAACTCCTAGAAGTTTCAAATGGCATCTCAAACTTCATCAATTTTGAATCTAAGCATGTTTCATGTTGGAACCTCTCGCATGTGACGTCATATCACAGTAAGCAGGGGATGCCCACTGGCAGGACGAGAAGCTCTCTCATATTTATAAGAATCTTTATTATTGTTTCTATTCTTTTGATCTCTCTTGGCCTCTTTTTGCCAACGGTACTCCAGTTTCTTCTGGACCAAGGGGTAGGGCTTTACTAGCATGAACTATGAAAAAGTGACTTTTGCCTTGAAATTTATACACACATGCCTAATCAGATACGAGATTCTATCATATGGAGACCCGATTCACCTCAAGACGTTGATGGTAAGCCTTAATGTATACCTAGTTCTTTTTCAATCTGTCCAAGAGATACATTTTAACTAGTATAAACTTTGAAACTGAAATACTTGAAATGCAGCTAGATTTAGGGGCTCAGCTGACCCCAGCAGTGGAGCTCAGGATTTCGTGAAGGTCTGGCTGTTTAATATCACAAATGTTGAAGGAATACGAGCAGGACAGAAGCCAATCCTGCAGCAAGTTGGGCCTTTTACATATCGCAAGATGAAGCTGAAGGTGGACACTTGGTGGGACCACACTGGGAAAGTAACTTTCAAGGTACAGAGGTCTTGGTGTGGGTGTGGGTGTCATTCTCTGTATGTAGCTGGGATATATTCAGGAAATTAGAAGCAGTGCTTTTGAAACTACCCATCCCCTGAATGCAGGCACTGAAAATTGATTGTTTGAAGCTGAGTGCATGTACGCACAATGCTCCTCTTGCTCCTCAGGAGTATGACTATCATCTTCCTGTGCCAGAGCTCACTATGGCAGATTTGAACAGCAACATAGTAACCTTGAACCTGCCACTCATAGGAGTGGTAGAAAACATTCGCTTGTCCTTCAGTCAAGCCTACCAGCAGTGGTGGCTAGACCTACTGGTCAAGGCTATGGCAGCGTGAGTGCTGGATTTGCTTTTCATTTATTTGAGTTAAGGAAAGAGAAAGTGGTTTGTTGATAATTGTATGTATATCTTACACTCCTCCATGGTACTGCCTGCAATATCAGTGTTTTAGCTCTAACCATATTTGGATCTGTGATAGCTTATTTTAACCCTCCACATTTTTAGATGGCAGGACGGGCATGCCAATGGTGTGTTTATGACACGGACAGCCGGTGAAATCATATGGGGTTATGAAGTAGGTTTAAACAACTAGACCTGTCTAGTTTGAAAAGCACACCAGATTGTTGATACCTTGTGTTTTGAATTAGCCATCACAACTACTGTCAACCGCTACATCATGTCAGGTTTCATTCAAAAGGAGATTATGTGTGTGCTCATATTTACACAGTGATTGCTGAACATAAAAAATGCGAAACTTATTGGTACAAGGCATAATTACCATAATTTCCACTGCTGTGATGAAGGCACTTGGACCTCCAAGGAATTCATCATGATGGCAGCCCACATCTATGACCTTATTTAAACCCTACATCTCATGCAGGACATCCTCCTGAAGCGTTTGGCCTCCATACTTCCTAAGGGCACTATAAAGTCTACACTAGTGCAATTGCTGCACAACATGAGCAGGCCAGAGGAGGCAATCGCCTTGCAGCCATCTGTATTTGAGACTGGAATGAATGACATCCAGAGAGGTTGGAATGTGAGTGGAGTAATCTTTTGAAATCGAGTGACCTCGATCCTGATTGCTGTGGAAAAGCTCAACTTTTGAATACTTCTTTTGAGTAGAGGAGCAAAAGTTGCCGCATTGTTGATAGTCTTTCCTCTCCTTCCCAGAGGATAGCATTACTGTAAGACTATTAGCATGTACAATACTCTAGGACGCTGAAGAGAAGAATATGAGTCCCCTGACTACTTGCAGACTGTTCTGGATGCTGGCTTCTCATCTGTCACCTCCTGGAATAACTGCACAGAATATGTGCATGGCAGTGATGGCACCCAGTTTCACCCAGGTGTTAAAAGGGATGAAGCTCTGCCCATTTGGGTGCCTCAGCTGTACCGCACCATGCCATTGGTGTATGTACAGGATGTGGAGTGGCTGGGAGTACAGTTCCTCAGGTTTTGGATGGTGCGAGCTTCAAAGAGGAAGCAAGAGCATGACTTTGCTCTCAGACAATGCAGCGTTGCTTGATACAGTTCATCTAGATCTCTGATTTTGATGTCCCCACATTTGTATGCATGCCTCTTAGTCTTGCTACCCCCTCAAGATCAAACTGATAAACACGCCTGCCTTTTTGTGTAGGACCCCAAGACTTACGAGCCTGATGATTGTCACTTTCAAACTATCAAGGGGCTGCTGAACATCACCTCCCCGAAGGCTGTGGGGTACAACGGTGCAGCTGGCTCCTCTACAGGGCCTCCCATTTTGGTATCACCTTCACACTTCTGCCTATGTGATGAGGTGCTTTCACAGGAGGTGGAGGGCCTGAGCTGTAACATCAGTGCTCACACGACATATGTAGATGTTGAGCCTATCTCAGGTATGCATTGCCTAGCTTGGGTGGTATTGATTTGAGAATCACTCAAATCTCACTACAGTTTGAGTTTGAGTTCATGCAGTCTTAAATGTAGCTATTTTCACTGCCTCTCCATCTGCTCCTCAGGCATCCCAATGCGTGGTAGCATCCGCACTATGATTAGCTCTCAGATCACAGATGCGTCTCGGATCCATCTGGAGCCTCAGATGGCCAAGAACTCCAACAAAAGTGTTGTGATGCCCATCTTTTGGATGGAAGAGAATGTACAGGGCTTGCCTGAAGACGTGCAGAGGTTCAAGGATATTGTTTACAGGCGAGAATGGGTGCTCTTGTGAAGGAACTTAATTGAGAGTTGATCTAAGTTTCTCTTATATTCTTTCCTTATTTCTATATCTCTTTTCATGTTTGCAGAGTCTTGTGGCTTAAGTCCTTTTCCTCAAGATGGCTACCTGTAATTGGAATAGCCTTACTTGTTGCCTTGGTCATAACTCTGGTCACTCAGCGATCATTTCAAAAAGAAGAGTTGGATCAAATGAGCTTGCCCAGCAGAGTGGAGTCAAGTGGAGTTGGTAGCATTTGCTCCGGAGTGCACTCAGGGAACAGGGGCAATATAAGCAGGACAAATATGATTTCAGAGCCCCTTTTAAATAGTGGTCCGGATGAAGTTTGAGGCTCGCCTTGTAAAATTAAAAATGTAGAGGCAGTGTTTGCCATATTATGAAATATGATGCGAAGAACTCAATTACAGAGAAAGGGCATCAGCATGGTTTGTAGGACTTGAGCTGTAAAAAGGTTCAACCGATGGAATTCTTCTCTGGATGTTGCTACGACAGACAAGAAGCTACAGAGTATGGCTCTGTTCTGTTGTCATACTCTCTTCATGTCAGCCGTATAGCTTTACCGTGCTTTCTTGGCTACATTCTGAGAGAGCACTTTATAATCTCTCTTGATGTATTCATGTGCAATGCATGGAATGCAACTTAGGTTGTTGCTCCCGGATAAACAGGACAAGTTTAAAGGCAGTAAATTGAATTATGAGACATCTATCTTGGAACTATCTCGTTGATTTTGTGTTAATGAGTTTGTGAGCCTGAGCTTATGAACCTCTTTTTGAATCTTGATCCTTGTGTGGAAAAATTGCGCTTTGATGGCGATTGCGCCAAAAATTGCTACTTGAATTCAGTAGCACATGTTGAAGGCTTGCATCAGGATCTGTTGCAGGGAGCTGCTGCCTAGTTGATGAGTTGTCTGTTTCGAGGGTTGGGTGCATAAAACTTCAAATTGCTTGATTATGCATGTTAAGCATGAGAATTGAGACATCACGGATTAATTCCGGAGGTTCAATGTCCGAGGAGTCATCATATAGAGGTGACAGAATCTTGAAAGCTCATATCTATTGCTTGAAAATGAGTAAGGTTACTTTAAGAAGACAGTTGACCCAGCCACGTTAACTACAGCGTGGATAAGTATGAACTTCGAAGTTGATGTTGGAAAGTTGTGCTGTTGGCGGCAATGATTTTTCTGAAATGGTAGGGAAAAAGCGTACAAATGCTCCTGTTAACTTAGGTAGAGGGCATCAAGATAAAAAGCGAAAGGTGAGCTTCGAGCTCAGAATACATAATGACAGATGTTTTCACACTGAGGTACAGCTGCATGGAATGACGTGCTTAAAATGAATTGCAGGCCAATGGTGTTGTTAAGCGCCAAGATATTGATTTTCCAGCTGATGAAGAAGAACAGGATGTTGAAGTCAGTGATGAGGACATGGAATTTGTCAGACAGTATGGGGAAGACAAGATCAACTTTCTGACAAGCCTTGATAAGTCAGTCTTAGATAGGTGCGACAGTCATAGCTACATAAACAGCACAGGAGCTACATTATCAAATCAGTTGTAATCATGTTGTCCTTCTTCTTAGTGATAGGCATCAAATTTATACAAAATGGTGCATACTGCATGATATTGAAAAGTGCAGTTTTCTCACCGGCCTAGGTGAGCAGAAGTGATGGACATCATAACATTTTTTAGACCCAAAACATCACAACTCTTATACCTTCTTCTGGACTTCCTTCATCTGCATCATCCTGCCTATTTGTTTCTGCAGGTCAGTGAAACAAAGGCAGAGCAAGGATTCTCATAATGTAGAAAAGGGTGATAAAGTAGGGAAGGACAAGAGTGGATCAGATGATGATGATGAGGAGGCTGGGGTGCGAGGGGCGCGCACACGGGTGGAGAAAGATGAAGCAGAGGCAGCGTATGAGCTGGAGCCTCGAAGAGTAGATAAGGTTTTAAGTTAGATTATAGGGTTTAGAAGTTCTTAATCATACAATTGTTTTGCTGCCAGTGGTCTGAAATCAAAGTATTAAATGGTAACATGTTCCATTCAGATCATGGCTATATGTCATCTCTTGCAGGACTCGCATCGTACAGCTGGCAGTCGGGGTTTGCCTGTGAAGACCCTGGATGGACAAGTCATGTACCAACATCCTAAACAGCGCCAGCAGTTAAGAGGGAGCAGCACTGCACATGGTGATGATGAAGAGGCAGTGGAATCAGGGGTGCTAGGTGCCAGCAGCAGTGTGGCGGCGGTGGCAGGCGTACTGCAGGTGGCAGGTGTGACCATTGAAGATGATATGGAGCTGTCACGCAAAGCAGAGGCTGTGGCTGCAAAGCAGGCTGCTGCACAGGCAGCACAGGCCAACAGGGAGCAAAAAGCAGAGGAGTTGAGGAGACGTGAGGAGGAGCAAGAGGGTGAGTTTAACTTGCTCAATTAAGATGATGCAGACTGTTCAGCTCATTAAAATCATCATTAAAAAGGTGATCGATGCATTCCATCTTTGCTCTCAGTCTTTTTTGGACTACAAGCAATTCAAGGCCCACGATATTATGCAACGTTTATCACTTCACTGACTCTAAACGCATTGCATGTTACTTTGATAGGATGTAGAGGCATCTGTCTACTTCTATACTTGCTTGAGCCTCCTACATGTGAATTTACATACAAGAAGTTCACAGCTTCTTCTCCTTCTGCTGACATCAGCTGCTGCTGGGGGTCTCCCTAGAGAACTGGCCTCCTCCCTCAAGGGGCTTCTGGATCAGTCACAGAGAAGGCAGGCACTAAAGGAGGCCATGGCGGTAGCTGCTCAGAAACTGCTGTCAGGTCCTGAGGACCATGTTTCGGAGCTGAAAATATTGCTTGCACTAGCCAACAACCAGGATTCACAGGTGCTTACTTGCTAGGTCTAGCTATTCACTTGAATGAACAGTTTATGCTTGGATACTGCTATTTATGTGACACCTGTCTGATAACAGATAATACACGAGCAGTCATTCACTTACTGAAGTGTTTCCTGGTTCAAGATAATCTCAAGATGTTTTGTAACTTGCTTGAACTGTTATGGAATATTAGTGTGCCCTCTCTGAGTGTTTTTCCAGCTCTCTTGTTAGAAGCGCTCCAAAAAGGGCTCGCTTTGTCATATTTACTGTAAATGCTGCAAGCACGTAACTTGGGGTAACTACATGTTGTCACCTCCTGTTCTGATAATTCTTATTACAGAATAACGACCTTAACATGATACACATGTCTTCTCTGTACCTTCAGGTATCACGGTTGGCCCTCTTGTCCCTGCTGGCAGTCTTTCGCGACATTATCCCTGGCTATCGTATCCGCCCTCCAACAGATCAAGAGCTGCAAGTCAAAGTGAGTAGGGGTGCAGAGGCATGTCTTAATGCCAAGGACTCGTACAAGTAATGAGTGAAGCTAAAACGCAAGAACTAGAATGCATATATTCCAAGCACAGCTTGCAAGGTGCTATCTACACATGACTGGCACTGATTGAAAGAAGCCTTCATTAAAGCCCCATTTATGACTTAGTTTACTCTGTTTTGTGGGTGACAGGTAAGTAAAGAAGTCCAGAAGCTGAGGGACTACGAGGCGGCCCTTCTTCGATCATATCAAACATACCTGAAGATTCTGGTCTCAGCCTTGAACAAGGATGCTGGGGGCTCAGCAAGCAAGCATGGCGCCAAGAAGTCTGGTCCAGGCGCTGCTGGCTCATCTGCTTCCAAGAACCATGCCAGGATCGCCATCAAGTGCATGTGCCAACTGCTTTCTTCCATCCCACACTTTAATTACACGTGAGACGGGCATACTAGCATGCTACGTTTTGTACAAGGCTGAAAGGTTATGAGGATTTCGATACCACACTTCAGCATGAGGTGTAGTGATGAACCTGAAGCTACAAATATTGCTTAAAGAGTGTGCAGCAGTATTTGGGTCCCACTGTTGTGGTTTGTGGTTCAGGTCTATTCTGTTATTGATTGTGGTACAGGTCTGATCTCTTATTGGTTGTGGTACAGGTCGGATCTGCTCCAGGCTGTAGTTCCTAGAATGACAGCTCGTGATCAAGAGATCCGAGTGCTGTGTTGCTCTGCTGTGAAGCAGTTGCTCACCGGCGATGTAGAAGGGGGAGTGGCGCTGGAGGCTGTGCAGCTGGTGGCAGATCTTGTCAAGAACAGGAAGTAGGTGTCTTACAGCAGTTCTGCAGACTGCCATCATTGTTGCATCATCTTAATTACAGCAGATAGACACATAACTTATGATCCAAGTATATGCAATGGGGCACCATCTGGCTATACGTAATCTTGTGTTAGGCAGGATGTTGCACCTAATATGCAGGTGTGACTGTCACCCACATGTTGTTGCACCTAATATGCAGGTGTGACTGTCACCCACATGTTGTTGCACCTAATATGCAGGTGTGACTGTCTCCCAGATGTTGTGCGTACATTATCCGTGCTCGCCTTCACAGAGGTCAAGAGGGACAAAGAGGAGGGAGGAGATAAGAAGGTCAAGGAGAAAGCAATTAAAATCAAGAAGCCAGGTCAGTGAACATACAGCTGCGCCTGAGCTTGGGTTCCTGACTCAACCTAGAAGAGGCATCACGAATTGAGTCCATTAGGTATGCTTGGTTTCTTGTTCTGCTGACTGTGAAATGTTGAATGCAGGTAAAAAGGCGGCAGCTGCTGCTAAGCTGGGTAGTCCTGGCATGCCAACGGCAGCTATTGAGGCCCTGAAAGCCAAGGCTGCAAGCAGTCGCTCCATTGCCAAGGATGTGGAAAGAGAGTATAAAGAAGCTGATGCTGGGCCTGATGCCAGATTGCGAGCTAGCAGGCAGAGCAAGATGCTGGAAGCGTTGTTTGAGATCTACTTCAGGTAACGTGTGATATCATGTGCGTAGAGGGAAGTCATGTGCCAGAAACGTTAAAGCCTTCAATTTAATGATCACATCTCCCGAAGGACATTGCCACTGCAAAAATGATGTGGATCAAGTTCTAGATCTCCAATATCCGGATGATTGAAGGCCCGCAAAGTCCTTCTTTTGCATACTGTAGGGTCATTAAGCACTGTACTTCATCTGGCCTGCTTCACTCTGAAGAGGATGGCAGCCATAATAGCACTCAGGGCCGCCCTGACAGTGCGACTGCTAGCAGTACAATGTCGCCTGGTCACACAGCTAGCACTCTGGGATGGAGCCGGGAGAAGTTGTTGAGGAAGTTCCCACTCCTGAATCCGTCTCTGGAGGGTCTGGCAAGATACACACATCTCATTAGTGTGGAATACTTCAATGACATCATGGAGGTCTTCAAGCAGGTGGGATAACAGCCTTAACAAAAACAAATCATATTGCTTGCAAACTAAGAGATGGTGTAACGAGATCCCTGTCTTATTTTGACTAATGAAGGTTGTGGTATTTGATGTGCTATCTAATCGAGTGCATTTGACATGGTTACTCACTTCTGTTTAAATGTGCCTCAATTACCTTCCTGCAGCTTCTGCAAGGTGCTGTCCTGCCTCTGATTGAGCGTCTGAAGGTGTTGCTGACAGCCTCTGACATACTCAGAGGCCAAGGAGAGGCCTTGAATGTAGACAGGAAAGAGTTCTATGTGCAGCTGTACAACACCCTGAATCTGATACCTTATAGTCAAGTACTGGAGCCTCCCATGCAAGGTATTGGGAAACCTAAGGGTTAGAGGACTTCATGGATGTGAGGATTCACTACCATACAAAGTAGATAGGGCCTCTGTGGATATGTCATGTCTTCACCAGCATTAAATCCTCCTTAAGCGTGACCGCAACTTCACAGGGTTCCTCGTAGCAAAGCCCCTAACCTTGATCCCCTTATATGGTGTGACATCAGGGGTTTATGGTGAAGGAGAAACAGAGGCAGATGACCCTAAGCTGTCGCAAGTACTGACTCCAGAGTTGATGAGTGGACAGCAAGGCCTTGCCTCCATGTTGGCATCCACCCTGCAACAGGTGACTGTAACCATTCCATTGGAGTAATAGATTTCAAAATGAGACGTTGATGTTAGGGTGTATTGTGAGTAGTAGCATTAGCTAGCACTGACAGGACCCTTAGTCGGAGTCCCAGGACACAGATGGTTTTACTGAGTCCACTATGACATTTTAGGGTTTGGGTACAACCCTCAAAATGGGCCAAAATTCAACATGTAGCCAGGATATAGTGTTACTGAGTTGTAGGCTCAGCGGGAAGATCTGTGTATTGTGCACCGCTGTTCTCATCCCTCTTGTCTTGGGTACTTCAGATGCATATGCACCTTGTTGAGAGCCACTGACTCGCTTACATGTCTCTGAGTTCAGATGTTGTGCGATGCCAAGATCAGTGACACTGCGAGAGTGGCTGCATTCCTGAAGCGAAGTGCCACTGTCATGGCTTTCTGTGGGAGCTCAGAAGCCATGGTCATCCTAGGGACTTTGTTAAGGTGCAGTACCAGTACTGAAGGGAACTAGTTTAAAATTTCAATTTCATATTAAGCAGCCGCACACTGCGGTGCTCTTACTGCGTGAAGTTTTTGACACCTCCAATTGAAATTCAGTGGAGCTCTAGAGGTTAGGGAAGCGTTGTGTGGAGACTTGGAGATCCAGGATTTGCTGTACAGAAATGTGATCCTTTCAGGCAGCTGTTTTGTGACATTTTACGTTAATCCAGGATGTTGCGGCGGTACCCTCGCTTGCTCAACATGCTTCAGTACGAAGGTGATGCCCCCACTGGCGGCAGATCATTTGATCCAGGTTGCAGTGACCCCAGTGAGGCAGGTGCCATGGCGTCATCTCTATGGGAGCTGGCCTTCATGACACACCACTACCATCCACATGTAGCACAAGTAAGCGTTTATCACCCGTATGAATTGTCACCTGATAATCTCATGATGTTTTCCTTGTCATTTTGACTAAGTATCAGTTCTCACTGTTTTCTATGTACTTCAAGCAGGATTGTACTGACCTTTGTGCAGGCTGCTGGCTCTCTCTTGGCTATGGGTTCAAAATCTGGAAATACTAGTCAGCTGTCAGGACCGCTGGCAATGGCAGGTACCACAAAAGATCTGGCCGAAGCGTACAACATAGCCATGGGAGCCTTCAGACCTGCACCACCAATGCCTCGAGCAAAACGGCAAGCGCTTCCTGTAAGCATGATTCGTCGCTTGCAGCTCGCTGAAGGGAAGACAAGTCTAACTGGTGGACTTAAAGACATTGTGAAGAGCATCCAGGTTGAGGACAAAAAGGCTGGTGGTCTTTTTGAAGATCATTTCAGGTCAGTCAGAAGCCTGTAAACCTGTCCATTTTGATCAGTTGGGAGAAAGTTGCATTGCTATAATATAACTCATTCTGTCCCGTAACCATGACTTGAAGGTACCTTATTTCGATTTCATTTTCAGGGTGCTACAAGTTTTTGAGAAAAACAAAGAGATGCGGCGTGAAAAGATGCTGCTGATTGAAAAAGTTAAGAAGTTCAATCAGCATCTAGCGAACAAGTGCATCTGAGTTATTGCAGGCAGTACAACTACTTCCCAATACGAGCACCTGCACAACTCATATTTACCTATTTGGTTATGATTTTAATGGAACAAGAAAACTGACATTTTCAATTGAAATAGTACATGCCCCTGTGAATAACGCGACAGTTGGCAATTGTTGAATTTGAAATATTCTGCTTTAGACTTGAGCTATATATGAGCCCCTCTTAGACTCGTGTCTCTCTGACTGTGATAGATATGTCCCTAGACAAGGTAGATATTATATACCAAAATTTTGGCGGACTGCTCTTTTTCTGAAATCCAGTTATTCTTCCGTAGTATGAGAAGCTAGAACGTGTTGGAGAGGGTACGTATGGTGTCGTTTATAGAGCTAGAGACCGGTATACGGGGGAAATCTACGCCCTGAAGAAAATAAGGCTAGAACAAGAGGAAGAAGGAGTTCCTAGCACAGCAATTAGAGAAATTTCTCTGCTGAAAGAGCTAAATCAGGACAATGTTGTTAGGTAAGAGCTTGTTGGAAGTAGGATTACAAATTACAATGGAAGGGTAATGGGGCAGTTGCATGGTAGTTGCAATCTGGAGATCTGATTTTATCATCCTTTTGCCCCTAGGCTTTATGATGTTATCCACAGCGAGAAACGGCTGTATCTAGTGTTTGAATTCTTGGATTTGGACTTGAAGAAGCTCATGGATGCGAGACCGAACTTCAGTCGTGATCATCGAGCAATTAAGGTACCTAAAATCTGCCTACATATTTTTTAACTAATGATGCATACTTTCATGGATAGATCCTTCATTTTAGTCAAGCTAAACTCTTTCCTTGTTTTTGTATCTCAGCTGTACCTCTGGCAGATGTTGAGTGGTATCACCTACTGCCATTCAAGAAGGTGGGCACAGCCTATGTAGAGAATCACCTACTCCAAGAAGTTATGTTTTTCAGGAAGAATTGTATTGCCTATGAAGTAAAGATGCCCTTTTTCAGACAGCTTACTTGCTGCTCTACATGTTGCAGAGTCCTACACAGAGATATGAAGCCTCAAAATCTGCTTGTAGATCGTGCAAACAACCGGGTAGGGGCATTAAGATAGGAGACCCTGCTATTTTGTTCCTTTGGCCCTGGTTTTTTAAGGATGTCTTCTGTATTGGACTGCCTTGAAGCCTCTTATTCCTCTTTGTGCTCCTGTAGCTTAAACTTGCGGACTTTGGTCTAGCTAGGGCGTTTGGCATCCCTGTTCGAGCTTACACACATGAGGTCAGAAGATGCTATAATGCTAGCTTGATAATGTACTGGGTTTCAAGGGCTCTTGAAAGAGCTGGATTTTCATGATTTGAATCCCTCTATCATGACATCTGTCTCTCTTAGGTAGTGACTCTTTGGTACCGAGCACCCGAGATCCTCCTGGGGTCAAAGACATACTCCACACCTGTGGATGTGTGGTCAATTGGATGCATATTTGCCGAGATGATCAATCACAAACCCTTGTTCCCTGGTGACTCGGTGAGCATCGGTTCTTCAGCCTCAATTTGTAACTGGAGTGAGAGCCTGAAATTGAACATGATGATTTGTGAGGATAAGCTGAAGATTGAACATTGAACCTCCACATTCCAACATTGAACCTAAACCCTAAACCCTAAACCCTAAACCACATTACAATGGATTATGCTTTAATGGTTAGACATACTTAATCACATCATTTTTGGTTGGATCCTGATGTTCAGGAGATTGACCAGCTCTACAAGATTTTCCAAGGCTTAGGGACACCAGGTGACAAGATGGACCTTTAAGACCCATACCTACAGTACTCAATTTAGATTCTGATTGTGAGGATGTGTATAATGCAGACTTCGTTTTCATAGGTATCTGAGTTGAATTAATGTACTAGTTAATTCTGTCCATCAAGTCTGTCCGAAATTTACGTAGATGAGAGTTGCTGGCAAGGGGTCACTTCACTGCCTGACTACAAAGACACCTTCCCTAAGTGGCGAGCACGTAATATTGCTGAGCTTGTACCAACTCTGGATACTGCTGGTGTGGACCTTTTGTCCCGAATGCTGGTTTACACGCCACAGCATCGTATAACAGCAAAAGCAGCCATGCAAGTGAGTGAAGAATGGTTCTAGAATGGAAACAATAAGCAATTATGGTTTGATATAAAATAGGTATGCTGTAGGTGGATAGTCTAATCCACATTCTTGTTGTTAGTTGCAACGGGGTAAATTTAGCTAGATATATTCACCTAAGCCATTAAAACTCATTCAAGCCTCTTATCTGGTGTCCTGCAGCATGAATTCTTTGATGACATTCCTCAGCTGCTGGCGACATTGCCAAAGAACTTGTAATGCTCACTGAAGCAGCTCTGTAACAATACTGGGCTCCTCTCATGATATAGAAGCAGCTCTGTAACAATACTGGGCTCTTGGTCATGATGTGATTCTCTGATTGGAGTGTTCAAATGTAAAAGCACATGTTTGTTGCGTATCTCTGTCAGCACCTTCACTCACAGTTGTCCTTGATTTAAATTGTCAAAGCTGGTCTCTTGTTTCAGCGTGTCTTTGATCTACTATGTTCCGCTGAGTCAGCAATAACTTTCCCAGTAATGTTTCCTGAGTCCGCAGCAAGTTAGCTCCAGGCCAGGAGTACGGAGCCAAAAACGCAGGCAGCTACTCCCAGACATAGCGCAAGGATGGCGAAAAATGCCTCCTTCTTCCCTTTTAGACTGAACCTGGTGACTAAGCTCTCCTGCTTGACACAAGGACCCATACATCACATTTTTTGAATAATAAAACCTGAAGTATTACAGTTGTAAGCAGGACTCTTCACAACTAGCTTCTTCATTCAGCATCTTGGTAATGGTGCAGCATAAAAAAAACGTCAGTTCAGTCTCACCAGCGCTTTATCCATGAAAGGTGACATGGCTGCAGCCCTGGGTCAAAGATACAAAGGGACGTCCCTTAGATTATTTGATCAAACTCAGAGCAGCTGGGTTGAACTGTCTCTCCCCTTTAAGGTATCACAGGGTGCTATAGCACTAACAAGAGCAAAGGCTTGACACAGTCATTTCTACGTTGACTCATCTCCAACTCACCCAGCATATCTAGCTAACTTGGTCACTTGGCTACCTGCCCAAACCATGGCAAACACCTTACAAAAAGCTTCTATAGTGCTACTTATTCCCATGCCTGATGAGGGATGAAAACCAAATAATGAGTTTTACGTTCAACATCTTCATCAATTGAGTAGGTACAGTCAATAAAAGTCGTGATTTTAATGATGCAGTGTAAAATAAAGACTCATATTCCCTTAGGCAACAAAGTGGAATCGTGGTTGCGCCGCAACAATCTTACACCTTCATATTTGAGCTCATTATCTGACATTATCTAGGTGTAATTAAACAAAAATTTAGGGAAACAGAGCCACTGAATTCCATCATCTGCATACCTCGTGGTATGTCTGCATAGTACCAACACACCAAGAACGCAGTGCTGTAATACAGTGTCTTGAGCAGGCCATATGAAATGACACCTGCCAAGCCCCAGGACTTCATCTGTTCGCTCCGCCTGTAAGATGAGCAATGGTGGAATGAGTGCATGCAAGGTTTCATAGCTTCATGTAACATGATCTCACTCTTTCGCAATACGAGACCAAGATTGCACCCATGTGATACTCTCTTGCCCTTCATTCAATCCTTGGCTTGAAGATTGACCTGAGTTGATACTTTTCAAGTTGAGATTTTGCGTAAAGAAATGGTATTTACCATCAGATGCTTGTGCTAAAAAATGATCCACCTGAGCCAACGTTCCCTGCTGCCTCTGTTCTACATGGCTTTACAGCTTTCTTCTGTATTTTACTTATTACAAGGCACTTGAATGCGGTGTTTGTAAAACTGTTTCTGCAATTAAATGCAAGCCTGTGAGATGGGACAAGCACATTTGCCCTCATCGTAGTGGCAGAACTCTGTGAGCTCTCACATTCAACGTTTCAAACGTCTTTATTGAGAACATGAAATACAGTTATGAGATAAATACAGTTAACCAGTTAATGAGTGGTTACCTAATGAAATTTCCGAACCATCAAAACCCTGAAACACATATCACGAAACATCTGTATTATGATAACGCTTCGGCGTTTTATTATTATTATTATTATTACATTATTAGGTATGGCAAAGACTCCTTTTAAGAAGTATGGTTTAAAAATCGGGGAGCCAACTACAGGCCCAATACATGCGGTCTCACAGGCACCAGGTGCAAGTAGTCCAGATTGATGACTGTGTAAGGGGACACATCAAGGTTTATCATAGTCACGTCCACTGCGAATTGAGTTCCATGCCATTTATCCTGGTGTCGTGTTGCCTCCTGTCCCTTGTTGAGCCACGTCCAAGTGCTGGCTGACCAAGTTGATGGCTCACATATGGGGTGGTGTCTCATATGTCTAGAATTTATGGTATATGTGACAGTATCAGCCTCAGAAACACAAGATTTGGAAGATCTATCTACTACCTCGTGTGCAGGCGGAGGCTTGTTAGGTGACCATTTGTTGAATGTAACTCCTAGTCTCCTAGAACTCAGGTCCTTGCTTCCAGTTGCTTCAATTCCTGCCTCCCACATCCTTCCTCCAGATGTGTAGCCAGACTCGACCCATACAGCATTTGGTTCGCACTCCCTTTGTTGAAGGACTTCACTACTCCTTGTAGAATCTAAGTAATCTGTATCGGTTACGGCCTCAAGCTGGACTGTTGCCAACTCTGCCTCAAACCACACTCCATTGCCATGCAGGATTTGTAATTGCTTGAACCAGGAGGCTGGTTTACGGAACCAGTATGTCGTGGTTACAGCTGGAGCCTACAAGCCCATGAGCATCAAGGTGAAGACTTAAAATGTATAAGCAAGTGAAGATGCAGACCAGAATTTGGGCATTCAAATCCTTTGAAGCATAGTTGCAAGTTGTTGCCATTGTCAATCTCAATACAGTACTCATGGAAGTGGTAGAACTGAAGAAGGTGCTTCACTCAAGGTTCAATTGATTTGCGACGTAGATGCAGTTATGTATGACTTGCCGCACCTGTCTGATATTACTCTGATCTGCTCTGGGATTGTAGCCCAATATTGGAAGCCTTGAGATATGCACTTCAATTATGGTTGCCATGCAAGTTAAGTCAATGTCAGTGAGGGCCATGCGACAGCGTACTGAATACCTGAGAGTTGAGCGACATTATGAACAAATGATCAATTTGTCACATAATGAAATGACCCAATATCTCGACTGATGGGATAATAATCCCCCCAGGGAGTCTCTTCTGGGGCATGCAGAATGAAACATGTTTACCAGCTGATTCCAAAATAACTATGTATGGTTATCATATCATCATCATTCAATCTTACTGGCCGTGCTCCTTAGCTATGAAGGAAGCTGTGAGGTTTGGAACATAGACATCCTGTAGAACAAGACTCCTCCGGAAAGGAGTTGATTCATCTTCAACAACACTAAGTTTGCTCTTTGGGATAGAAGCTCTACGCGCAATGTTATCAAGACACTCTAATATGGACGTGATGGCCATTTGAGAATCTACTACCTGCATAGGATTTCTTTACAAGGATGTAAAATAACATGAGCAATAAAAAATGGAAAATCATGAGGTACCGTTTTCCTCCAGACCTGCTGTTTGAAGAAAACCCAGTGCCAGATTTTTGTTGTGTTTGATGTGCGAAGCTATGGCAAGACAGGAGGTGCTGAAAGAAGAGGCGTCTGTATAATGTTGCATCGTCGTTCGTGCTTGACTCTGATGGTAAGTCCAAATAATATCTGGGAATCTGTTACACAAATTCCTGAGAATTTTAAAAGAATGATTTGCGTTCAATATTTCACTTTTAGTCATAAAAGCTCGTACATCGCAGCATGGTTCCGGTTTATTTTCATGCGTGCGCCAAAAATGCTTCACTTGTCTCTCTCTCCATATCCAGTTGCTGTATGATAGATTCTTGAGGAACTTGCATGTAACAGATAAGCAACCTAAACTTTTGATGTCGACCAATGAACTTTTCAATGAGAGGATGATCTCAATTACGTGCAATCCAATATCCAGTAACATGGAAGTCATCCTGCATGATCTAAAGTCTGAAGATAGGAGGTATGGCTTTTCAGGGCATCAATCAACAACTGATGCACTGCTCTCGAACGCTAAGTTGAGCGATCGTGTTTCGAATTTACATCAGTTTGAATGATGCGTAATTTGACATTACTAGGCATCGGTCATTTAAAGAAACTGAGACATTGCTGCAACTTTCATTTTGAGAAGAATGACGTGAGAAGCCTTTGGCCATTTGAAATTGACTTCTGCATGTCTGTGCTGTCCCTCTTCTTGACTACTTTTCCTGATGACTGCTTATTTCCTACTGCACTGCTTCCCATTGTGCTCCTTTCATCAGAATTTGCCCTTGATGTTTTGACTTGCTGTGCAGCGCCAGATGCTACAAGATCACGACGCTGGACACATGAGGAATGACCGTCAGGCTTCAGTTCCATACCACAACCTTGTTGCCCCAATAAATCTTCAGACTCATGTGCCTGTACAGACATGGGATGTTCGAAATGTTAAGACAGGCAATCAGTCTCTTTCCGTTATATTGCTTTTACTACCTAATTCTGCACGCCATGATCAACAGCCTGGTCAGCAATGCAGAAGAACATGCAATACCTCTGTAGATTCTCTCTCTCTCTTTGCACTGAAATGCGAAGAGATTGATCCCTTCGATGCTGCGCCTATCTTTGAAAGCTGGCTCTTCCAATCATAACAGAGCGCTGGGCCCAGAGCAGTATATCTATAGCGTGTGTTAAAAGAGGTCTTAAATGCCTTAGTCCGATCAAAGATAACATTATGATATCTTGAAGCTGGGCCATTTTATCAATATGTACAAAGTACCCTAGACAGTCAGGTGAGAACCTAAGGATGATCATGATAGGACCTCACAATGCACGCATGTTGACAATGGGGGCATCCTCCCAGTCTGTTGCCCACATGAAATACACAGGGCCTGCTACTTCTGGAATGAGCTTCTCCGACAGTCTCAAAGACCAGGCCTAAAGTAGATGGGTCAAAAATGTGGGAGATTAGAGAACATCAGAGATAACGATATGCATGGCCTGAGTTGCAAGATGCATAAAACTCAAAGGACTGTTACAATTTTTAAGTCTCTTTGCTGCTTCACTGGTCATTATGAAGTCATATCATGAACATCTGTATAAAGCTCTCAGGCCTTAAAAGCTCTGGACTAGTCATGTCTTAGCTGACAGCGATAACCTATGCTCTATCGATATGAATGCATAAGACTGCACGGACGACACAAATGCGTTCAACCCACAGTCACAATCTGCAGATGCTAAGAGGAATCAGAATTTACGTTTCTGATAGGAAGCTGACCTGAATCTCCTCAGCAGGAAGAATTCGCTCCTTAGTTCCATGCCTGCGATGCAGCCTTATGTAGTGGTATGAGGGCTGTGTCACACTCATTGAGATTGGCCTGCATAGGAATCACTACGTGCTTCAATGCTTTTAACAATAACGGCATGAAGATCCCCATCGGCAAGAATACAAGACCACACAACACAATGGCCACTTCCGAGACTCACATGATGCACCGCACTGCCCCAGCAGGCAGCCCAGTTTGGTGTCTGTCCCTCTGGAAAGTCTCATGCTCCAGCTCATCAGCTGATATCAAACACACTCCCAATGTATTAAGCCAGGAGCACAGGTCCTCATTGTTTGAAGCAGACCCTAAGGTAGGGAGTCAGGATGACATTGTTTGAAGCAGACCCTAAGGTAGGGAGTCAGGATGACATTGTTTGAAGCAGACCCTGAGGTAGGGAGTCAGGATGACATTGTTTGAAGCAGACCCTGAGGTAGGGAGTCAGGATGACATTGTTTGAAGCAGACCCTGAGGTAGGGAGTCAGGATGACATTGTTTGAAGCAGACCCTAAGGTAGGGAGTCAGGATGACATTGTTTGAAGCAAACCCTAAGGTAGGGAGTCAGGATGACATTGTTTGAAGCAGTCCCTAAGGTAGGGAGTCAGGATGACATTGTTTGAAGCAAACCCTAAGGTAGGG
>BEGY01000046.1:34975-49242 GCA_002335675.1 Chlamydomonas eustigma | reverse complement strand
CAGACCCTAAGGTAGGGAGTCAGGATGACATTGTTTGAAGCAGTCCCTAAGGTAGGGAGTCAGGATGACATTGTTTGAAGCAGAGCCTAAGGTAGGGAGTCAGGATGACATTGTTTGGAGCAGTCCCTGAGGTAGGGAGTCAGGATGACATTGTTTGAAGCAGACCCTGAGGTAGGGAGTCAGGATGACATTGTTTGAAGCAGACCCTGAGGTAGGGAGTCAGGATGACATTGTTTGAAGCAGACCCTGAGGTAGGGAGTCAGGATAACATTCAGGAGTAGAATCAAAGAGAGTACATGAGCTCATACTCTTGAAGATTGGTATGAACATCCAAAGAGGATTCATGACATTTGTAAAGAATGCTATACCCAAGTTTCATGTATATTTAGCTCACATTTGTTTTTCTTCAATGGTTATTCTGAACTTTCTGTATTTGAGACCATGCCAAGTAAAGGCTCTCAGGCAAGACAAGCACAACTCATGTAATTTCTCCACAACTTACTGCTGAACCAAGCTCTGTTACGGAACTCCACAGCCATCGGGATGAAAGCACTCAGCATCTTACGACAATGCTCCACATATGATCGATTCTGCACAGAGTCACCATGCAGGATGTTAACATTCTACACAGAGTCACCATGCAGGATGTTTACTATAACATACTCAACATACTGACATGGCTTCATCATTTAATCACAAAATATCACAGTCATTTCCTCTAGTTATCTGCTGAGGCTCTCCTAAGGTTCATTTTGTTTCACACATGCTGCCGAGACTCCCGCCCTATCTTGATCTCATCACCAACCTTCACTGTGTCCAGAAATGACAGCTGGAACTGAAAGACAACACAGCCCATTTTGTTGCATGCAATGACTGGAGCCAAGGCTGCATGGAACAGGTCCCAAGCTAGCTTCTCTCCAGCATCTCCCAGTTGTTGCAGCGTCACGACAGCATCATGGGGTAAAACGTCTGAGGACACCAACTCCCGAACCTGGTGACAAGGAATGCATGTTTTCAGGATAGGTATGGTGATGACTGGTTACACTGATAAAATAATCGATGTTTGCCCTCTTAATATTCCTGACACCTGCTCACCACAAGAGCTGCATTCCCAGGCTTTTATTATCTACATCTGGTATAGTTCTCTAATTATGAAGTTTGTACCTTCTTAGGTAGCGTATTCAGAGGTGCGCTCTGGTGCGTGAAGAGTCCAAACGCTTTAAAGTGGAATTTGAATCCTAATGACATGAAGGACATCTGTTGTCGAAGAAAGAAAC
Source organism: Chlamydomonas eustigma (assembly GCA_002335675.1). Taxonomy (NCBI): domain Eukaryota; kingdom Viridiplantae; phylum Chlorophyta; class Chlorophyceae; order Chlamydomonadales; family Chlamydomonadaceae; genus Chlamydomonas; species Chlamydomonas eustigma. The sequence goes on along the minus strand of BEGY01000046.1, from coordinate 47,965 downwards.
GAAGAAGGTGTACTGTTGAACATGAAATCAACACGCAGATAGGTTCAAGCTAGTTCTCTATGACTTCAATGGAATCCTATCATAATAATCAAGCAAATGACAGACCTTGAGGAGTGCTCAATGCCCACTTCTTTGTATTGTATGGACTAGGGATGGCATAAGTCGAGGAGTCCACCTCCACACAAGGGAAGGTCTTGCTGTATATGCTTAGCCTCTCCTCACTGGTTTGCACCCAGGAAGGGTAGAACCGTCCACAAGTCTTAATACTGTTATCAGACCAGCCTGTAAGCAACACTCACTGATAATCTTTTAAAAATGGAAAAAGGCCTAATGCTTTTAGTTACTTACCACACGTCCCAAACTGAATTCTCCCATCCATTACATTTTATACCATCGCAATTTGTAGTAAATAGGTAATAATAATAATAAAACGCCGAAGCGTAGCTTGACGAAGAGGGCAGAAGAACTCTGCCTCACCGTTCAGGAGGTACTTAGCTCCTCGCAGCTATATTTTGCCTTAGGAACGAAGTCCACACTTCAGCGAACTTGCAACAGTTATCATTTACCTTGCACATTTTTTTAAGTCCAGCGGTCCTTGCTCAGTATGACTGCTGTGAAGACCTGAGACACATCTCATGTATTCATTTTGGACAAAAACATTTGGAACCACTAAAGCTTCTATTTGCTACTCAAGGAGCTCATGTTACAACTCCAGATTAGTCTCTGCAAGGTCCGTACAAGATGATGAGCCCTTAGAGCTAACAGGAGACTGGCGAAGCTTCAGAGCCAAGTTGATAAAAAGTAGTGAGTCCAGTGTCAATGACTAAATTGAAGGTAGCATAAATCATTAATGGTACTCATGAGTCCTTATCTGAATTTTTCTCAATCATGAATCAGCCGCTTCTACCACCTCTGAGGGAAAGATCAATCAAGCCAACCTCAGGCGCTTAGAGCTTGACAGCCCTGACCTGGCTGCAGAGGGATTCTGGTGCCATCCAACATCTAGACCTGAGAAGGGAGGTCTGCTGGTGGCATCTCTGAAAGTTTCAGAACTGAAGGGCAACGATAGGCTTGAAGAGGTAATGTATGAAGTGATTGGAGGACAAGCTCTTCTCACTGTTGTAAGACCCTCGTGCTGCCTTGCAAGGTATGCCTTGCCTTGATATCTGGATGAGTTTTCTCTTGGTACATTTAAAACATGATTAGGTATCACACCAGTTGTGGGACCTACAAGCCTCATTATTGATTCTCTTCACCAGTATTCATTAGGCTTACTTCATGGTATGCTGTTGAGATGTCTCATTTTTCTATAAGTAATACTTGTCTTCATGGTTGTCATGAAATACCATTTTGATACTTTTCCTCAGCTCTGTCTGTTGTGATGTAGGTGGTGGCTGTTCTGATTGAGCATGGTGATCAGGGCAGCATTGGTCTTATACTGAACAGGCCAACCAGCATGGTGATGGGGAAGCGACCAAATGGCATGCCTCTGCAGCTGTCGGTGCGTACCAGCTACCCAAAGAGCATGCAAATCCATGTATGTATTAGGGTCAAATTCATTTGCTAAAAATCATCGCTTAGTCATTATTCATTTCTGTCTCCAGAACGCCCCCCCTGAGGTGCAGTCCGTGTTTGCAGACAACCGATTGTATTGTGGAGGCTTCACAGCTCAGCAGGTAGTAGCAAAGAAGCTACAGCTGGAACTGCAATTGTGCAGGAGTATTAAAAACTGTGGGGGACATGTAGATGACATGGTCAGAATACTGTGGGGGAGAGACAGATGACATGGTCAGAAAGTTTAAGGAATTGTTCAAGTTGTGATGCAAACTTGTGATTTTATTGCCTGTAGGTCATTCATTTACTTCATGGGCATCCCCTGCCCGGTGCTCAAGAGGTGAGCCACAATCTGTGAGGAACCGCCCTCCGCCTCTGCATTATGATTGCATGGAGAACATGGGATCAAGTCCTTTGTTGTAAAAGCCCTCTTAAAACCTCAATGCACGTTTCATGACCTTGACATGAAAAGACCCTGTAATCATCATTTGCATTCGACCAGCTATAATGTGACCAATAGCTGACTGAGGAAATATGACTTGGTCATGGTGACAAGTCAGACTCAGTCGGTTGACTCAGTAAGTCTTTTTTTTCGCTTACTTCTTGGCATCTAACAGGTAGTCCCAGGTATCTTCATGGGGGGGGAGCTGGCAGCTGCCAAGGAGGTGGGAGAGGGGCGGTTGCGAGCAGAGGACTTCAGATTCTTTGCAGGGGCTCTTGTGTGGGATGAGGGGGAGCTCGATAAAGAGGCAGAGAAGGGTTGCTGGTAAGCAAATGGTGATGTCATGTTACGTCTTGATATGTACTGTGTAGTAGATGTGAAATATTTGATTGAGGCGTTCTAGCTTATTGAATGAATAAACGCTGCATCTTCGGCCACAAGGAAATACCATGTCAGCCAGTTCCTGTGAGCATGCTGCAGACTTTGCATCTTTCTTTGTTCATACCCTGCCTCAGGTTACCAGTAGCAAGCTCAAGGGCGCTGGTTCTCAAGCAGTGCCTCCAGCTTCCCACTCCCTTGTGGGTAGAGGTGTTGCAGCTTCTTGGGGGGGAGTATGCACAAGTAGCAGCAGATGCAGACGCTGAATTTGAGGACGATGAATAGCGTCATTATTATGTGTGATTAATGCATGATAGCAAATTACTACCTCATCAGTATGAGGCCTCATCACCCAACTCCTTGCCTATCTGAAGCTAGTGCGGACGAGACACTTTGATAACTTATTTATTGAGAAATGGACTCAAAGTTGTCTCCTCAAATATGTCACTAAAACTCTCATATTTTCTATTCATCCTGTTCATTGTATTTATTGCAATCTGCTATTATACAAAAGCTTCGCACTTCAAATCTCTAAAATGCAGCAACGCGGTCATCTTATCCTAGAGCCTTATCAGCCTCCACCTTGCTCTGGCCTCGGCACATTGCCCAAACTAGCAGGTCTGAAAGATGCATTACTATTAGCACTTCGTGATGTAGCTCCTGATGTTGCTGGATGTGCTGCACCTGTGAGTGCTGAGTTAAGGCCTGTCCAGTGAGAGCTGACAGCCTCTGTCATCCGCTGCCCAAGTGCACTCAGAACCTTCGCCCCCCCACTGGCAGCAGCAGCAGCAGGGGTACTGGCATCATGACCGGTGAAGACAGGAGGTTGGTACCTGCTGCCAGCTGGAAAGGTTGTAGCCTCCGGCCGGGCACCTGCTTGGGGAAGTAGGGTGCTGGAGACTGGGGCAAAGAGAGAGCCGAGACCAGTAGTAAATCTTGGTGTGGACGCACCCATTGAAGAAGGCGCTGTACCAGCAGCAGCAGCAGCAGGATGTGAGGTGGCCAGGGTAGTGCAGTCCTCTGACATGAGCTCTGCCAATAATCGGTCACACCTTGCATCATTCAAGCTCACTCCTCTAGCAACCAACTCTTCCAGGGCATCTGCCAAGCCTGCCCTCAGCACTTGCTCTGAGAATCGCACCGTTGTTGAGCCTGGCGCCAGCAAGGATGGCTGCCGCAACCCTACTGTTCCGCCTTGTACTCGCTGCAGTACCTCTCCAATCCCTGAGAATCCTGCCAGCAGCACCTCCACAGAATCATCCCCATTACCACCAACATCGCTGCCTCTACCACTCAGATCTTGAACTAGCTTCATTGCCTTCTTCTCAGCCTCTTTCAAATCAAGCAGCAATCCATTCGCCTCCGTGATTGCTGAGCTAATGACACCCTCAATGTCTGCTTCTAAGGCTTTTACAGCAGCAGCAGCAGCAGCAGCAGTGGCAGCAGTGGCAAAAGAAGAGGTTGCCTCTAGAGGATTTGGATGAGGTGGAGACTCAGAGAGCATGAGACCTGTTAGATCCAGCAATAGATCCTCCTCACTGTGCATCTTCTCAGCAGTTGCTGGGGTCAAGGAGTGTGCACTTACACTTGTGAAAGCAGCACTAGGTAATGCTCCATTGGGATCCAGTATAGCGGATCCAGGATCTTCCAAGGAAAGCAGATCCTGATACGGGCTCAATCCAGCAGATGCAGCATGCACCAGGGTGCCAGGTGCTGCATGTAGCCCCTGACTGTGCTGCCCCTGCTGCGGTACAGTTGACACCTGCTGTTCTACTGCAGCTTGTAGCTTCTGTACTGCCTCCATTTGCTCCCTCAGTACCTCACACTGCTGCTCCACAGTCATTAGCAGGGACAGGCGCTGCTGCAGGGCTCTTAAGTCCATGTCCTGCTTCTCCAGCAGCTGCCTGGCCTCCTGCAACTGCTGCCCCTGTGCTTCCATGCCTATGAGGCGCTGCTGCAAACTTTCTGCATGCTTCTCCTGCTGTCCCAGAACTGTTTGCGCCTCTTGCAACTGCTGCCGTAAGCTTTCTGCCTGCTTCTCCTGATGTTCAAGCAGTGCCTTTGCCTCTTGCAACTGCTGCTGCAGACTCTTGATCTCCTCATCTCTCTCCACAACTTGCACCAGCAAGGCCTGAGAGCTCCCCTCTGGATTGATCTGATACTCATTAAGGCACATTACTCTAGCAGGGTTTCCGCTGCTGTCTAACTGTAGTGATGACGGCTCCTGTTCATCCAAAGCAGAAGCAGTATCCCTGCCAATTGAAGCCAAACCACCCTCCTCTTCTTTGCCAAGTCCTTGCATTTGTGCCGCAGCGAGCTGTGCTTCGACCTGGATGATCTGTTGCACCAGTGCCCTATATGAAGCTTCTTTCTCCTGCACATGAGACTGAAGAGATGAGACCTCCAGTTCCAGCCTGGTCTTATTCTCCGCATGCTCATCTGCCAAACTGTCAGTTGTAACTGCCACTTGGTAGCCTATTGAGGGTGTACAGAAGTCCTCAGCTGCATCATCTGTTGGGGATGTAATCACCTTCTGCTGCTGCTGCTGCTGCTGCTGCTGCTCAATGTGAGCTCTAAGAGTCTCTACCTCAGATTCTAGGTACTGGCGTTTCTCTTTTGATGCCTGCAGCTCAGCCAGCACTTGTTGCACCTCCTCCTGAGCCTGCTTTACATACAAGGAACATGACTTCTCCATCTTAGCACCTTGCTCAGCCCTGGCAGCAGCAGCAGCAGCCAGCTCCCTGAGCTGCATCTCCATGGCAGATACCTGAGCACAGAGCTCAGCCTCCCTGCCAGCTGCTGCTACTGCTGCTGCTGCCCGGCTCTCCTCCAACCTAGAGGCCAGGTCTGCCAGCTCCATCTCTTTATCTGCCAGCATCTTCCTGGCATGATGCAACTGCTGCCCCAGGTCCGCCTCCAAGGCTGCCTGTCGCTGCTCCGAGACCTGGAGCTCTGCCTTTGCACCAGCAAGCAGCTGCTGCAACTCCATCACTCTTCCTGCTGCTCCCGCCTGCTGTATTGCAGCACTCTTTTCTGCCTCAAAGGCTGCAGGTCCTTGCCTCAACTCCTCCCTTGCCTGCTCTACTTCACTGCTCAGGAAGGCCACCTTCAACTGCCACTCCTCTAGATCATTCTCAAGCTTCTCAGCCCTCATTTTTTCACTCTTTAGCTCGGTTTCAAGTTGTTCCGCCCTGCTGCTCTGTACTCTCATATCCATGCCTAGCTGCTCAGTCCTGCAAGTTGCCTCCAGCAGCACTTGTTGCCCTTCCGCAAGGAGGACAGCATCCCGCTGCTGCTGGGTGTTAGCAGATTCAAGGGCTACCTGCAAGGTGGTGACCTGTTCTTCAAGTGTCTTCATCTTGGATACCCATACAGCTTCTTCCCCCTGAGAAATAAGGATTTCATTCTGCTGCTGCTGCTGCTGCTGTAGCTCCACGTCGGATTGTGCCTAAGTAGGTGAGATAGTAATTTCTTGGAAAGAAACCAGAAGTTCAGATAAATGTACTAGATACTATGAAGGTTGTTGCTCATGCACATACATGCAGTCTGTCAAACCTTGTGACCATTTATCTCAGACTTCAGATCAGCCAGGCCTCTCAATTAAACATGCAAGATCCTTGACTTTCATCCCAACACTTTCACACTGATAGATAAACAGAGACTATCGCAAATAACAGCAATACATCCCTGTCATACCTGGGTAGCAGCATCCAATTCTGCCCTCAGTTTCTTTATCTCTTTTGCAAGGAGCACCTGATTTGCTCTCACTTTCTCCTTGTCACTCAGCACCTTCTGCTCCAGCTCCTGCACCCTACTCTCAGCAACAGTGGCACGGGATAAAGCTGCTTCAAGTTCTCCAGCATCTGCTGAAGTGCCAGCCTGCTGCAGCTGCTGCTGGGAGGAGGTTGAGGGTGTCGTAAAGCTATCCCTTGATTCTCCATTTTTGCTGTAACTTGTCAGTTGTGAATCCATGCCCCAATCTCTCAGCTTACAGAGCAGCTCCTTGTTCTCTGTCTGAGCATCTGACAACTGTTGATGAAGGCTAGATATCTGAAGACATAATCATGCAGACACAAACTTTCATCATATTGGGGGCATGATAATGCTTTTATCCTTTTCTTTTTAACATATTGGGAGCATGATAATGCTTTTATCCTTTCCTTTTGATCATATTGGGAGCATGATAATGCTTTTATCCTTTCCTTTTGATCAGGATAGGAGCATGATAATGCTTTTATCCTTTCCTTGAAAATCCCTGTCATCGAAAAACCTTCTGCCGGGAACCATGCTTCTTATAAGGCTGGACATCCTCTGGAATGCTATTTGTTGTAAAAGGCATAACCAGAAGATAAGACGTTAAGTTACAGCTGTGTAGATTTTACTCCACGAGTTTTCTGACCAGTCTCCCACTACATGATCATTCAGGCACTCACACCCACCTGCTGGTTCAGCATGGCAACCCGCCCGGCAGATATGGACTCCAAATCAGCCAGCCCAGCTTGGGCTTGCCTGAGCTCTGCCTCTAGGGCCTGACTCCTCAGCTCATGTACCTCTGCCCTGGAGGTTGCCTGCATTAGTTGAGCATCTGCTTCTGCCAGCCTGGATTCTGCGTCTGCTAGGCGAGAGCACACCTCCATGCGGATGTCTTCTGACGCCTCCAACCGTGACAAAATGTCCTCCAGCTCAGAGTTACCAGCAGGACCACTATCCATGGCAGCTTTGTATGCAGTCTTCAGCTACAAGGACACAGAAGAATGAGGGCTCCTTCAGCTACAAGGACAAAGAAGAATGAGGGCTCCTTCAGTCCAGACGGCATTTCTAAATGCAGTAAACAATACGCAATAATTGCAATCAAAGAATATAAAGAATATAAAGAAGCGGTACACATCAACATTCCAAGGCGCAAGATTGTCATCAGGCAACATTTTTCTCAAATTGATGCACTGCAGCGCATGCTGGTTTTGATTCCTACGCATCTCGCACATGCTTTGAAAAGAGATGTACCTCTTCCACCTGGCGCTCTAGAGCCACCTCCCTTGTACTCCTCCCTCCTTGCAACTGTCCTTCCAGCTCCACCACTCGTTGGCATACCATCTTATTTGTCTCAGTCAGCAGCTGGATCTCAGAAACTGCAGCCTGGAGGGTAAAGACAATGAATTCGTAAGTCAAAGATCAGCTATGAAGGAGCTCAGGATGCTGGAATAGGACTGGAAACATCAGCATGCAATATACAGATTCAGTGATCACATACAACAGTTATGGATAAGCAGTTGAGGAGTCCGCCTCTCCCTTAAGTGATCACATATGATGCAGAAGTAGGCCAGCAGCATATTAAGGGTTCATCTGTATGATATATATATATATGTATGATATATATATAGCCCCAGTGACAATGATGCTGGCCAGATCTCCTATTCAAGCACCACATTGTGGCAATGACTGATAGTCACCATTTCCAGACCTGTAAATCCCTCCCAGCAGCTGCAATGCGTTGCTCCAGGACATCGACCAGCCGGCGGACATCGCCTCTGGACGCAAGCCTCAGTCCCAGTCTCATGACAGCAGTAGAGGGAGAAGCGCTACTGCTTACCACGCCTTCTGAAACCACGCTGGCGTGGGGTGCCTGTAACAGTACAAGGCATTGATTTTTGGTCTTCCAATTTCCCTTGTCCAAATAAGGTCGCATGCTATATTAAAAATAAGAATTATGATCTCAAAATAAAAATCGTGGCACCTCACCTGCCAGAGATTAAAAATCACACGAAGACACTCATCGTCCACATGTGACAATCAGGATGCCTACTTAAAAGGTGAAGACAAGAGGTGTGTCCAGCTGCAGACTTTGAACCTAACACTTAATTACTAAAGCAACTGACCTGCTGCCCACCATGGTGGAAGGTGTTAGGGACAGCATTCAAATGTGTGAACATCATCACATTGCTTCCTGGAGCCATGCTGCTGACAGCTGAGACCTCGCTCCTGGAGTCATCCCAGTCCCCTTGGTCAGAGCCAGAGGGCGCCGTCTCACCCCCCCCCACACTGATGGCCTGTGAGCGGACTCCACTAGCTTGCGGTGGAGAGGCATCAAGCGCACCAACAGTCCTAATGAGGGGTAAATATTTGTAACTAAGGGTCTTCTTAGGCCAGAAGTTGGATTTACTGATGGATGAGACATGCAAGGCCTCCTTTAGCTGTGAGACCTTTATGATGCTCATGTAATGTAGCCTTTATGATGCTCATGCAATGCAGCCTTTTTGATGCTCACGCAATGCAATAAGATCTGGTGGCTTCTGAATCAGAGGGCTGCCTTACTTTGACAAGAAATATGATCAACACATGCATAAGCTCACCTGGATTGTTGAAGTCTGGCAACTGCCCTCTCTATTTCGAGGAAGCCTTTGAGAGCTGAGCTGGTTGCCAGCTCTGGCTTGCTGAAGAGGCGCCATAGCCATCGCTCCAGCTCCTCCTTCCTTTGGTCTTGCATCTCCTTTTGACCTCTGATGTGAAGAGCATGCTTAGGGGGAGGGGAGAGGCCTTTCTCTTTCATGATCTCGGGAAATTGAACTTTCAACTGCGGAAGTGTGGAATAAAAACTCACGAGTTAGCTCTGACCCAGGCAGGGTGTCATTTCTAGATGTGACAAGATATTGCTTGCCTGCTCATACAGAAGCCTGAATTGATTGTATCTGCGTAGAACGAAGTGGGGAGATTTTGCTGGACCAGACGATGCGTCTGAAGGCCCTTGAAGGATTACGTTTACTCTGTACACCTGCGGTAATTCATGACAGAGAGCTGCAGGAGCAGTTTTCAATGCAATGCATGTCTGGTGTACTGTTCATCTTTCATGAATGTTTACCGTGATTGGTTCCCCCTCTGAATCCTTCATTTGAATCCATTGTGGAATACTGACAGTAAATTGCCATGACATCTTAATTCGCCTGATAGTGTGCTTGAAGCTTCAGAATATTATGCAAAGCATATGGCTGTCACCATCAAATGAGACCATGTCAATCCCAATCAGAAATAAAGATCATAGACATAGGATTGGCTGAACACAAAGCATTCTCCTCAACTTTTACAATGTATGCGAGCAGCTGAATAAATTGAGACGCTCTTGCTCAACTCCAGTAATTTTGTTCCCTACTTACTTTTCTGCTTAGTAAAAGTTCGGAACAGAGAGACAGGACGTCATGTTTTCACGCAAGTAGTAACTAAGACCAATCGGGCATTTTTTTGTTTCTAAATTGGCTTATGGCCAGTGATTGACCCATAATCCTTCAAGTACCTATGATCAGGGCACTCGTTGGTTCAATACGAAGCATCGATCTGAGCACAGTTGTAACACATTGTAAATATTTAAATGTGACATCAGCACCTTGCCTTAATATATTCACAAGGCAAACATTTTCTCCTGTGGTAGTACAGAATAAGCATTTCGCTCATACATTACTCTGGTTGAAACTGCATGTAGCGCTCCCTGAATGTAAACAATCGACAAAATATGTCAGATGTCATAGCATCAGCAGTGCTAGAAAAAGTAAAGTTGTTTTCTTAGGAAGCCCCGAGGTGAGAGACGCATGCTGGCTACATGTCCAACTCGTGCCCTCTCCTCTCATTCTTTAGCATCTTCACATGCATCCATGTGTGAAGCAAATCATTTCAATGTGGAAACATGAGTGTGATTGAGCAGCTTCAAAGGTTCTTGGCAATCATGGTTGAATCTTCATCACCAGTCATAAAAGAACATAGTTCTTAAGACGGTGTCACCTGAGACAGGTGGCTGCAATTTGCCTTCAAGACATAGTGACCCATTCACAGCAACAAGAGCATAACTTTGAGGTATTTTTACAACACTATACTCCACAAACATTAAATATATTTTTCAAAATGACCGAATCTGGATGATGACTTAGCATGCAGGCACTCATTTGCAGACACTGGTGTATTCAGGTCACCGCAATCGTGACAAAGGGGGCTGTGGATTTTAAGTTGGAAGAAGAAGTGGTTACAAGCCATGAAAACAGGCCCAGCAAACTTGCAGTGAAGTCACCAAATATATCCCCTGTGCACAAGGCTGCCCTAAAAATGGGATTTGCAGCAAATGGAATTTTTACACCAGCCTCTCCTAAGGAGGTGAGATCCAGATTCAGGATCCACATTTGGGCATAACATCACAACATAATATGTTGAACTTGCTATTTCAAAGCAGTTTCCAGCTTCACAAGCTGCTTGTTTCCTTCTGATATCCAGTTGTGATGCAATCAATGACTGGTAGCAAACTTTCCTTTCAGATTTGGCAGCAGCCTGTTACTTGAAGCTTGCCTCATGTTTGGAGCATGACTCGCCAGCATGGTCTAAATCCCTCATGCTTGAAGCATGTTTTAATGTTTGGAGCATCACTCATCAGCATGGTCTAAATCCCTCATGCTTGAAGCATGTTTTAATGTTTGGAGCATGACTCGCCAGCATGCTCTAAATCCCTCATGCTTGAAGCATGTTTTAATGTTTGGAGCATGACTCGCCAGTATGCTCTAAATCCCTCATGCTTTAAGCATGCTTTAATGTTTGGAGCATGACTCATCCATTTGTTCTCAATAATGTATGCTGTCTTGCCCTACTCCTCCTCTCCTTGTAGCCAGCCTTCCTGGACCGCATTGCTGCTCTGAAACCAGATTTATGCATCACTGCAGCCTACGGTGGCATACTGCCCCAAGAATTCCTAGATATTCCAACAAAGGGAACAATCAATATACACCCCAGTCTACTTCCCAAGTATGAATATATTACACCCCAGTCTACTTCCCAAATACGAATATATAACACCCCAGTCTACTTCCCAAGTATGAATATATTACACCCCAGTCTACTTCCCAAGTACGAATATATAACACCCCAGTCTACTTCTCAAGTATGAATATATTGCACCCCAGTCTACTTCCCAAGTATGAATATATTACACCCCAGTCTACTTCCCAAGTATGTAATCAATATCTTATAAATTCAATACAGTTTATGTTGCAGCGTGCTAGCGCTGGCTTACATAGACAGCATGTCTCTCTAATTGTTAAGCTGTAAGGCCGTCCTATACTTCACACTATGGGCTTCAAATGAGATCACGAGCTTTAGAACCAGCATCGCATAAAGCATTGGAGGGATTCCAAGTGAGGCAGCTGAATGAAGCTGATGATGTGTTTAGGTACCGGGGTGCTGCCCCTGTACAACGAGCCCTGGAGAGTGGAGAGACAGAAACTGGAGTCAGCTTGGTGTACACTGTACTGCAGTGTGATGCTGGTGAGGTGTGATAAGAGTGACCACCAGGTCCCCAAGAGATGGTAGTTAGCACACCTACTGAAATGCTTGTCTCACATGTGTCATCAGATGGTAGTTAGCACACCTACTGAAATGCTTGTCTCACATGTGTCATCAGATGGTAGTTAGCACACCTACTGAAATGCTTGTCTCACATGTGTCATCAGATGGTAGTTAGTACACCTACTGAAATGCTTGTCTCACATGTGTCATCAGATGGTAGTTAGCACACCTACTGAAACGCTTGTCTCACATGTGTCATCAGATGGTAGTTAGCACACCTACTGAAACGCTTGTCTCACATGTGTCATCAGACGGTAGTTAACACACCTACTGAAACGCTTGTCTCACATGTGTCATCAGATGGTAGTTAGCACACCTACTGAAACGCTTTTCTCACATGTGTCATCAGATGGTAGTTAGCACACCTACTGAAATGCTTGTCTCACATGTGTCATCAGATGGTAGTTAGCACACTTACTGAAATCCACATGTGCTTTTAAAGAGAATCCACTTGTATTAACATCCAGCACTCCTCAACCACAAAGGGCCTGTACTCTACCAGAAAAGTGTGAAAGTGGACCAGGACATTCAGGCCCCAGAACTGTTGGCATCTCTTTTTAAGATAGGAACCGGGTTGCTTCTTGAAAACTTAACCAAGTTGTTATCAGGACAAGCCAAGGAAAAATGTAAAGAGCAAGATGCTACTTTGGCAACTACTGCAAGAAAGGTAACACACCAGCAGCTCTTCTCCAGTTTCCTCCTCAACACTATTTTCCCCCCTCTATTGGAGTTCTTAGAAACAGGCCATACATACATTTTCTGAAATGCATGTTTTGCTTCTGCAACACCAGATAAGAAGGGAGGAGGCCTTGATGGATCCCACTTGCTACCCTGCAACTATATTGCATAACAAAGTCAGGGCTCTTGCTGGGGGACCAGGGACATACTTGCTACTGAAGCTCAAAGACCTCAGAACTGGTGTGTGGAATGTCATTGAATCTGAACATCATAAACTGGTGTGTGGAATGTCATTGAATCTGAACATCATAAACTGGTGTGTGGAATGTCATTGAATCTGAACATCATAAACTGCTCATTTTCACTGCCTGATACAAGTTCTTGGTACATACTTCACTGGCAGTTCATCCAGGCTGAAACAGCTCCTATATTGTGACTTCAGGATCTCCTGCAGCTGTTTTATTTGTTGGTGTTCACATTTGACATCTATTCAGGCACCTGTGACATCTATTCAGGCACCTGTGACATCATTCAGGCACCTGTGACATCTATTCAGGCACCTGTGA
>BEGY01000046.1:6098-34500 GCA_002335675.1 Chlamydomonas eustigma | reverse complement strand
ATCTATTCAGGCACCTGTGACATCATTCAGGCACCTGTGACATCATTAAGGCACCTGTGACATCATTCAGGCACCTGTGACATCATTCAGGCACCTGTGACATCTATTCAGGCACCTGTGACATCATTCAGGCCCACATTCTGAGGAGTAGAGCTGTCAGCATGCAGGACCTGCCAGCACAACTTGCATCAAAATTGAGTGCCAATGATTTGAGGTCAGGTAACAGAGATGAAGGGATGATGCAGGAAGCTCCAATGATCCCTCATGGGAACTTAGTGCGCTTCATACACAAACGAATGTTCGTGCCTTGTTGCGGAGGCTCCTTCCTGGAAGTCATAGAGGTGTGTCATGAACTCAGTAGAAAAGTTGAGTGTAAGGTCATGTTATCAGTAGTCACTTTACTTCATGAAGATTTGAGACCTACTCAAAAAAGGTGTAATAAGGATACACACCTCCCCAGATAACGTTGAAAATCATGTTTTCATAGGATAGTGAACACAGAATGATGAATAGGCATTGATGTCTGAAAGAATAAATTCAAGTGCTTGGTGCTTGACATGAAAAGTGTATTGTTATTTTGTATTGAGCTTAGTCATGTTTGTATTTCATGGGTCATCATTGGGTAACTGAATACTTCAACTGATGCACAGTAAGTCCTTGTTGTATAGGTTAATTTCAGAAAGGGCAATAAGGCAATTTCCAGTGCCTCAGGAGCAGCTGAAGCCATGACGAGCCTGGGCAGGTTCAGCAGATTGTTTGTGATGAAGCAAGCAGGGGGGGATTGACGTCATCAGTACGACTAGTACATGCACTCCAAGAGGCAGCAGTTCTATATTGGGTTTCATTCTTAGTCATTCTCATTCTTAGTCATTGGGCGGATGATAGCATCATTACGACCCCCTGCCTGACTCATCAATGTCAATGTGAAAGGATTATTAAAGTAATTGCAATGCCTACTAAGCATTTTTATCATCTGAAAGATAATTTGACAGGGAAAGTGTCGTCTGCTCTCTTCCCTCACAGATTAGAAGCATTGTTATTTGTATGTGCTTCCTAAAAGAAACTTTATTAGGAAAGCTTTCTTGTGAAGGTTGAAATACTGATTTGCTGACCTACCTGATCATGCTTTAGAAGGCTTGTTAGAAGTAGGCACTAAATCAATTGGGTGAAATAGAGGTGTAGGGTTGGAATGCTCTGTAAATATAACAACATGTGATTTTCATAAAAATACATTACAAGTATTTTGAATTAACTCTATTGTAATTCCAGATATTCGGTGCCCGACGTTTTTCGGTGACGAGTGTTTCGGTGCCGAGTTTTCGTTATGTTAATAGGGAACACTTTTTTTCAACTAGGGCACTACCGGCTTTTGTGCTGGGTTGTTGTACAATTTGGGCTAGCCAGCTTAGCTTGTTTTGCGTACGGGAACAGTCTAAACATATGATAGCATTTCTCTTCAGTCGTCGTTATGCAAAATAAAGCAGGTCTTCTGACTGCCATCTTATGCGTTTATAACTAACTGTCACCTGCTGTGCGGCAGATTCGTTGTATTTTTTTAAACTTTTCCAGACGTTCAGCTTGTTGTGGTGAAGGCTGGGAATTTCATGGATATAACGCAGACCTGTTGATACTGGTCAAAGCAGACAAACGAAAGGCCTCCTTGTCAAATGACCCTCCTCAAAGGAATTCGTTAATGCAGTCAGCTCTGTTATTTACAGTCGTAGTATACTGCATCATTTTCAGAGCAAATTCTGCTGTACTTCATCACACAGATCTCCAGAACTCCAGTAAACATTTTTTGCATCCTCATTTGAGATGTCAGCAGCTTCATTTATGCAGTTCTGGACATGTTAAGCCCTTTCTGGGCGACATATTTGATGGTAATCAGTACGAAATAGATTGCAAGATAGGTACATGTACGTCTACTACTTCCCTGCCTTGCTTTGATGTTGATTTGTACTGCTTCATAAGGTTACATTTGAGGCACTTTTTCATATATGCATTAACAGGGCCTGTCCTTGAAAATGCTTTACAAGCTCGAAGCTTCAACAAAGAGCTCATCCTCATAGCCAACAGTCTGTACAAGCTTGGGGGCTTAATTCAACTTCTCTCCAACCTGGAAACTCTTGGCTACGCTCATGTTTTGCTCCTCAGTTACAACAGAGAGGAGTGTGAGGGCTTACTTGCACTATTTCCTGGAATAGGATGTGCTTGGACAAGATTTGCTTTTGATGAAGAGTCTGGGGTAGAGGAACGCTTCCTCCTCTGGTTTCTGCGATACAAAACTATGATCAGGTGATGCCTTTGAATTGTTTGGACCATACCAGATCTTGGTCAGTTAAATGCATCAAGCACTACATGTAATACAAATTGAGACTTGGTTGGGCTTTTTACTGCAATGAAGTATCCTTAAAAGGCTTTACTTAAACTGACATCTTGTCTGAACTTTTTCACTGTCAGTGCTACTTTGATACTACTTATTTTTGCGGCTTCAGAAACTATCCAAATAAAGCCTCATATGCAGTCCCTATCATGATTGTTCTTCCCCAGTGAACTAATGTTGAGACACCATACCTAGCTCAAGTACTTTCCACTTCCTGCAGGGCTGTTCGGCTTGGATACAATGTGCTTATGACAGATAACGATGTTGTCTTCTTTGAGGACCCATATTCTTTTTTCAAGAGGCCGCCTTTCTCTCACTTTGTGGTCCTAAATCAACAAGAGTGGCCAGACTCTCACATCGCGAATGGTGGTTTCATATACATTCAGAATGCAAGGCCTGATGGTCCTGCTGTTTGGCTGTTTGTTGAGGTGAAGCAATCATGCTCCCCTTCATCAGGGACTGCCAGTTCCTGTCTGCTGCAGATACTTCAAAACCTGTGCTGACTTGTGATTTGATGTGATTGAGGTTTTAAACATGGGTATGGGTTTTCAAATTTCATGCAGGCAACAGATCGGCTGTTGCGTCATGCGGACAATCGGTGGTCTTGGATCAAGTCTTTAGGATTGGAGTCCCCATGTAATGCCATGGATCAGGTACTAGGGACAACTGTCACAACCAACTGAAAGGAGATGCGTCAGCATAGCATTTTTGTCTCCATACAATGCAGCGTACTATGTGTCATGTGCGGGAAGTAACCATGATTAATCGGGCCTATGATCTGTTGGGGGGTGTTATGTTAGGGTTTAGGCAGTTGTGAGGTATGTTGTTGCTCAGTCAACTTTGCAAAATGTGCTGTCAAAGCTTCAGAGGAAGATTCCAGTTTATTTATGCTGAGCTAAGGCTATGCTGAGCGAGGTAATGCGAAGTGTTATGACATTATCATGATCATACACGCAGACAATGTTGAACGAGGTGTTACCAAGTGTGGTGACAGGTAGACCTGTCTGGAGGGATGCTTGGAAGGATTGCCAACCCGATGAGAAGGACCCTAAGCTGCTTAGTAGGCATGAAGCGGTGCAGAAGTTTATCAACTGGGATGACAAACAAACCAAGGTGTGAGGTTCTTCATTTGAATTTGAATCCTTGGTCCAGGAGTCATCACCACAACTGTTTCACCACTACACCATTGACTCTTCATCACAAGTGTTTCACCACTACACCATTGACTCACTAGCATAAGTGCTTCATCTCATGACCAAAGACTCTTCACCACAAGATCTATGATGCTTTCAAGATTCCCTGGGCTTCATCCTTTCATACTTTTACCACTCAGCAGGTAGTGGTTGTCTATGTCTTAGATTGTAAAACCCTATTTTGTGGTGCCTCATTAAAGGTATCTGCCTGGCCTACACCTCACGAATGGCTGTACTTTGTTGGAGAAGACAGCTTCCAGTTGCGGTACCTGAACATGACTTATCCCAATAATCAAGGTGTCTGGCCATCGGAGCTAGGAGGACCTTTGTACCCACCAGACAGAGCACGTCTTTCCACACAGTTTCATGAGCAACTGCGACTAGACTGTCCTTCCTGCCCTGTGCTGTTAGACCATGAGGATGGATCCCTGGCAGCAGCAGCAGCAGCAGTACCTTCAGAGGGTTACTTGTTCCTCCCTCCTTGGCTGATCACTAGCTGGTGGTACAAAGGAAGACTGGGAATGTGGGATGCTCATTTGTGCCACGGTAAACAACTCAAGCATGTTTGCAATGTTTAAGTACTCATGCATCTGGTGTTGTTAAACTACTCATGCATCTGGTGTTGTTCCAATTTCATTGCCAATCCCTCTTGTCTTGAGTGCAATATCTACACAATAGAGTGTCTGAATAGCTAAGCTGTTTAACTGCTTAGCTGTCAAACTTTTTACATGTTTTATATGCCGCTCAATGATGTTTTACACTCTCTCTCCCTGGTATTTCATGTCTCACTTGTCATGGCGATCCTGACAGGCCCAAAACCAAGATCCCCCTTAGGCCATGTTCATTGGGTGCAAAATGCATGTGAATTCCATGCAAATAGTGTTAAGGCAATACCACTTATGGCGTCCTGGCACTACAACTGGACGGCTGCCCATGCAGTACAAGGCGACCATGTATACTTGGCCAGCCAGGATACACATGGCAAACCTCTAGAAACACCTGTACCTCACATCATTGCCCTGGCACCTGCAGTACAAGCATCACTAGCACACTTGCCTGACTATGCCGCCATGCAACTTATGATGCAGCATCTTGCCAAGCTTGCCATCCTGTCTGGTAGAGTACCGGTGTGGCCCACCGTGGATTGCTCAGCAAGCTATGCTGCAAACAAGACACAGCATGATTGGCTGCCTGCACCCTTTAAAGACGGAGCTCTACCCACTACTGACTGGATCGTCTACTTTGATCATAACTGGAAGAATCACATGTGCCACAGGATGCAACTGGATGAACCTGAATGCTTGTTTGAGGGCCGTGGGATGACTGTTTGGGAGCTGGAGCATTACAAGATGCATCATATACTGAAGAGTGGTCTTGAGGCAGAGGGCACAGCACTATCAGTGTCAGATGTACATCCAAAAGCTGGATTGAATGCTGTCGCCGTTGGCCCATACATTCACTTATGGAGAAATCAGGTGCTGAATCAAAATATGCATGTATCGAGCTTAACCTCACCCACTAATTTACCATAAATGTACATCTTTCTGTTTTGAAGCCTCTAACAAAGACAGAGAGGCATTCTGTGATATGTTATCTTCATTTCTTCTTAGAGCTCTCCTGTTGGGGAAAGGAGACCGCTCGGTGAAATTGTGCGGGAGATACTAGTCCAGCATGAGGCACAGCCTGTCCTTTGGCTTTTGGATTTGCCTGATATTCACATCCCCCCTTCTTTGCCTGAGTTGCAAGAGCAGTACGAAGACCTGATTCAGGGATGCCGCGCTTTGCACTGCTCAGGTTGTGGAGATAATGATGATCAATGCAGCTGGCCACTGCCGGAATGATGATGATCAATGCAGCTGGCCACTGATGATGATGATCAATGCAGCTGGCCACTGATGATGATGATCAATGCAGCTGGCCACTGATAATGATGACCAATGCAGCTGGCCACTGCCGGAATTCTCTGATGTATCATCGTAACATTTAAAATTACTTACAGTAGTTGTGTCTCTTCACGGAGTACTATTTGTTGAAGGCATCGCACTATACAGGAAATAAACAATAAGGCATGTGATGATGGGTACTAGGTACTATTGTCAATAAGATATCAAATCCTCGTTTTTGGTATCAGGAATTTTTAAGTTATATGAAACAAATCGCCCTGTACTACTCCAAGGCTAGTGACCATGTAAATAAGTAGCACTTTTGGCAATCTTCCTCAGCTGCTTGGCTTCAGATATGACAGCCTGCACTAGAGACATGCCCAAAGGCAGAAATAGAGGGACATACACACCAACCAGGTGCGAGGGGGGATAGCTCAACTGAGCAAGAATGGCTGGATTAGAAAAGGCAGCCTCCGCAAAGCTGTGCGCCATACCAGCAGCTTTGCAAGCATTAGCATAGTCCCCTTTCTGAGCAGCCTCCACTGCCTGGTCTAGGGATGCAAGTGCCTGGTGTACCTTTAAACAGAAAAAAAATAGGTAAGTCTCGAATGGGATGGACTTAACTTATGAAGGCGTCTTTATGGCAATGACTCAGCCGTCATTGCAAGAACAGTTTGCATGGAGCACAGGAACTGCATTGAAGAGAGCACAGGAGTCTTTGTGCTTAGTCTTAAGCTAGTCGACAAACAGAAAAAAACCACGCCTTCAGAAGTGTCTTCATCTGTATCCACACTCTAACACAAGATGAGGCACCTGCTGACCAATCAGATCTGGCATCTCAAGGTTTCGAAGCTCGAGCACCATGAGTGACAGACTGTTGAGGAGCTCAGCTGCGGACTTGACAGCATCTGCTGACCGCCTTCGCATTAGACCATCCACTTCCCATAGTGTGAACCCGGAGTGTGGAGCATCCAAGAAATGTACACTCCAACTGACAGACTCTAACGATGCACTATCCATTTTTCCATCTAATGAATTGCTGACAGATGCCTCTGCTGCATCTACTTGTCCTAAAATGGTACTGCCCTCAGAGTTTGTCTGCACATCTGTTGCAGGAAAGTAGTAAATACCTCCTCGCCCAAATTTCTGTCTGAGTGTGTCTGTTGAGTCTGTTAAGAGCAATGCTCTTAAAGTGGTGACAATTGAGGAGACTAGGATCTCTTCCTGAGTCTTAGTCAGGGGATGCTGTCTGTCCCTTCCTGCTGCCCCTCTGCTTGGTATTTGCACCAACACCTCAGGGTTTAGGATGTGGACCCCTCCCCAGGAGGGCAGGTAGAAGCTGTTGGTGGGAGATGGGACCTTGCCTGGTCCAGGCAGCAGTACAACCAGTGGCCTCTGCTCTGGCGGCGGTACGTAAGTCACGAAGTGCAGTACATGCTCAGGTACGCCATTTGAAGGATTCACGGCGGCCTGCAGATCTACACCAGCACCTTCATACTTCCTAGAACCTCCACCTACATTCAATCCCCAATGTCCATCTACAAATCTAGGCAATTTACTCTGAGGAAGCACATATGAGGTGTGATTATCACTCCATGCTCCTTTAACAGAAGTGGTAGTATACAGCAGAACCTGAAAGGAACAAAATGCATTTATATCTGATTTCTGGCACATAGTATTGTGATAGAAATTTAGGGCTCTTCATACTGGAGGGAACTCATCTACTATGAGGCACACCCCACTGAAGATGATAGTCCCTGCAAGTGCCTCTTGGTTCTCAATTCTACCTGGCTCTCAAAGGACAGGCTGAGAGCTGGTGAGAGCACTTCCTTCACAGGCTCCAGCAACAATTGAGACAGCTGATCAAAGTCTCCCCACACCAGGTAACCCAGTTCTGGATCTGCATTACACAAACTGAGAGACAGCAGCAACTCTCCAGCTGCTGACACTGGCAGGCCCTGCTGACTAGGATGAAGCGTCCCAAGTGTTGGAGCTTGTGCTTCTCCATCTACAGCCAGGAGTTAGTGGAAGGTTGTCAGCTCTGCTACAGAATCTGTTTGGGTATCTGCATGATACATGCTATGATTGAGGATCATGACCACAAGACACTGCATCCAATACTAGGGCTCACATATGTCTCAAAAGTTCAAGGGCTGGCAAACCTTCGAGCAGCACACGTTACAAATATTTGTTTGGGAATGACTGAAACTGCTTGAAGGGGCAGTTTACGAGCTTTTGAGATATTTTGGGAGGGATGTCATGAACAATAGTCTCACTGCATTGGAAATGGCTGGCCCTGTATACTGTGAGCAATGCATTCCATGGCTGCACTCAGCTGATGAATGAAATATACTCCCTAACAGTAATGTGCAACTGTGCTCCATAACTGAGAGGCATGATCAGCATATGTGTTAACATCATCATACTGTGCATCCTTACCCATTGAATCAGAGGCATCATCAACATAGCTCACCATAGTCAACATAGCTCACCATAGTCAACATAGCTCACCATAGTCAACATAGCTCACCATAGTCAACACAGCTCACCATAGTCAACACAGCTCACCATAGTCAACACAGCTCACCATAGTCAACACAGCTCACCATAGTCAACACAGCTCACCATAGTCAACACAGCTCACCATAGTCAACATAGCTCACCATAGTCAACACAGCTCACCATAGTCCTGCCAAAAAGCAGCGGCTAATATGGGAACAGTCCTATCCAGAGCATTTCTCAGTACATGCCGTTGAATAGAGAGCATCGTGTCAGAGTCGGGGTGGACAATCTGAGGCAATGTAAGCACAGCTGCCCTCTGGCTACCAATGATCAGCTCTGCAGCTGGGCCTTCTGGACTTGCCTCTGGGGTGTCATGGATTGCAAATGAACTTGTCATACTAGATACTATCAAGAAATAAGTGCCAGGCTCATCTCTGAGGCTGTGAAGGCGCTCCATAAGCTTATCCGGGTGCACAGGCTGTTCATCAGCAGCAGAGAGTTCTTGCAATGATGAACCACCAGGCTTCAGCATGGCAGCCATGTCTCCCAGTATTCCCACTGCCATGGCCAGACAGTCTGCTTCACCTCTAACTGAAGCAGCAGCTTCTGCTCCTTGGATAGGGGAACCATGCATGACGCTCTGAGACCGCCATGTGAGGCACATGCAGTCTGTTGCGTTGGTTCCGGTGATGACATGCACATGCATCCCTTTCTCTACCTGAGGCATGGTGTACAGACTTGAGATATACAGGGCACCTGGTATCAGCATGATACATGTTGCATGTTGTGAGAGATGCCTGTTCATTCACCTGAGGGCTTGTCTCCCTGTCAAGTAAGAGACGACTGGAAACTTGCTCCAGAACAACATTAGCAAACCGTTCTTAGGAACAGAGATCGAGAAACACACAATTTTTAAGTATATATTGCACGCTCTCTATAAAAACTGTAACGCATAAACGAGATAATGCAGTGCATGGGTGGACATTCTGCATATAATCGTTTACAGCAAACATCTATCACATCATGCATATCTCTAATGTTTATAACTGTTCAATGGATATGATGATGAGTGCTGTGGCAAGCTGAGGGTGTTACCTGAGTGCCTGAAATGTAAGATTATAAGAATTTTAATGGGGAGCTTAAATCCAACTGTTATTGAGGTAAGAATGCCTTGCATCCCGTCATGTGGGAGGTTGGGACGTTGAATTTTAGTTAGCTTCCACCAAATTGGGGCTCCTATAATGAAAGATGGCACATATCAGAAGAATAATGTTCTTTGAGGGCGAAAGATAACATGAAGCAGTCTTACCTGCGAGTAAGAACAAGAAAATCCATAACAAGATGTATGTCTTTCCTCTGGCCATCCTTTCCCTATAACTTTTGTAAACCTACATGGATTAGGAGTTGGAACGTGGTTGAAATGATCTTACGAAAGGAGTGAAATTCATGTTTCACAGCTTCGAAAGCACGAATGTGTGACCGTTTACAAATTATAAATGCACCAACGTCATTAACCTGCTAACAAGTTCCAGCGAACATAGGATAAAGTACCTAGGCACCAGCGTAGACTCTTGCGCATTCAATCATCATCATCTTAAATTGATGTAATCACCAGTGAGGTCCTTGCGACACCACTCCCAAAACAAGCAGCGACAACCATCTACTTATTTCTTTCTTCAGCACATTTTCAGAGCAGCAGACACAAATCAGAATGGGACAGATCAGTGATCTCGCATGAGTATCTAATAAGCTTATTGAAATAAATGCAATCCCCAATGACATACCAGCAACTTGTGTAATGAGAGCAGAATGTTTTTAAGATCTGATTGATCAAGAGAAATCGATGGTGATCAAATAATGAAAGCTTTTCCAAACTCATAATTATTCGCCATGGCTATCAATTTTCAACCACTGTAATCAGCACAAAGTAACTGAGGGACAATTACAGCTGGGCTATATCCAGGTCGTGAGCTTCCTAGATAGTATGTGGCAGAGTCTGGGTGGCTGGGATCCTGGCTCTTGGTAATGACTTCCATAAGTATGACACCACAGTATGAGTTTGCAGTTGCCCAGTAGCCCAATATAGAAGGTGCGTTTAGGGGAGTAGAGGTTGTCTGAAAGTACAAGCTAACTGTTAAAAATATGATGACAATTATGGGAGAGGTCATTCAGGCTCCCTACATCAGTGTTAGGATGCATCAAAATACTTAGTCATCATATTGCTTTGTACCTACCTGAGATATTGGAGCATGTGTTATGAGAACTATTCCCGCAGCAACGGAGATACATTCTGGGTTGTTGTATGTCAAATTTAGAGCCACGAACAGTTTTGATATGTAGGGACTGCCGCACTGAGGGTTAGATGGACCAGACTACGAACAGCACAATAAAGTAGATTTGTTAATTGATCAAAGTTTCAAAGTTGGTAATGTCAATAAATTGACTCAAGCACCTCAAGAAGAATTGCTAGGGTTCCCGCCGTTGCAGCGGGTAAAGGCGGAAAGGGATGAGATGTGGGGACGGGCGATGGTGGAGGAGGTGATGAGGTAGGTGATTTATGGAATGGTGAAGGGACAGACGAGGAGGCAGGCGATATGGATCGTGCTGGGTGAGATTTCTTGTGATGTGGGGATATATGTTTCGATGGGGATTTCATCATAGTAGGCGATAAGTAAGGAGAAGAATTTGGCGGAGGGGCTTTCAGCGGTGAAGGAGATGGTGGTACATGCAGAGGAGGGGGGGGAGGGCCCTTTTTTGGTGGGGGGAGGAGGCTTAAATCTTCTTGGAATAAATGGAGGGAAAGGAGGAGGAGGAGCAATAGCGGCAATCATCACCGCTTTTGCGGTCAGTATGATGATGGCTGAAAAAAACAAAGTGCAAGACATAATGTTACCTTCGCCTGCAGAAATTTAAATGTGAAGAGATTTGCATGTTAAGTACAACTGTAGCACTGTAGCACTGGAGACAGGCCCACGACGCCGATCACAACAGAATCATTTTTGAGTACTTCGATATTAGCCTCACCCTCACTTGAAAGCACTATACATCTTGCGCCATAACCAGGCAGTATGCCGATTACAATCCACGCTCCGCAATGGCTTGTTAGGAGACTCTATTATGATCATGGATGCTACTTCCACCTCTCAACTCCCACCTGGTGTCATCTCCACTCGATTACCCACTTGGCTCACACCCCGCACACCTCCCCACCTCCCACCGACCTTTGATCCCCAAAAAATACGTCCAGATATCCTTCTCATTGAAGGCTTCAGTCACTCACATTACAATCATCTCCTCTCTAACAGTCTCCTCTGCCCCACACATCGCCACTACCATAAAACCATATCTACCCTCCAATCTACTTGTACACTCCACATCATTGAGGTGGGATATACTTCTGATACCTCATATTACAACACACTCACCCGCAAATCTAGTCAGCACCTTCTTCTCTGTCAAGTACTTACATTCAATGGTTGGCGCCTTGCCCTCTCAGCCTGACATGACTCCCATGCCCTGCTCCGTCCGGTTTCTGTCCCCTCTCTTTCCACTTTTCCAACTCCCCCCCTCCCTCCTAATCCTTCTCCTTCGCGCTTTACCCCTATTCTTCCTATTCCATTCCCTTCCAGCACCCCTACCGTACATCTTATTCTCATTGGTATCAGTGGAACTTTATTCTATCCTCTCCCAACAACTTTGCACCTCTTAGGTATCTCCATCCCGGCTGCTCATAGCCTATACCGCTCTCTGACTCGTCACTCCATTTTCTCTTTCACCTGCATCCTTCGTACCCGTCGTAAACTTGAACACTCCTTTTCCCCTCCCATTCTTTTAGATCATCCTCCCTAGTTTTTTTTCATACTTTTGAACGGTGAGGCAGAGTTCTTCTGTCCTCTACGTCAAGCTACGCTTCGGCGTTTTATTATTATTATTAGCAGAGTTCTGTGCATTCATCCAATATAAATCCTATTACCAACTGATGACCATATTATGATATTGGACGGAAGTGCGTACGACCATGCACAGTATTGGCGCATGGAAATGTCTAACATCAGCGGCTAACTGTCATTTCCGCTTAAATTATAGTGAGGTACACTTTCCGGAAAAACTCTGGAAAGGAAGATACGTTGCTGCATACGAGTGCCTATGACAGGCAACTCAGTTCGACAGGCAGGGCAAATGTAATGCCTATAAATATCAACGCCGTTTGCACCGTTCAAAGTCCACTAGGTACCAGGTTTTATTATAGAATGATGTATGAGCATTGGTCGTGATTGATTTCTTAGGTATCCTAAGTTTGTTACTACTGATCATGCTCATTTAATTTAACTTAGCACGAGAGAGAAGAGAAAATTACTCATTGGTGTCTATTGGTTTCTACCTAGGTAGTTTCATTTCATCAAACTAAAAATGTATGTAGCAGGAATTCAAAGTGTGATAAAGGCTAAGGCTAAAGAATCAAGATCCAGGAGTGAATCATCATTGTTTCCAAAGAATCAGTTAGCAACATCAATAAGGAGAAAGTGAGGTGATGAGGGTGGGGAAATAGCGGAAGATAGATCACTGATTAATCACTACTACTGCCAACAAAGAAAAAGCTAGATAGTTTAATCAGGTTTTTTTTTCAGCCCGAGAGAACTTACAAGAAGGGAAACTCTCAGAACAGAAATCTCAAGTGAATGGTTCAAGGTCTCTGAACAGGGAATTTATTATAAGTGTAAATCGGATACTAGGTTTGCATAAACAAAAACAATTTCTTATTCTGAGTAATGAAGACCTTTCATGCAGGCACATGCGTCGTCCTTTATGAGGTGATCTTGTTGGATGTATTGGCTCACAGTTAAAATGGTAAGCGCATTTTATGTTTACAAGCAGTGCTTTTCACTAATCTTCATAAGTCCTTCAAAGAGTTTCCACATTGTCTACTACCTTGACTTTCTCTGTGATGAGTCTGCCCGCAATTTAATCAAGAAGGCTAGGCAGCATTTTTTATTGTTGTAATGCAAATTACAGATTCTAATTTCAGCAGCCATGGACAATAGTACAATGACCGAATACTGTGGACAACCACCTCGGAAGTAGGCAGTGCCTATCATTATATGCCATGAAAAAGCTGGAGACATAAGGTTGGAGACAGCACAACTCATCACATTGACAAACTTTATTGAATTCAAAATTATTGTCAACTGCAGTCAGAAACCATTGAATTCCATACATGACAGGCTACGCGGCCACAGATGACAGGAGATTAGTCATACTTAGGTACATTTAAACTAGTCTCAGATTAGACACTGAGGTTTGTGTAGTTTGTGACCGTCATCCAATCACAAAGAATTAAAACAGTTTTTTATTGCAGAAAGTATGATTTCAATGAATGACACAAATGTTCAACAACTTGGTTTGATCCAGACTGCATCACGTGATTAACTTATTTGCACACAGTATTAGCATTATTAGTAAAGACAAGAAAGTCTACATACTAAACAGAATTGTAACTTAATTCACGAACAGATTGACTCATTATATTATTTTCTGGCTACACTATGCAAAACTTATATTTGAAGCCTTGGTCATAACTGCTCTTGTATACTAGCTGAACTTTTATGATCTAAGTGCAACAAGCAATAACACTTCAAGAGCATACTTTTGAGTGACACAACCAAAGCCGAGGAAATTTAACATGATTCAACAATCAGGCCATCACCAAAATCAGAGGTCATCATGCTGAAGACTTATACTGCTTTAATAATGCCGTGCAATCAAAAGCTAGAGCTCTAAAAGGTTTTCAACCACTGTAATCAGCACAAAGTAACTGAGGGACAATTACAGCTGGGCTATATCCAGGTCGTGAGCTTCCTAGATAGTATGTGGCAGAGTCTGGGTGGCTGGGATCCTGGCTCTTGGTAATGACTTCCATAAGTATGACACCACAGTATGAGTTTGCAGTTGCCCAGTAGCCCAATATAGAAGGTGCGTTTAGGGGAGTAGAGGTTGTCTGAAAGTACAAGATAACTGTTAAAAATATGATGACTCTGGGGAAGGTTATCCAGGAGGCTCCCTCCAGCACTCTATCTATGCATCACAAATTAATCAAAACATTGCTCCATACCTGAGATATTGGAGCTTGGACGATGATAACTATTCCAACAGCAACAGAGAGACATGTTGGGTTGTTATATGTCAGATTCAGAGCCGCAAACAGTTTTGATACGTAGGGACTGCCGCACTGAGGGTTAGACGGACCAGACTACAAAAAAAGGAGAAACAGTGATCAATAATTCGTCTGTTAGCGATAATTAGGATGCAAAGATGAAATCAGATAACCCATTGCAGTTCATATATTCATTAGGCATCTCAAAGTAAGATTGTCATCATGGCAATTCACCTCTAAGATAATCGCCAAAGTCCCTTGGGTAACAGGAGGAGGAAATCTTCCGAGGGGCGGAGGTGAGAGAGAAGGGGCAGAATGCGCGGGTGAAGGGTAAGATGAGGTTTTCGATGGAGGAGGCTTCTTATGCTTCTGATGCTTCTTATGCTTCTTGGCAGGAGAGTTTTTTTTTGGAGATTTATTAGGGGAGGGGATTTTCGACAACGGAGGCGATGGAGGAGACGGTGGCGAGGGTGGCGCAGGAGACGGTGAAATCGGATGAGATTTCTTTGATGGAGGAGGAGGAGGTGGCTTAAAAATACTCGGAGGAAATGGAGGAAAGGGAGGAGGGGGTGGTAAGACAGCAATCGTAGAAGCCCCGGCAAATAGCATGATCATGGCTGACAAATGTACTGTGAACGACATCTTGATGTTATTGGCAACAGGTGACAGCAAGCACAAGAACGATGAGAGGCGAGACACAAAAGGGATTATGCAATCCAAAGTCAGACATGCCCAATCGTCCCGCACCCCTTCTTCGACATGCGGAAGCGGACTTTATAAGAGAGATGGCCTTATAAGATTTGCGCTACCTTTTAATGACAGTAAATCTGTGTTATGAGCGAGGAAAACCTTGACCTGAAGGTGCGTACCAGAACGAATAAGCGACATGGATAGTTAATATTGAGGATATGCTGAAAATGAGTGATTTTGAACTGAATACGCTACTGCAAGTTGGTGCTAGGAATACCGAGGTGTAAGCGCCTTCCTAATTAGGTACCTACTGTAGCCCTGCTAGGTCACGATTGTTATCACAACCCCGGCTCAAAGTGCATGCCTGGTTTTCTTAAAAACATATTTGTTGCACCTGCAGACGTATCTGAAACTTATGAGTTATGACATTGCATGCTTTTGTTAATCAGCATTATTAACATGTATCATTGAGAACACTTATATCATTGAGAACTAACAGATCAATAATTCAAAATTAGAAGTTTTTCATATCCTCTGACAAGGATTCTGAACTGCGCATACCTTTCTAACTTCAGGCTCAGCGGGCATCATGATTACACGTACATGGGTAGTCAAAACATGAAACCAAGGCCTTGCCTCCATCCATTCTTGAACATAAATTTCTGGCCAGAAATCAGGCAGATGAGTTTCTGCTGATGACTTCCCAATGGGTTCAAGAGGTATGAAATGCAACAGCTACATCCCTCGTGGAGTCCCATTTGACGTTGGTTTGGCCAAGGTCCGTAGAACAGGGGGTGGAGTGTCTAAACTAGTTGGGTGGAGTGTGCAATTTGTGCATCAGAAGAAATCTGAATCGCTAGGCTCAATTATTGAGGTAAGCACGGGAGAAACAGAACTAACTGAAATTCAGTGTCACTGATTTTGGAATGTAATCACTATGTGGTTACAATAATGAGGATGAGTTCGTGTGTGTATGGAGGGACCGTTTACTGAAGTGACTGCATGGCATGTTGTGCTGCTTTTCACCCATTTAATGTCACATGAAGGAACCATATTTGAAGTAAGTGCTTAATTGTTTTGAACTGCTTTTAACCCTTGAATGTGATATGAGAAAGTGTTTATACTGTATAGGTCATATTCCCATCGAGGCGTCAGAAGAAGGGCACTGCCATACAGGACATAAATGCAACCAGCATGCACGACGTTCTCATCAAGTCACAGCTCCCTTCTGTCTTGCAGCCACAGGGTTATCAGGGTGTGGAGGAGCACATCATTCCTCTAAATGAGCACTTCGTGCAAAGTGTGGATCTTCAAAGAGAGGTCATAGAGGTCCAGCTGCCAAGAGGTGTGAATCTGATAACAAGGAAGTCAGGACTAAGATGAAGGTTTGTACATTGATATGATTGAAAAATATGTGAATTTTATTTTCTATCGGCAGACAAGGTTTGTTTTATGTTAGAAGCTGACTTTGCTACAGACAATGAGAGGCATTAAATCAAACTGGGGTAACTCCAGAAAGAACAGAACCAAGATGTTCTACATAACCTAACAATGTTTTTAGTGTTACGACAAGGTGGACTGCTATTAGGTCTTCCAAATTTTTATGACATTGCCGCTTTTGAGACCCTGAAACTAAACACAAATTCTTGGAGACTAACTTGATTCCATGATTCTAATTCTCTTCTCCTAGGGTTCCTGTCGTTGGGCCGCCGCAGCTTGTACTTGGGATACTTGGCACAACAACTGCCTCAGTTTGCTCGTAAACAAGAGCAGCAACAGCCTGGACTCGCTCGTGCTGGTTGTATAGAGATGCTGTGAGTAATCATGATTCAACGTTGTGTAGTAGAGCCTGCACAGAGATGCTGTGAGTGATCATGATGTAACCTTGTGTAGTAGAGCCTGCACAGAGATGTTGTGAGTGAGCACGATGTAACCTTGCGTAGTATAGCCTGCACAGAGATATTGTGAGTGAGCACGATGTAACCTTGTGTAGTGTAGCCTGCACAGAGATGCTGTGAGTGATCATGATGCAGCGTTTGATAATAGAGCCTGCACAGAGATGTTGTGAGTGATCATGATGCAGCCTTTTGTACTCCTAGAATGCCGTACTCCTGTGTATTCATCTTGTCTCATCCAGCAGCCGCAACTGTCTCAGCCTTGAAACCTCTGTGTGGAAACAAGCAGTGTCTGAAGCACATCCATGATTACAATCTACTGGGACTGCTACAGGTGCATGCCCACACGGAAAGCCCTGCAGGAGGCAGGACGCAAAGACCTGGTTGATTTGGTGTTGAAGTGTGGAGGTAGGCTGTGCTCTACACACAGATCACAAGCATTATCTCTTGCAATGCTTAAAAAAATGAGGCTGGCTTCTGGCTTCATACTTCAAGCACTTACCTCATCTTCAAGAAGGCTGTGGTACCTTCCCCTGACAGGTTTCTCTGAAGTTGCTGTTGAGCTTGGGATGAGAAGCAAGAGAAGACCCGCCGGTTATTGGGATGTAAGTTATTAAGACCCGCAGGTTATTGGGATGTAAGTTATTAAGACCCACAGGTTATTGGGATGTAAGTTATTAAGACCCGCAGGTTATTGGGATGTAAGTTATTAAGACCCGCAGGTTATTGGGATGTAAGTTATTAAGACCCGCAGGTTATTGGGATGTAAGTTATTAAGGCCTGCAGGTTATTGGGATGTATGTTATTAAGACCTGCAGGTTATTGGGATGTAAGTTATTAAGACCTGCAGGTTATTGGGATGTAAGTTATTAAGACCCACAGGTTATTGGGATGTATGTTATTAAGACACTAGCAGCTGGTGATTATGAAAGGATGCTATTGGAGGCTCTTTCATAGCATGCCATATGTCATGATCATGATGTGAGTTTCCTTTCTTGGGTGCGTTTTGTTGCCAAGAGACAAAAGCTTGTTGCAGCATCATTGGCCTCTACAGCTTGTGTTGCTCAAGATTAAATCCATTAATCTGGCATTTACATCTTACTCCTATTAATGCATTTTGGCCCTGGCGGCATCCGCCTTCTCTTGCACAGAATCCAGAACATTTGGATGCTGAGCTCAGAGCCTTTATTGCTAGCCAGTGGTTACAGCTGGAGCGTCCAAGTGAGAGCGATCAGCCAGGGAAGCCGTACTTCTACAATCAGGTGTCAGGACGGATTGTGTCCCGCCTGCCTGGTGGCTTAAGTCTACAAGATGTGAGGGGTTTGGCGGAGCGGGAGAATGCGCATGAACGTGTGATGCCTTCTAGCAATATGCTGATGGAGGGTGAGTGTAAGAGTGATACCTTTTTTCAACATTATCTTAATTGAGAGTGAGAGTAAGAGCGTAAGAGTAATGCCTCCCCGCAGTGTGTTGATGGAGGGTAAGAATGTAAGAGTAATGCCTCCCTGCAGTGTGTTGATGGAGGTTTCAGCACATGTCATCAGTTGTGTCAATAAGCTGTACTTATCAGGATCATAATGATATTTTGAAATTGATCTCGTTTTGTATGGCCTCGAGGCTTGGATGGATTTAAATGAATTGCAGGCTACAACTTTGAAGTTGTCCTAGATGACTCAAACAGTTCATAAATCTAATGATTAAGTGCATGATTGTTCACAGTTTCATCCTATTTAGCTCATTACGCATACATTGTTGTGATGACAAAGTGGGACGATATGATCTGCACCACGCAATCGTGAGCCAAGGAGGATATCTGTCAGTTGGGCACTTGCTTGAGCGACGACCCCCCAGGGAGGGGCGGGAGCCCATCATACACTCCAAGCAAGAACTGATCGAGGAAATTTCATGGTTCATTCAGCAACAGCAGCAGCAGCAGAAAAAGGAGAGGGAGCAGCAATCAGATGAGGCTGAGTATTTGGAGGCATCCCCCTGCCAGGCCAGGGCTGATGAAACTCTTGAGGAGGACAAAGGTAAGGTAACATTTTATTACACTTGAGGAGAGAGGATGAGGTAGTGTGGAGCTTCAACTGTGACATGTGCTGCTAGTAGGTAGTGTGGAGCATCAACTGTGACATGTGCTGCTAGTAGGTAGTGTGGAGCATCAACTGTGACATGTGCTGCTAGTAGGTAGTGTGGAGCATCAACTGTGACATGTGCTGCTAGTAGGTAGTGTGGAGCATCAACCGTGACATGTGCTGCTAGTAGGTAGTGTGGAGCATCAACTGTGACATGTGCTTCTAGTAGGTAGTGTGGAGCATCAACTGTGACATGTGCTGCTAGTAGATAGTGTGGAGCATCAACTGTGACATGTGCTTCTAGTAGGTAGTGTGGAGCATCAACTGTGACATGGGGTTTAGGAAAGAACTCAGTCATTTTACTTTTCATTCCCCAATGACAGCAGCTGAGCCCAATGTCATGACAGCCAAGAGTGCTTTCATGCCCACAGAGCGGGAATTCTTGGATACTGACCGTGCTGACATCATTAGTGTGAGTCCTGACATCATGCTGACATCATAAGGTTGAGTCCTGTCCAGATGCATAGTGATGGTTCTGGAGCTGCTGGAGAGAAATTGTGCATGTTGTCTCTTCTACGTTGGGTGCACATTGTCTTTTCTCCATTGCAAGTTTGGAACCTGTGTGTCTTCCTTTCTTTACAAGTTGTTCCTACCTATCCACACTTTATGCATTGCATGAAGATGCCAGGTCCTCTGTGCTGCAATTGTAAGAATGTCCTCACCCAGGTGCTTCATGTGCGCAGGCTATTCGTAGGTATGGGGGGTACAAGGTGGTTTCAGAGCTCATGGGGTTGCAGATACACCGTCGCCCTAGAGCCTTTTGGAAGGACATCAACAATGTTGTGGAGGAGGTCAAGAGCTTTGTGTCGTCATTGAAAGCATCATCTGAGGAAGATGAGGAAGGGCTACAAGACTCTGGTAGGTCATAGACATGTTAGATCCACATCAGTTTGGTGGATCATACACATGTTAGGTTCACATCAGTTTGGTGGGTCATACACATGTTAGGTCCACATCAGTTTGGTGGGTCATACACATGTTAGGTCCACATCAGTTTGGTGGGTCATACACATGTTAGGTCCACATCAGTTTGGTGGGTCATACACATGTTAGGTCCACATCAGTTTGGTGGGTCATACACATGTTAGGTCCACATCAGTTTGGTGGGTCATACACATGTTAGGTCCACATCAGTTTGGTGGGTCATTAGACTATGCATCTATTTACCACATTAAACGCTACAAGTCCTCATGGGGAATACGCTGAGGCTGAAGGAAGAGCCTCAGGGCCTGCCTTCATACGCTGTGATAAAATAATCAGTTCTTTCTCCAGGCGGGAAGGCCTTCCCTTCTTGTCAAATATTGCTTTCTATTTGCCACAAACTGTGACCACCAACAGACAAGCAACAGATGAGGGACATGGAGGCAGTTGAATGTGCTGATATGAACTCATCATGTGTACTTAGAGCCCATATGACTTAGTGAAACTGACTCATGCAGTATTGCATTTAAGTTATGTGCTCTTGTATCACCAAGGAAAAAGTGTGGAGGCTGGTGGTCACTTGGTGGTAGGCATTGATTTTAAGGAGTATCGATTGCCAACTCAGAAGATGCTCATTGAGGCTGGGCGCCAGGACCTACTGTATGCAATCCAGCTGCATGGGCATGAGACTGTTGCAAGGAGGTGAGCATGATGGATCCAGCTGCATGGGCTTGAGACTGTTGCAAGGAGGTGAGCATGATGGATCCAGCTGCATGGGCTTGAGACTGTTGCAAGGAGGTGAGCATGATGGACCCAGCTGCATGGGTTTGAGACTGTTGTAAGGAGGTGAGCATGATGGATGGACCTGTTAACTCCTGGGTTACTGATAGATGACGCTCATCATTCTAGTTTTATTCATCGCAAAGAAGGGTCTGCTTGGAAAGATCTGAATACAGGTGCCAGCCTTTTCAGAGGTCCTTCATTCATTTCTTTCTATTACTCCTGTAAGTGTCCAGATTTATGCACTTCTAAAAATGTTTCTTAAGGGCATGGTGGTTGTAACAACGGTGTCCATCTTGCTTAGGTGTGGAATGAAGGTGGAGCGCCGAGGATTACAAAAAGGAAGGCTGACAAATAGAATCATTGTCAAGGCCCTCTCCAATGGTTGCAGTTCTGTTGAGGACGTTATTGCTTGGCTTCGATCAGAAAAGGGCATTGAAGTCAATGCAATGATACTAGAGAAGTTCCTGGATAGTGGAGCTAAAAAAGTAGGACGTGCCTGGATAAAGAATGGCAATGGAATATATGTGCTCCCAGGCCCCTTTTGACATAAGATAGAAACAACAATAGCTACATAATGATCCTAGCACAGCTTCAAAGTACAGTTAAATGTCTTGGACATCATATCCACCTTTCTCGTACTTACGGCAAGCACCTGCTTCAATGCTTGGTGTACTTTCAGCACTACCTGCAATTATAAGAGTGATATCATTTAAGTCTTAGATTTGCCAATGAGGAAGAGATATCGTACGTGTAATTTCAGGAAGATCATAACGCTTTAAAACAGGCAAAGAAAATTGATAAAGTTGTCACAAAAAGAACTTAGTCTTCCAGATCTGAAATGTCTAAAAAAGTATGTTTTAGTGATATCGATGGGACAATTATGCATCAACCAGAGACGATTGATCCTGTGAGAACAGCAATATTATTTTTTGACAAGCTTTAAAAGCTATTCAATCATACCTGTTATTTTTACCTATCAGGGTGTGGAGGTGTTGTGCGCGCCACCTTCAGCCTCAGGACGAAGGGTCAGTACTCAACAGTAGGACTTGTTCAAACATCAGAATACTTATTGCTTCTAAAATAGGGCGTTATATCAGCTGGCACCATACAAGGAGTGGCCAAACTGAGGAGCCATGGAGTCAAATTTGCTGTGATCACTGGCGCTAGATTGTCCACACTTCTCATGCGTTTGCCATTCCTTCCAGCCTGCGATGCTTACGTATGCGAGAGTGGTAATTTTTAAGTCCACAAGCTCATACAATCACTTGATTACTGTGTTTATGCACTCTATAAAGTTTTGTAACAACATTTTAGTAAAGCTACTCACATCCTTACATGAGATATAAGGTGTTCCTTCATTTCAGGCGGGAGGATATTCTACCCAGGATCCCACCTAGACACTGGTGAGATCCAAAGATGAGAAAAGAGTTTCAAACAGAGTGAGAGGACGCCTATGCCTATATCAGGTTCATGAAGTAGGAAGCTGACGGCTACTTTTTATCCAGCATGTCCAATTAGGGAGGATGATATGTGGAGGGCGTCACAAGAAGGTGCAGGGCCTGTAGACCAGGACATAATAGAGCCTGAGAAGAGAGAGGTCAGAGTCATCATACCTGATTTGGATACCTATTCTGACATTTAAGGCTGTCAGATAAGTGGCTTTCGACACTTCTGACCGACATTTCAGTATCTTCAGTATTGCCTCGCTGCAAAATAACATACTTCTTATCAGAATTTTTTGATTGTGCCGATCATCAATCTGTGCATATCTCCTCTTTACACTTGTTTTCTGCTTGAGCGCTTAATATCATATGATATGATTTGAATGTTTTAGGGGCTGTTGTGGACTTTCTACAGAGAGTTAAAGCAGCAAGGATGGACCATTGATGCCAATGGATACACTACCAGCATCAGGTGAGTAGTACCTCTGTTGGAATTGTCAACTTAGAATCGATAGACAAAGGAAAGCACGCGGTATCGCTGCAACCAATGCTGATTCAGTCAGCATGTTGGTCATTGAAATGTAGCCTTACCAGGACCTCTTTATGGCACGTTTTTGATAGGGTGCATGCCAAGAATGGAAAAAGTATGGCAGAGTTGCAAAGTTTAGCTTCGCCTGCACCCTCTGGCTTAAGCTGCAGCTTCAACCTAGGTGCTGCTGACTTCTACCCAGCAACAAGTGGCAAACTTCAAGCTGCTAAGTAGGTAACACTTTGAGGAGCAAGGAAGTATCACTCATGTTGACTCACATGAGGTGAGGCGCCGAGGAGTAGCTCAAATACAGCAAAATATGCTTGAGGACGCTCTGCGCATGGCAAGTTGCATCCATCACTGTCATCATGTACATGCAGGTATCTCATGAAATGTTGGAGCATTGACTCAAAAGATTCTGTCTTCTTGTGCGATGATGACAACGACATGGAGCTGGCATTGCAAGTCGGGAAAGCCTTTTTACCCAGCATCACATCGGTGAGGTGCTCGGTATGCCCATGCATGTCATCTTATAATGAAGTAGATCCTCCGTCTAAGTATTCACTAATATATCTTTATAATGTGCTTATTTAGATGCAGCATGCAGCAGCTGTCTGCTACTTTCTAAATATTGTCTTGAGACTAGTTCAGAATGTCTACTATGGGGCACTGTTTTTGTTGCCATGAGCCCTACTATCTTGATTACCAACATTATTTGTACAGGATTCTGTTAGGATGGCTATTGACGCTAATAAAGACCAGTTTGTGACCGCAACTAAGCAAGGGACAGCTGCTAGTGAGGAGATGATAGAAGCAGTGATGCAACACTTTCAATTGTGAAGGGTTTATGGGTTTACCGGATGTACATGACCCGGCTGCTTAAGTCGACCATTACGCAGAAGCATTACATTTATTTGCCTTTGATTGAGCCCTCATGAAATGCATACCTCTGGAATGTTGCTTTTCTTCAGAACATGTCGGCAGGAGGCTGATGGTTTTAAACTACAACTCCTCTGAAGGCATCCAATGATGTTCTATGTGCCAAATCAAGTCAAAAGAATCTATTTGAGACTTCTACAGAACATAGTAGTGCCATTTCTAACAACAAAGAAAACTTGAGTCAATGAGCAACTGTCGTTGAGAACCAGGCCTGCATTATGTTGTGTCAGGAAGCACAGATGTCTAATAGTGACTGAGGCATGCATCTTTGCACGAAGAGCAGGTAATGAACATACTCTCTGCTCCTGCCTAAGAATGCTGCTGGCTGGTAAGGCACAATCTGGAGTGTAAGCACTGCTGACAAAACAGTGAGGGAGCACGCAGCTGACCAGCTCTCCATCCTCACACTGTCTGGCCCACCTTTCGCTCAACTCAGATTCATGGAATATGGGCTTGTTGAAGAGCACAGTCTTCGGGGCCTCTTTGGCAACATCATGCAGCAGTGCGCATGCCAATTGGCTCTTTGAGTCTTCTGTGCCTCATGCCTTATCAACCTTGCTCCACATCTTCTCGTGTCTCCTGCCGAGCAGACCTAGGAACGTAGGCTTGGAAACCTGTGCGGACCTTTCTTCCTGCCACTGAATCCTCTGAGGCGTTGGCAGCATTCTTGGCCAAAATCTGCCTCACAGTTGAGGCAGCAGAGGCAGACACAGCTGCTGTTGCAGCAGCAGCAGCTGCTATTGCAGCAGAATTTGAGGCTGCTGGTACTGTTATAGCCACCCTTTGATGAGAGTTCTTTTCTTCAGCTCTTTCCTCCTTATTTCTGTTTGAGGTTTGAGGGTTTGAAGCGCCCTTGCCATTCCTCCTTGCAGCTGCTTCTTTTTGAGGATCTGATGCATTTAATGGCACCTCAGCTCTCTTGTTTGAAGCAACCTCTTTCCTAGCACTTTCTGGACGATCTTGTTTACTGAAGGACTTGCATCCAGCAGTCCCAGAATCAGTCTGGACAACGCCTTTGTTGCCATTTTTAACAACTAGGATCACTTTTGGTGCAGAAGGCGCAACCGAGGCAGAAGATGATGCTCCCTTATTAGAGGCCTTGGTGTTGCCATCTCTCACACTTCTGGTATTGGCACTGCTCTTGTCATCAGCATGTGGATCCAAGTTACCCTTTGACACAGAGACGCCCTTTGCAGCGCCAGACTTCAGATCTGATGACTTAATCAACACATACTTCTGAGGCTGGGATGCTGTTTTATTATTTAAAGGCTCCTCCAATTTTTTGGAGGTAGGCTGATGATAAGAAAAAGCAAATATAGAGATGAGATGGTAATTCTCAGACTTGGGAAAGAAATTATGTTTCTATTAATTGAACGTGGAGGTTACATCAAGCAGTTGTGAATCCATGTAGTACACCACTTCCTATTGCCACCAATCAGCCCCCAAGGACAAAAACCAATTCCTAACAAACACAACAACTAATTACTAAAAGCGTACCAGCTGCGAAAAACCGAACATCAAAACTGCCTTATTGCGACAGATAAGGAGAGCATACAGAATTACAGGGTCATGCTGCAACTAACCTCAACCACCAACCCACCTTTTAACAGCACTCCGCTTGGGTCCACACTCCCAGACTCCTACTTACCTTTTAAGATCAGTGTGGTGTAAACAAGACATCCTCAACCATGACCCACCTGTTTGCTGGATGATGACACTGCCGATTCTTTCTTCTTTCCACGATGTTGACCCAGCTTCAAGGCAGGGTTTGAAGCATATTTCTGCTGAATAAATTCCATGAGAGGTGTCACCACAAGAGCACCTTGAGAACCTGGTGTGCTGCCTGCTGCTGCTGCCGCCTTCTCCTGAGCTTCTAGTTGAGCTGAGGCTGAAGGAAGAGCCTCAGGGCCTGCCTCCAATATCTTCAAGAACTCAATGTAATCAGGATCTGTAAAAGGAACACAGACATACTTCTGTTGTAAAAGAAACACGCACATGCTTGTGTTGTAAAAGGAACACACACATGAGTCTTATTGCATTGAAGATATTGATTACCTGCTGAAAGAAACTAGAGTACTCAGTACACGTGCCAGATAGTGGGTGCAAGGAAGTACCCCACCTTTGACAATTGTCCCATCTCGAACAGTCTTTTTCTCTGCAGAGTTGGGGATTTTCTGATAAGGGGCGTACTCTACACTGCATCTGTACTGATTGCCTTTAGCCCCCACAAACACATGACCATCGAATGCCAGTTTAAATGCTATTACTGCCTGTGCACAAGTACTGGAAAGGTTTGTGAATGGAAGTGGAGAAATTCAAAAAGATACGAGACGCTTTGTAGTGCTCGATGAAACGGGGAGCATGAAATGTAGCATAAAATGACAGACAGTACAATTCTCTCACCTGAGTAGATTTGAAATTGATGTATGCTCGACCAAAAACCACCTTCTTGGAACTGAGCAAGTAACAAAGTGTCCATGATTAATGAAACATAAGAGCTCTGTCACTAGTGCAATTGCAGGACAAAAATGTTGAAATGCATGACATGAATGGTGTGCAGCATCTACTCCATTACCTACCTGGCCTTTCCAGGGAAAAAACTGAACCAATCATACTGGCCTTCAATCAATTTCTCAACAGTCTGCTTGAACACATCCTCAGTAAGGGCTGGTGGTAGCCGCCTGACCCAATATCCATCATGTTAAAAGTCCTCAGCCTCTTGTCATGGAATCTTTCCCTTACCTGACAGCGACCTTTAACTTTGACATGAAGTATCAATATTACTCCATGATAACCGTACTAAACTGTTTACGAGATCTGAATATTCGCAGGCGGTTGGTTCCTAACAAGGATGAACACTTTGAAGTGTGGACACAGTGGATCTTATCACCAACAAGCACACGATGATGAGAGTGCACATTGGTCATGCATCCTTATCAAAACCAGACGGGTTTATACAATCACGAACTGACTTTGGGGAATTCTAATGGCCAAATATTTGCTCCTTCTAATGTGAACCAGGTTTGCAGGGTTGAAGTCCTTGAGATCTTAGCGCACACATATTGACACATTTATCTTTTGAGCAGACCTATAATGGAACGCACGCAATACATGCGATGCACATGTACGGAGTGGGAAGTTCAGGAACAGTTGTTCCCATGAAGAGAAAGGCAATTGGCACTGATCATATTCCAAGCAAGAGGGTCTCAGGATATTCTTTAGAAGAGGACATACATGATCTTCGGACATTAATCGAGAGTAAACTAATAACAGTGGTCGAAGCTTGCATCAAGGAAAACATTATTGAGATGGTAAGTTGAAGGGATCATGTTTATCTAAGTTATCTTTCCATGTGAGCATGGTGATTCTTTTGTCTCCAACAGATCCCTGAAGTACATGGCTTCCCCCTATCTCTGATCAAGAATGACTTCAAAGCCATGTTTAACAGAGTAAGATTTTCTGCAGCGCACTATGCTTACAGTAGACACTGGATCGCTATCAAATTCATGATATAGCTAAGGGTTTAGGGTTTGAAAGACTATAGGCCTCAGGTTTTTAACTTGATCGATAAGCATCAGCCGAATGTGGATTGCATTCTGAAGCCATCAGCCATGATGTCTTGACAGGACCTCAATCAAAAAAAGCTGGGAGCCCCTCGTCTGTCAGATGTTGTCTCCTACC
This sequence comes from Chlamydomonas eustigma, assembly GCA_002335675.1. Taxonomy (NCBI): domain Eukaryota; kingdom Viridiplantae; phylum Chlorophyta; class Chlorophyceae; order Chlamydomonadales; family Chlamydomonadaceae; genus Chlamydomonas; species Chlamydomonas eustigma. The sequence continues at coordinate 7,373 of BEGY01000046.1, read as the reverse complement.
ATGCAAGTGATATCGCCACCATCGTGATCACCAACACCCATGCAGCCATGGTAGTCCCCAGGCCAAACCAAGTATTCAGAGGCCTCAAGGCTCCTCCAAGAATTGCACCAGTTCGATCCGCTGGCAAGCTTTTAACACATTTTTCTGACACCCTCCCCTCATACTCTGCTGATAACCATCTTATGAGCAGGGCCAGTACTTCACCCAAATCAGATCAACCTGTGCTTGCTTCTAGCAACACCCTGAAGCCACAGCTACAAGTATCAAATGCCTCTCTTAACCCCAAGCCGCCCTTTGGGCCCATGTCAAGGCATCCATCTGTCAATGCTGCCGCTTTGATGGAATCACTCATAAAGTACATGAAGCGCCGAATCCTGCTCACAAGGTTCCAATTAAGCCAGGAGGCATACCGTCACATTCTTCATGGCCAGTCTTTGTTGTCAAGGCAGAAGGTAGATACGCACTCTACGCCGCTCAAAAATACCGACCAGATTCAAAGCATCCATGATGCAGCACTGGTGCTAGAAACCTCACTCAGCTGGCCCCTGGCAGACCTGGTCACAGAGGCTGAGCGGCTGGTTGTCTCTTCACGCGTGAATCCCTCCGCTGCCATGCTGCTGGATTTTAAAGAAGTAGTTCGTCTTGCTGCCGAGGACAGTAGCAATCCCTTCAAACTGGTTCCGGAGTCGGAAGTCAGAGAGTCACCAAAGGCATGCAGCTTCTCTGGCAGGTCTAGGGAGGAGGTGCTTGTGCAGGATCAGCAGTTGATAGGCATAACAGAAGATCATGATGCTAACATTGTGCATCAGGAGATGTACAGCATGGGTTATAACCTCCAAGCCGGTAGGATTGAGGACGCAGAGGACTCAGTTCAGAATGGTGGTGGTGATGGCCAGCTATGTGATGTAAGACAGCCAATGGATCTAGGCTCTGAAGATGGGATCCGTCCACATGAGCAAGTAGAAGAGGGGATCCGTCCACATGAGCAAGTAGAGGAGGGGATCCGTCCACATGAGCAAGTAGAGGAGGGGATCCGTCCACATGAGCAAGTAGAGGAGGGGATCCGTCCACATGAGCAAGTAGAGGAGGGGATCCGTCCACATGAGCAAGTAGAGGAGGGGAAGGAGCGTCTTGGCATTGTTGAAGGGCTGTTCAGACCCTGCCGTTCAGACCCTGTTGGAGATGATGGCTGTTTCCACAGACCATCATTGAGTGGACACAACATGGAGATTAGTCATCCTGAGGTCACCTCAGCTCATCCAATACTTATCAAGA